>JALXJV020000006.1:16529078-16841578 GCA_024633595.2 Lepomis macrochirus
TATATTTCCTTCATTATTACTTTGTAAAAGGGCCTACTCGTCTAATCTTTTATTTGTTTGTCACTTTTGAAATCATGACAAACCTTGTCACACCTCTGAAATGTGGCTCAAGCTTTGGAGAAAAGGGTACATGGCATATTGTTGGTAATTATTGTTGGTAATTATTTCCTCCTTGTTTAAGGTTATTTGGAATTGGGCAGAGAAGTATTCAGTGGAGGACAAGACTTTGACATTCATATGGATTTCAGGACAGACCAGCTCAATGCACTTTTGCTCTTTACATACAACACACAAACCGAACACTACATGCTGGTAAGGAGGACATGCATATTTTAAATAATTGTTTAAATCCTGAAAAAGCTCAAACAACATGACAAAGAATAAGCTTGTGATATTTTGTTTACCGGTGTGTATCTGTAGGTGGAGCTGGAAGCTGGTCTCCTGTCCTTCATTCTTGCCTCTGAAGGTCACGTGATGGAACTCAGCATGTGGGTGGGGCTTAGCTACTGCGATGGAGACTGGAAACGGCTTTCACTGTCAAAACGCGGCTTGCTCATCTCTGCTGCAGTCGATGACTGGGCAGAGGAGACAATGGGAGTGGGAGGACCAGTGAGGCTGAGAGTTGATTCGTCATTATACTTGGGGGGCGTGCCCATGGAGCTCATACATCCTGCTCTTGACAGCCAAAGTCACAAACATGGTAAGATATGTGTACGCACAAAAATAATATCAGTACATTCACAAAATCAACATTGGTGCTGTATACATAGGCTGTGCAGCTAACCCTGGACATTTTTTGGATTGCTTGACCTCATGAACTGTTTTCTGCAGCTGGTCAAACATGACATTTACTTATTTTCTGGCTCCTTGTTTTTGGTACAAGGAGATAAACAAGTGAGAGTATAGAGTCCCCTCCAAAAGTATGGGAACAGTAAGGCAAATTCCTTTGTTTTTGTTGTTCACTGAAGACATTTGGGTTTAAGATCAAAAGATGAGTATGAGACAAGAGTTCAGAATTTCAGCTCCCATTTCCTGGTTTCATATCTAGATGTGTTAAACAACTCAGGACATACCACCCTTTGTTTGAACCCATCCATTTTTCAATTGAGCAGAACTGTTGGAACATGTGACTGACAGATGTTTCTTGTTGCCCAGGTGGGTCCTTTTAGGTTGATTGTCCAAACATTAAATAGCTCTGCATGACTAGTCTAAGTTTTCATCCTTGGTTCAAACCTATAACCACTGCATTTCCTGTTAAAGAGGATAAACGAACATGAAAACCAGAGAGCTGTCTATGCGAGAAAAGCAAGCCATTGTCAAGCTGAGAAAACAAGGAAAATTGTCCAGAGCCACTGGACAAACATTGGGCTTAGCAAGCACAACAATTTGTCCTGAAAAAGAAAAATACTACTCGTGTATTGAGCAACAGACGTCGAACAGGTCCGCCAAGGAAAATAACAGTAGTTTATGACAGAAATATCGTGACAGCTGTGAAGAAAACCCCCAAAACATCAGTAAGTGACATCACCAAAGACCTCCACAGTGCAGGGGTGAAGTTATCACAATCCACTGTTCGAATAAGACTCAGAGAGCAGAAATATAGAGGCCACACCACAAGATGCAAACCATGCATCAGCAGTAAGAATTGGAAGGCCAGAAATTTGTAATGAAGTACAGAGATGAGCCGCAAAGGTTCTGGAGTACAATCTTATGGACTGATGAGACAAAGATTAATCTCTTACCAAAGTGATGGAAATGCCAAAGTGTGGAGAAAGAAAGGAACTGCTTGTGATCCGAAGCATACAAGCTGTGAAGCATGGTGGAGGTAATGTCATGGCTTGGGCGTGCATGGCTGCTTCTGGAACAGGCTCATTAATATTTATTGATGATGTAACTGATGATGGTTGCAGCAGAATGAATTCAGAAGTGTACAGAAACATTTTGTCTGCCAATCTACGGAGAAATGCATTGAAACTAATCGAGAGGAAGTTTATCATGCAGCAGGACAATGACCCAAAGCACACTGACAACAAAACAAAGGACTTCATCAGGGGGAAAAAGTGGAAGGTTTTATACTGGCCAAGTCAATCACCTGACCTTAACCCAATAGAGCATGCATTTCACCTCCTTAAGAGGAGAGTGAAGGGAGAAACGCCCCGAAACAAACAAAAACTGAAAGAAGCTGTGATAAAAGGCTGGAACAGCATCACAAATGAAGAAGTTTGGTAATGTCGATGGGTTGCAGGCTTGAGGCAGTTGTTGCAAGCAAAGGTTATGCCACCAAATATTAAATGTTATTTACTTTAAGATTATTTGTTCCATTACATTTGCTCACCTAAGAATGCTGTGGTCTAATACAAATGGTGATATGTCCTAAGTTGTTTAACACATCTAGATGTGAATACCAGGAAATAAAAGCTGAAATTCTGAACTCTTGTCTCATCTTTTGATCTTAAACACAAATGTCTTCAGCGAACAACAAAAACAAAGGAATTTGCCTTACCGTTCCAATACTTTTGGAGGGGACTGTATGTAACTTGCCTGCTCCTCTGTCTGCCCAGGGCATCATTAAATGAACCAATGAGGAGCCATATTGTTTATCCTGGTATTTGCTTACAGTATAGTGTTGTCAAACTTAATTTCAAATATACTGGTGGCCATATTGTCACAGGGAGGTAAGAAGATGAGTTTTGCATAAGAGTGTAAAACTTATAAACATGAAGTGGAGGATGATAGTGCTTATTTAAACTATTTAAAATGTAAAATGGAGATTTCATGAAGTTTTCAGAAAGAAGTACTCTTCTCACATTCTCCTCCTCTTTCATCTCTGTTTTCTCCTCTTTTTCTCTCAATCTCCTTTTCTTTTTCACAGGCCTAGGAGGTTGCATAAGGGGTCTTACCATACGAAGTGATGAAACAAACCCTCCTGTCAGTCAAAGTGTTAATCTCTCTGTTGCCCGCCGTTCTGTTAGAGTCTACTTAGACGGCTGTCCCACCAGTGAAAGCCGGTACAACTGCCGAGGAAACGATTCTGTGTTGGTGTATAGTGGGAGGAAGACACAAACCACAGATTATAGTCTACAGCCTTTCACCGGTAAACATGCACAGTATACATATACATAACTACACCAATGCAGAGACCACACTCACTCAAGTCAGATTTCATTCATATACCTTCCTCAGACATCAAACAAACAATACAAACACCATGGCACTGATACCCCAGTCTCTTGCCAAGCCAATTAAAAAACAGCATTTGTTCAAAAGAGCACCTGCGTCAATTTGCAATCAGCAGGTTAACTTATTACTAAAGTGCAATTCAAATAAGAACCAACTCAAAATAACTAGATCCCAATACAAGAACATTCTCTACCCATCAGCCAGTTCAGTTTTTTCCAGATGAGTTTGTACTGCCATAGTCCAGTCAATAAGATGTTCAAGAGTTCTCTGAACTACAGAGGTCACACTGGGGATATTACTTTTCTCCAACATTTTTTGACTGACAGAGGTAACTACGAGCTAACCATACAAGAAAATCCAGCAGAGATTCATATATTGGGGCTGGGCAATTAATTGAAAAGTAACCAACCAAAATTTTAGTCATATCAGTATGTTATATGTATGTAAGTGCAGCAAAGAATCTTACTCTACAGGCTCAGTGTGGTGTTAGCGGTGAGCGTGAAGAACAGAGCGAAGCAGTGTGCCTCAGGAACAATGACCCAGAGGTTAGCCCTGAAGTTAGCTACAAGTTAGTCCTGCAGCCAAGTTTTCTTCCTTGTGTGTCCTGACCACAGTCTGGAGGATGAAGCAAGTTGTTTAAGACCCAACTGTCTATTATACAAGCGTTTGTCAAAATAGTGTCTCTCCACACCCTAAAACATACCACTGATGGAGTGTTATTCAGATGTATGTATAGTATATATTAGTAATGATAGTAATGATTTTGATAGTCTCAACAGATGTAAAATATAGCTTATTTGAATTTGGTTTTCGTATTTTAACAAATGTTTAAAAGTGTTTTTAACTACTAAATATGTTCATAATTCATGATTTTCACTTTACTGTGTAGTATAACTAATTAGTAAGAGATCCCCTGTGGGGATGGAGAATCTTGTGCAATTTTTTAAAATATATTTTGTCTTTATGTAAGAAATCTGTATCTCCCCTGTCCCATGTGCATCCAAAACCCCGCCTCCTATGTACAAACACACACACATACCTTTCAAGAGTACTTGTACAGGTTTGTGGCCTTGGCTGCAGGAGGTTGGGCAGCAGGACCTTGGGAGAGAGGACGCAGCCGAAGCAAAGGTAAAACATCTCTCGTCTTTTAGTCAGAAGTCTGATACACTCTAATAGTATGAATGAATGCCCCCAGACACACTCTGACCAGTCTCACAACAACACTGCTTTCCACACACCATCAGAGTAAACCAAATTATAAACTGGAAAGAAACATATTTGGAACATTGGAACAAAGAAACAAAGCGCCAAAGTAGATCAGAATGTTATCTGGCTGTAAAAAGAGACGATGAAGTGGCAAAATATCTCTCTGTCAGAGATAGAAAGCAGAGACAGATCCTAACCAAGTATTGGCTGAGTGATCGCAAACTATCGAAAAAGGAAGACACAGAAAATCATGGCAACCAAAAGAAAACAGAATATGTGGTCATTGTTCAGCACTTCATCCTTTAATCTAAAGCATTCAATGATTCAAATCAACATTCACAACAAGTTCAAATCAATCTCAGATTTGAAAGAGCTAAATGAGCTTTCAAAATTAAAAATACTCCTATGAGAAAAAGACAGGGCATATCTTGCTGCCCAATATGTATCGATATGCCACAACCTGAGGGATAGTGAGTGACCTAGAAACACACAACACATTTCTTTAAAAAAAGGAGTTTTTAGAGATAATAATAAAAATAATGATGACTATGATGATATGATTACTTATCTGTATATATTTGCTTAATAGCACAATTCTTTTAATTATGCACGTTTTTATTTCACACTTGCTTTGGCCAGTGCAACCGTGTGGCCAATAACGCCCGATTGAAATGAACTGATAACTGGCCCTTAAGTATTCCAAAGCCTCAGGTTTTAACAAGCTCTGTGTGTGTGAGAGTGTGTGTTCGTCTTTACATGTATGCTCTATAATCTGTCTATCATTTCATGTACAAAGTCACTAACAAAATGTATGATTTCACCCTGGTTGAAAATGAAGCATCTTTTACTGAGCTGCTTTTTGGCATGTTCCTCAAGGAGTAAATATTCACTCTGGTTGGCTTTCTTCTGTTGTGTTTTTTGGATGTGTAACCACTACCATGCTGTACAGTATGTGAGACTCATTCAAACCCTGTGATATTACATGTGCCTGACAGTATGAGAGATTGATAAGGCCTCTATAAAGGGCATCCCAGTAAAAGGCTGTTAACCCAGAATGGCCTGTGTGGTCCCTTGTGTAATATAAAGCTGCTCGTTAGTAGTGAACGATACACTGGTAGGTCTCAGTATACCATGCCATGACGAGAGAGGAATGAAGGAGAAGGACGAAGTGCTAAAAACATTAAGAACTAAGAGCTAATGCACAGGATGGAGGGTGGAGGAAATGTGGGAGGAGGGAAGGTGTGGATGAAGTCAAAAAAAGAGAGGAAAGAGAGAGATGGACCGCAAAAAGGGGAGGAGATGAGGAGCGATGCAAGGTGATAGGGTAATGAAAGGAGGAAAAAAAAGCATGATAAAAGGTGTATGAATAGATGTAAGAATAACTGACTGTGGAGAAGGACTGTGACAGTGTTGCAAGGAAAAAGGAAGTTAATGAATGAAGAAAAACAAAGAAGGTTACAGAGAACATGAGAAATAGCTCCTCAACATTGTGTAATTTTATGACTTAATATACTATCCATTCCTGTACAAAACCAAAAAGCACAGCAGACTGGAATGAGCGAGAGATAAAAGATAGACAGAAACAAGTATTAATAAAGAATTTGTAACTGTGTATAAAGGAACAGATGCAAAGGAAGATGGGAGGATGGATGGATGATGGTCGTTGCGAGGCAGAAAGATAGACAGAGAGGAAGGGGGGGGACCATCTTGAACCACTGAAGGTGTCAGAGAGAGAAAGACGAGTGCTATAGAGAAGGAGGGAGGCTGATTGCAGTGAAATATAGCCCAGAATGAATGCCTGGCTGTATTAAATCAGTGCTGAAAAAGTTACTACTCTCATAAATACTATTTATGCTAATGGTAAGGTATGATTTACTGGGCCTATTAAAACACAGGGAGATGGTGGATGCTTTTTCTTTAACCTCATGTGCTCTCGACCTGTTGTTTTGCTTTCTTTTATATCCCCGCCTTTTTTTTGCTTTTATTTGTTGTCTTTCTTTCGATAATTGTTCTTCTTGACGCAATTTATTTCTTTCTTTAATTATTCTTTTTTTTGCTTTGATTATTGTGTCTTCATTATTTACTGTTTAGAGTAATTGTATTATGTGGTTGTTTTATTTATTTATGTATTGCTGCTTATAGTTATTTATCAGTGTTTCAGTCTTGATCCACAGGATTCCTCTCTTCACAGTCATTTCTCATCGGCATTAATTTTGCCTCTCACTCTTGCTCTCAGTACCTAGGTCTGTTCCACCTCCTACCACAGTGCAAAGCTTGAATGGCTTCAGCGCAAAGGTGAGCTGGGAGCCACCCACTGGTGACATCAGAGGGCTGATTGACAGATATGAGTTGAAGGCCTACAATAGAGACCAACCAGAAGTACCACCTATCAAAGCCATGTACCTGGCTAATGGAAATTTCACAGGTAAACACACACACTTTTGATAGTCTAAAATATTTGTATATGCAGTACATGTATTAAAAATACACATTCACATGTGATAATTATACCGTGCAGCCTCACTGAGGGCGCCAATAAGGGAAATTCAACTTAACTTGATGCCATTGTCTTATTTAACTTATTGCAGCTGGTTTCCTGCCACCTTCTTGTGAGAGCCGTAAGGGCATTTTGACCCTCAGTGAAAACACTTTGACACCACCTTTTTTCACTCGCTTCACTCCTTCTGTCTCTCAGACACACACACACACACACACTGTCCCAGGCAACCCTCTTAATGTCTCCTTGGCAAGTCCCCAGCTTTAGGAGACTGTCTCCATTTGGAACAAGACACTCAGGACTACCCTGATGATGTCATACCCTGGCACAGCTCTACTCTTTCTCTCTCTCTCTTTCTCTGTTGCTCACTTTTCGATCCTTCCTCACTTCATCTTTTATGATGATGATGATGTCTGCGTCCGCTGCTGCTATTCGTCCCTCCTCTCATCCACTCTGCCATGTCTCCAGGCAAATATGAAGATGAGCTCTCTGTCTTTCTCAGTGTCTCTCTTGCTGCTCCCCATTCCCTCCCCCTCATTTTGCCAGACATAAAGTCCACCGTGATAAGGCTTCTTGTTAATTTATGATGGCCTCGACACCTGACTGCAGAATTACACCAACGGCTAAAAAACACAGAAAGCAAATGAGGGTGTAATGGCAACGGAGTGGGGCCCTGGCCCCTAATTGAATTAAAAGACATGGGTACCAGAGAGAGAGAGAAAGGAAGAAAGAGAGAGAGAGAAAAGAGAGACGGGCACAGGGTGACTGGACATAGAGGGTGAGGAGAATTGGAGGGGGTGGAAGAGAAGAGAGGAAGGATGTAAAAGAGTGACTTAGGAAATATGGAAAGGAGCGGAGAGGGCGGAGATGGCTAGGACAAAAAACATCAGAGAGAGACGACTGAAGCTTTACAATTAGAATAGACTCTCGTTTGCCAAACGCTGTAAGTTTGCTCAGCAACAGTGGCACAGAGAAACAAGGAAAGCATTTAAATTGCGCTATTGAAGAATGTTGACACATACTTCAGTCACAACAGGTTTAACACACTAAAAGGAGCCAGTAAAAGGCCTTTAGCCACATAAGGCAGGGCAGCACAAAGGAGGAAAAAAAGCACAAAATACTTTTTAAACGAAAGTCGCTCCGCCTGTGTTTTCTGTCTCATTCTGTCTATGACATGTTAATGCTCTCTCCAGGTGTTCTGCCAGGTCTCACTCCATCCACTCGATACATTATCACTGTAAGTGCCTGTAGCCCTGTTGGCTGTGCCGAGAGTCTTCTTAATGACAATGGTGATGATAATGATTTGAGGTCAGGCCTCACAACCCCTGAGGAAGGTAAGGCTGTAAAGCACAAATACACACATACGAACAGTGTTATTGAAATAAAGTGAGCCAAGTTCAGGTGTGATGAAGAGGCTTCTGATGACTTACTCTGCATTGTGTTTTGAGCCCGGCCGTTGACATATAGTGCCAACATACAACTTTTGAGCACATGTAATGCCAACACCAAATCTGTAGGATACTTCCTCTCTGGTAATATTGTGCTTCCAAGATCTACAGAGATTCACTTCAAGTGTCCAAATAAGGTTATTCTTCACCATCTATGTGTGTGAAGATTCTATTAGATATTGGTTCAAATCAAGACCAGTAGCATCCATTTATGACTATTCTGCATCTGGACACACGCAGGCTCACTCAGTCTGTCTTCTCAGTGATGGAGATTTTCAGCTCCTCAGAAGACAGGAAATACAAAGAGAAAGAAGTCAGAAACAGGAGAAGGGAGCAATAAGGATGCTGGTTAGGGCAAGACACAAGATGATAAAAGGATATTGCAAAAGTGCGGATAGTACAGAGTGAAATCATATCTGGTAATGGAGGGGCGATTACATGTATAAAAAGGAAGTGGAAGAGGAACATACAATTTTTTCTTCATATGTTAGTTGCTACATTAATCTGTGTTGGACTAACTGGCCTTGTTGGAGATAATGTGACGGTAGGGGTCAGTGCGGAGACAGCAAAAATCAATCTGAAGCAACAGGAAAAAAATGATTATTGTATTGATTCTCACTGAGTGCAGAGTTAAAACACTGAACCATGTTATGAAGGCTGGAGACAGAACTTATTTAAAACTATGTTTTGCCAAAGTCTCATATAGACACATCCTCCGTGAGCACAGGCACATTTTATCACCTTCTTCACTAGGTAAAAAACATAAAATCAACAAATTGTGTATTTTTTCTTCTTTTAGCACATTTTAAATCTTTGACATCATATGTTATAGAATGATAAGCTGTATAAAAGTGTTTATTTAATTGTTTTGTTTAAGGTATTTGTCTTTAATTAAATGTTGATAATATTTGTTGCATTTTTGCATTACTATTAGACAGAAAATGTGTTAGAAATAAGGACACAATGGTGTATCACTTCCATTTCGCTTCCATTTTCTTACACCAACCTGTATATTTGTGGGTAGATACTTCTTATAAACAAATATTTTTATTTTACTACAATATCAGCACCAGATGCTGTCTCTCCTCCAGCTGCAGTCTCATCC
This sequence comes from Lepomis macrochirus, assembly GCA_024633595.2. Classification (NCBI taxonomy): domain Eukaryota; kingdom Metazoa; phylum Chordata; class Actinopteri; order Centrarchiformes; family Centrarchidae; genus Lepomis; species Lepomis macrochirus. The sequence continues at coordinate 16,538,515 of JALXJV020000006.1, forward strand.
CCCTCTGCTCTCTATGTTACCTGGGAACCTCCAGCAAGGTAATACACTGTCTCTCCTGGCTAAGTTCTCACATCCAAGCCACTTTTTTTCTTGGTCATTGATATGTTGTTCATGTACAAGTTGTAAGTTTCTATATAGATAAGTGCACACCTGATCTTCTGTCATTTTATCATAAATGTATTTTGCAGTGTTTGAAAGCATTCTGTCGAGAGTATATAAAAGACAACCGTGAGGTGAAGATATGTATTTTAGTAAATTAAATCATACATAAAAACACAACAATGTTGTATAATAAGGGCAGTTGTATCTGCTTTCATTGGCATACATTTTTCATCTTGAACCCCCGCAGAAAGTTTAATAAAGCAATATTACATGTTAAATATAACATAATAATATTACCCTCATGTAACTTTTTTGTTTCAATGACAGGCCCAATGGAGGCATTACAGAGTACCTACTCTATCACAACAACCAAATGGTCTACAGGGGGAAAGACAGACAACACAACATCACTGGTAAAGAGGAGAAAAAGAGGGAGAGAGAGAGCGTGTGAGTGTTTGTGAGTGTGACTGGAGGGATGGAGCATCGGTGGAAAGAGAAGGGGAAGAGTGAAGAAAAACAAAATGGAGTGGGGGATTAGCATTTGAAAGAGGAAAGAGCATCACAATTCTTACCAAGGGAATAGCACTTTGAAAAAGCACGCTAAACACACACACACATGAAAATGAAGCAATGGAGAAACAAAGACCACTAAACATTAGCGCACATGCATACACACAGTTTGCTTTGAAAGCTTTCACTAAAGATACTTAAAGAAGGTACGAAACACATGTCACACTACTAAGACTGGAGTGCTGCACCAGGATGCAAATAGATACACACACATACACACTGAGGAACACAAACACACACACATATCAAATATGAGACACACACTCAGGGATGTACACAGACTCACTTACACAGGAGAGTCATCCTATATGGAAATTTATATTAACAGCATAGATTACGACTCATTTTGATTTTACACGCACACACACATGGTTAGCAAAACATCACACTGCCCAACACTGCATGTGTGTGTCTTTGTAAGTTAATGAATGCATGAGAGCACATATTATCCATGCTGGGTTAATAATGCCGAGTGTCTGATGTTCACAGTGATTGGAAGGATTATGGACGTAGTAATTATACAGTATGTGCAAGAATAGATCGTGTTACAGAGGATGAGATTGCAACAGTGAAGCAGATGGAGAATAGTTTTGAGGCAAAGATAGATTCTGAAAGAGAAACAGTGATTAAGAAACAGAGCTAAAAGGAGAGAGAGGGTACATCGATGAATATTTCTGAAAAAAGAGACAGCTGAATTCCGCCGGGGGTTAAATGAGGGTTGAATCCCCTCACAATAACAAGTTGTGATAGCAACTTTGGTTTATGATGTAATTCAAGGTCTTGTTTTATGTATTTCAGCCATAGACTGTATTGAGCCATTACTGTGTCTGTACCTATTTTTATGCCTCTCGGTTTCTTGCCTCCTTGGTGTATGTGTGTGTGTGTGTGTGTGTGTGTGTGTTTCAGGTCTTGGTGTGTATTCCACCCATGTCTTTGTACTGAGTGCATGCACTTCAGTGGGCTGCACCAACAGTTCACAAGTTACTATGCTGACCTCTCAGCTTCCTCCCGGGCCTCTACAAGCACCAGCTCTTACCCTGCTTGACTCTCGGACCATTCTGGTGGAGTAAGTGCATGCAAAAACACACACAAGCATACGTAACGTGCATTGGGCATATGTAAATACACATACTCTCAAATACCTTTAGGTAGAGACACACACACATACGGTTCACTGAAGAGGACAGTTAAAGAGGTGGTATTATGCTTTTTGGCTTTTCCCCTTTCCTTTATTGAGTTATATATCTTTTTGTGTATGTAACAGGTTTTCAAAGTGAAAAAGCCCAAGTTCTAGCCCAAAGGGAGTTCCCATCTCCCACAGAAAGCACTGCTCTGAACTTCATGAAAACAGCTCGTTTGTATTCCAACCCCTCACTCCAAGCGAGATAAGGGATACTAAAATGTAACATGAAAACATAACAGACTGCTGATTGGTCAGAGAGAATATTCACTATTGACTGCATCATCATTGCTGAACCAGACAGAGGCCAGCAACAGAAAGTTTTATATTTTACAGTTTTCGTATGGAATTTCATCACTAAATCCACTTGTGAGAAGTTTTGAGGTGAGAAATCAGCTGTGTAGATTTTGAATATTGACAGTTTTACGAGAAGTGATGGAAGAACAAAAATGTGATGAATATTTTCGGAGTTGAGGAGCTCCGCAAGTGGCTGCGGAGGAAGCATGCGCCAACCCGCGGGAGGAGCAGAGCCCTCTGCTCCCGCCTTCACACAGACCGCTGCAGAGGAAAACACAGCCGGAAGATTTTCATACCGCTTATCTGTCTTTACATTCTGAGGAATATTGAAACGTTTTACCTGTAGACTGTATATATTTTAAGAGCTGTGTGGGTCGCTGGTGTGCGTGTCACATTGAACATTATGTCGCGGCCGTTTCGTGTGGCGTCCCTATCTCTGGGTACTATCTGCAATGGAAAACAGAGCAGGGCCAAGTAGAGTCGAGTCTGTCGATTTGCGCTGTGGAAGCAATTTTCAGCAAGGCAGCATAGATCGTCCGAACACCAGCAACAGTTCAACGTTTAGTCCTGATAGTAAGATGTGGAACAATGATGTTGTGCGGTTATGGACTGGTAATAACTTATACCATCTGCTAGGTTACGGTCGCAGTGTGAAGCGGCTTTGATTTGGATCACTCTACCTTGTCTCTTACGACCCACGCTTCTCTGCTTCTGATTGGCTAGTAGTCCTTACCTGGGAACTGCACATGTACAACTCCCAACAAAGATTTTGTACAAGTAAGATGCATCACTCTGTAGCTCAAGAGCGGTGTGTACAACACATAGGGTGAAAAGAGGAGCTGCAGCAATGTGCAGTATGAGAAAAATATGGTGTTTTTTGAAAATTAAACCATATAAACCTGTTCTGGTACAACCCGTAATTAAGATTTTGAACCTGAAAATGAGCATAATACCACCTCTTTAAGAGAGTAATCCAAAGCATTATTGTAGTTTTTCATTTGTATTTCACATGGCGTGGCTGTGTAAAACCCAAAGAGAAAGATGGTGAGCCAGAGCCAGTGACCTTCTGCAGTTGTTTACCATGCAGAATATTCTTTTGCACTTGACCTTTCACCTGTAGAGGGAGGGGACAGAGGAAGATAGATCTCTGCACTTTTTCCATCATGTTTATGTGCAAATGTCCCTGGTTAGTGTGTGTGTGTGTGTGTGTGTGTGTGTGCGTGCGTGCATAAGAGTCAATCTGCGTGAAAGCCATTAGTGTCCTGACTGTCACTTACAGTGGGGACTCACCGCAGGAGGGCACAGTGCCACTCATATGCTCACACACAGACACATTCACACAGTCACATCCACACACACTTAAACTATTGACAGAGGTTGAGTGAGAGGATGGAGAATGAGTTACATGAAGCTGTGAGATGGTAATGGAGAATATGTGTGTTTGGTTAAGATGTGATGATCATGGAAATGCTTTGATTGTCTTAAGCCAGAGCAGTGCACATCTACTTGTACACACATGCGTGTCTGCCTGAATGTACTGTAGGTGTTTTAGTGACAGAGGAGGCATTGAACCATTGGACCTCATTCATGAGTACTTTTCTTTCCCTTAAATTTGCTCAGAATAATGTTAAAAGACTTATTTGCAAAACCAAAAACAATATGCCAAAGCTGAAAGAGACAACATGTGGAAGTAAACTAATGTTTGAAAATTAATATTATTTAAAATAGTAACTTAATTGGAATAGGTTACATTCTGTACTTACATGTGTATCGGTTCTGACCACATGTTAATTACTTTGCCTCTTACTCAGAAATTTAGCGAATACAATATATTGACAACATGTTTTTTTCATCTAGGGTCTTAATTTGCTAACTTTTAGTTTAACTTTAATTTTTTGAAACCAAAATTTTTGATACCATGGAAATTGTAATGTTAGCTAAGCTAATCTTTCTGAGCAGTGGCAGCAACCTGGATGTAAGTTAACATCAACAGGATAAAACGTGTTGGCACCTGTGTTATTTACACTGGGGATGCTGGGGACATGTCCCCATCACTTTTTGAAAGTGTTTGTTAAAAATACTTTGAAAAATAGCTTGCAGTATAGTAAAGAACAAATGAAAGTGCTTTGAGAAAGGTTTATTTTCACTTATTTTTTACAACAAGCTACTGATGATAAAATGACCTCAAAAACATGCAGCACCAGTCAGTAACTTTAACAACTTCTTGTCACAGTTTCTGTTTGGCCAAATTTTCCATTCTCTACCCTGTGAACATGACAAAAGAGGAGGGGAGACTAAATCATGCCTTCATGTGTGCTAATTCAGCAGGGATGATATTACATTAGAAATGTTGATCTACACGAGAAACATATGTGAGAGCACCACAGAGTGAGAGCTGCACTGCATTAGATTCTGTAGTACTGTAGATTAGATTCTGTAGATTTTGAATTGTCACCTGCCACCTGAATTTTGTGTTTCCCTTTACATAAATAAAAAAAAATATTGATGTAGGAAAGGCAGAACAGAAAATGTCCCCAGAATGGAGGAAATTAAGTGTTTAATGCTCAAAATTTTCTGGGGGAAGACCCCAAGATCACCCCCTAACTCATATATTTGATGATTTCTATTAAATACTGTTAAATTATTGTCGCGTCTCGTTCTCGTGACACTAACATGGTGCGTTGCCACATGTCGTGAGCTAAGTATTTCATCACATCCCTATTCTGAGCCCTTATGTTCCCACTACTTTTCAACACAAAGTGACGCCCTTGCGTGTCGGTATCTTTCTCACGTTGCAGTAGAAAAATGCACGCTATCTATACAACATGTAAGTTTAAAAAAAGACCCCTCTCACACTGTCTCTGGGCCTTTCTCTGCTTGTGTATCCTTCTTACCTTTTTTATTCCTGACCAGTTTGCTTGCCTGAAAATGTTTTTCAGCTATATATTCACCAGGTGTGGGAAGCCTGCTTATTGCCTTGTTAGCACACTGGTAATAGGAGGAGGTTAAGAGATCATATTTGGTCAATACCTCTCTGTTGTGTCTGTGAGAAAAGCTGAGATAGACAGAGTGAGAGAACAAACTGTGGAAAAAATGTGTAGAAAGAAAAAAATGGATGATAGAGAGAAGGAGAGAAAGATAAAATGTGATTTTTAAAGGAAAGAACTGAGGGAAATGTAAGAAATGTTAAAAAAGAAGGAGAGATAGAGTGTGTGAGAGAGGGCTGAGGGTGAGAGACTGTGAGAAAGGTTGAGGGAAGCTGCAGGTTGCCAACCAAACAATATCAGCAGATTTATTCCCTGACCTCACCTAACACTATCTGCCACACACACACACACACACACACACACACACACACACACACACACACACAGCTGCAAAAATACCCACACAGACATGTGCCTAGTCACAAATACATAGAAAACCTGATTTTGATGCAAATTTTGAACCTACTGCACCCCAAGTGCAAGGTTTTTACTTTTACATTAATTTCACAACACACTTTTAAAACCAGTGGTTTTCTTAAAAAATATCTCGGTGAATCATGAAACAGATTATTACAACTCCCCTCTGATTTAGTTTTTCAAAAGTGGACATACATCATACTGCCAATCGGCAGCATATAAATCTTATAATAAATGTGATAGATTAGCCACAGTGGCTAATTGTGTGCTAGCACACACTCATCAGTCATTCAAAAACAGGCTATTAATGGGAGGAACCAAGAAGGGAATCCATCACTTTTTAAAATGGCCTTCCTCTGCTACCATGCCAAGAGGGTTGAGTTACTCTCAGGGATTTGTAAGAATTGCAGAACTATTTATAAAACATGTTTTAGTTCTCGCTTGTTATATTGTGGAATGATTTACTTGTGGTATTGTTATCCTCAAAATAGAAAAACTTGCAGATACTTTGGATTTTGTATACCGCAAAAAATGTATCGAGGTCCATCATTTACAAAACATGTACCTGTTTCAGAAAACAGTATTAATACAGCACTGTATTTTACAAAGTTTGTTTGAAATTAAATACACAACCCCGCCCCCTTAGAATAGACCTCAATTTTTTTAATGACTCTACAACATATTTGCTTGAATCACAATCACATCACATTTAAAAGGGGAGTAGATATATTTTGATCATCCAGACACATTCAGCAGCTCCCACAATCCCTTATTAGAATACATAAAAACAATGGCACAACAATAGTTTAGCATTAATGAAGCAGACAAAACATTTTTAGTTTAGTATGTATAGCAAAGATTAAGTTTATACTGCTCTTTTTCCACATTTTATAATGGACAGTTGACTTGTTTCTATTGATAAATAGTGTCTCTTGTCCTTTCCCTCGCTCTCTCTGTTGGGGATGACCTTCCTGTTCTAAGTATAGAAAAGGAGACACCTCTATCTTACAAAGGAAACCGTGTGTGTGTGTGTGTGTGTGTGTGTGTGTGTGTGTGTGTGTGTGTGTGTGTCGTAAGAAACCTTAGCTCTCAGCTTTGTGTTTCCATCTGCAAGTAGAGGGAAACACAATGAAAAAGGCACACGTGTGCGTGCACAAACTCACACACACATGCACAAGAGGACTGCCAAGGAAGCCCACAGCAACTTTGCTCTGTCTGTCTCATAATCTTATTTTAGTCTTTCTGTTTTAATGATGTTGTTGTACATTAAATGACACTGGACTGTCCCGTCAAAATACACTTCTTCTGCATAACAAACACACGTAAATACGTGCAACCAATGAAATTCAAACAATACTGATAACATTGTAATATACGGAATATTTATATAAGTTAAATTATAAATTATCTTTACAGTCCAAAGTTTTAACTACACTGCGTCACAATTAAGAAATATGTCAACCAAAGTACTGGAGTGGTTCTTTTTATGTGTTTTTAACAACAATAGATGTTTATGGTACCTAGGCATAAAATATGTCAGGCTGTAGTTAAACAGGAAGGTTGAAATACCACCACCCTTATGTGTAATCTGTAAATTAATTTGACACTCCAGCTATATTATAAATATAATGGAGAAAAATAGTAAAATATTTGCGCCTGAAATGAGCAACAGTCTCGTCCCTGAAATCTCAACGTAAGTACAGTGCTATAAATGTATTTTGTTATTTACATCTCTGCTGATTCTTCTCTCCAGGTGGTCACGTCCCTCTCAGGTCAATGGCGTTTTGGAGTTCTATTCCATCTTCCTGTCACATGATGGTGCAGAGCCTGTGCTAGCCCATAACAGCACAGAACTTTTTGAAGACCACACACTCCGCAACCTAACCCCCGGAACTGCTTACACCATCACAGTCGCTGTGAGTCCCTTACTCTTTCATCTTTTTGATTTGCATTGTTACATTCATCCTTACATTAATGTGTTGGTGTGTTTATGTCAGGCCTGCACAGGAGGTGGGTGTACCTTAAGCCCTCCCAGCCAGGCTCAGACTGAGGAGAGCACCCCAGAGAGTGTTCCTGCACCGCTGGTCACTCCTTTGTCCCCACATGCACTCAATGTCAGCTGGACACCTCCTGACACTCCAAATGGTGAGAGGACACACACTTAATCTGGCACATACAGACAGCTCAGCCAAAAACATTAAAATATACATAAACATTTATCAACACTGACATTTAGAATAATGTCAAATCTGAGCTAAATACACACAGACACACACCGTCTTTCAATCCATATGACATGTTTTTTATTAAATAATTGTCTTTTTAATGGAAACTAGTGAGAGATGAGTGTGCAAGAGATAAAGTGATAACAGTCTTATAGTTAAAGAAAAGAAAAAACAAAAGAAGAGGGCAAAAGGACTCAATGAGAGAGGGGAAAGAAACAAAGACTGGGGAGAAAACATACAATTTGAGACGGAGACTAACAGAGACCGGGAGTGAGAGGGCAGTGCTTCGCCAAGCTCCTTTAAGTGGATGAAAAGTGCTCCCTTTTGACTGAACAGAGAACTGCAGGCTGGAAGCACATGGACTCGCATTGACTACCATTGTCTCTGTGTCCACTACTCCCCTTACCTTCATGTAATTTACTCACAGACAAATAAAATCCATTCCACAGAGCTGAACCGCGATGTATTTTGCATATATGGGATCTGAATTTGAAATCTGTCGAAGACGTAGGTGTAGATTTTAAAAAAAGTTTGTTCATTACTATTTTCTGTCATCAGATGTTTTTGAGTAAAGAGATTCAAAGTTACCTGTAGAATAGTTTCCTGCACAAAACAGTTTTGGAATAGCCTGAATTAAAATTTAGGTGGAGTTTAACTAAACAATATGCTAATGTGTTTCAGTGAGGAAGAACAATGATGCATCATCAATCAGAATACTTTTATCTGAATTACTGCTAAAACATTTGCAAAACCTCAAAATATTGCAATATTGTGTCTAATACAATAAAAAACAAGTGCTTGCTCTGGGTCATCTTGCTTTGACAGTGTTTTATAATCCACTTATGTTTTGTTTTTTATATATTTTTTTCCTATATTTGAAAATGCATCACTAACCAACTTAGCATTCAATAATATTGACCAAGAATACCAAGAAGAAGAACGATGCACCTTCAAAAGGCAATGAAACATGGAGCCACCCCCATTTCTTTAAAAAACGTCCACCATGAACGGCAACATCTCCAGTTCGAGTCCAGCTGGGGACTGTTGTTGCATCTTTCTCTCCCTTATTTTCACACCATCACTCTACTGTCTGTAATAAAGGCACAAAAAGGCAATGAAACACATTATTATTGAAATTTGAATACTCACTGTATAAGCATTCAGATGTCCTTGTGTCTTAATAAAGCCCTCAAAGGTACATACACATCTTGAAATCATTAAAATAAAGTACGTTCAAGTAACATTATCTACCACATACTATAGTGAAAATTATGTGTTTTTTACAAAGAAAGCATCAACATGAATGATCTAGGACTAAATTAACAAATGCACATCTTATGAAACCAAATGAATTGAGTGATGAAAACCATCTGAGGAATTCCTACCCCATTTCACAGTCTCTAACATACAACACACAGCCACATATTATCGAATGTTACTGCCATGCTCATTAAACTATGTGTAATTCCATAATGCTTGTGTGCGTGTGTGTGTGTGTGCAATGTGAATCGTGTGTGTTTTACGCTTAATGCCACATGAGTGCATTTCGCACCATAAACCCTGTGATGTGTGTGCATATTAGCTTGGATAAATTACTTAAAGCTTTTCTCATCTGATGACAGAAATTTATAACAAGAAGACACTTAATCATGATTACCCGATTATCTCATGCTTAAAAAGCTTTAATTTTTGCTTAAAAGGGGAGAAGAGCTCAGTGCCTTTTTTTCCATTTACTCTTTTTTTTTTACAAATGCACGGCAACAATGACGATGATGATGGTGATGGGTTCCAGAAGAGTGAGATTCTGTGTCTTTCTCTCTCCCCCCTTCTCCCCAATTCCGCAGGGATTTGTGGGGGATAATCCTCTCGGGGATTAGGTCGGGGCAACACGCAGACAAAGAGGGGAAATAAGCCTGTTATGCATTCACTGCTTCATTTCCCAACCTGTCTTTATTACAACCTGTACTGATATGGGCTTATTCACACACACAAGCACACAGAGACGTCCGCACACATATACACACACACACACACACTCACACATGCATGTGATTGGCCACATTAAGAGCTTCCCAGATGTAGTTGGCGTCCGTGGGGTTTTTGTGTCTTCATTTCCCTGATAGGTGTGTATATCTGTATTGAGCAATAATAAAACCCACACATGATTAAAGCAGAATAGACTCTTAGTTCAGCACTGATCTTTTGAGCCCCCTGTATGCATTTTTATTAAAGAAAAGCACATTTGGCACCGTACTGTTTCATTTTTTTATTAGGTGGATGTAATGTAATGTAATTATTGCACCTGTGTGTGTGTATGGACACGTGTGAGTTTCCATCTTAGTGTGTGTGTGTATCTTTGTGTGCATGTGGGCAGTGTCCATGTGGATGACTTTGTGTGCGCACCTATTTGCACCCACATTTATATGTGTGTTCGCTCTAGTTCTACTGTCCTTCTAAGGGCCTTTATCCTTGTAACGCCTATGGTTACATTTGTCGTCTCAGTGCGGTTTTCATCATCGGATCACACTAGGACACATTGACTGGCAGGTCTGGAGCCCCTAAGTCAGTTTTCATTTGCATCGTAATCCAGTGACCCAGACTACATCCCAACATAGCAAAGCTCACTTTGTGATTAGGATTTCTCATAGTCTGGACGCCAAGGGCGCCAGAAGTACGGGAACCAAGGGGCCATTGCCCCCTCCAAACACACACACACACACACACACACACACACTTTACACCCCTGTCCCACATTCTTTTTAAGTTGTATCCTCGCAAATGCCCCTGTATTGCAACACTTAAGGTAAAAACATGTTTCAATCATTCCTGCCCACCCACATCTACTGTACTCTGATTGTAATCTTTGTAGCTGTCTGCACCAGCTCCATGCAGGTTCCCGTCTCAGTTATGTCTCACTGGCATTTAGATAATACGCACTTAAACGTGAAGTTGATGCCCAATAAAAAGGCTGCTTTCTGGCTCTGCCTACTTCTGAACTGGGTAGTTTGTTAAATTGTTGTGTTAGGTTCCAAAATACAAATGTTACTTTTTGTTAGCGTTTGTTATGTGTCTGTTCAGAACATTATAGTTTGTGTTGGTTATTGTCATTTATGTTATATGTATTATAGTTTTAACCATTAATGAGGTGGCTGTTATATTTGTTGACACCAGTTGTATTTTAACACTTTTTACTGCCCTCCCACACTTCTGAAATGAATCTGGCCGTCATGTTTAAATTAAGGCATTAAGGCAAATTAAGGCATATAGATTTTTGGTTCATTGAAGTGAATGAATGCGTCACATTGGTTATGTTTACACTCAAGTACATTTATGTACAGATATACTCATGTACAGTAAACATCTTTTTAGGACATTAAACTAAAACTAGTTTACAGTGACTCAGGAAAGCTCCAGTTATTAGTGGGCTGGCTAAGATGTCTGGCTTACTGTGGCTTGAAAGCATTTTGCTCGTGCCATTTTTATTTTTCTTCTGTTTCTCATACATGTCATAACCACATGGTTTCTTTTGACAGGCATTATAACCAGCTATGGTCTCTGGCTGGATGGAATTCTCATTTTAAACTCCAGTTCCTCCCAGAGGTTCTTCATGGTGGAAGGACTTTCTCCATGGAGTCGACACGTACTCAGGCTGCAGGCCTGTACAGCACGGGGCTGTGGCAAGGGACCAGTGGTCAGTGAATGTCTTGCTAGTAACTGCACTAATTAATTTATTAATTAATACAAGAAACCACAAGATCCTTTGTGAAATCTCTGATCATTGCTGTGGTGTTGCATATTCTAGTGACCACTGGTATTACTAAAACTTTTTTGCCCTTGACAGTTCTGTAGAATTTTTTTTCTCTTTACTTCTGAGCTTACTTCTCAGGCTTACTGCAGTGTTTTTTTCACATGAGCTGTAGTTGCTGCTACTAAAAAGTGGATAACATGCAGATAAAATTAAACTTCTGTAATATACAGCATTTTTCTCTAGACCTACCAAACACTTAGAATTTAGAGCTAAAGTTAAACTCCATAAAATTGTCATTGGATGAATCTTATCAGTTGGTGAAAAAATGGCTAAAACAGCAAGCCAATATTTTTATAATGCAGATTATCACCATATCTAACCAACACACAAAACCACACATGTGGGAATACCTACTCAGACATTTACAAAGTGGTTTGTGTGTGTGTGTGTGTGTGTGTGTGTGTGTGTGTGTCACTGGGCATCATAAAGGTGATCGATTCTCTTGGCTCAATAACGAGGGTTGGCGTGGCGACAGTGACATTTGGTAGGAAATGCCACTCCACGCTCAACGATGTCTCTGACGACAGGCCATATTTTGGGACATTTTTCCAATATGGACGCCATGTTTAGTCAAACACCAGGAGAACTGCTGACACAGCAGAACAGGAGGAGAGGAAGGTGGGAAGGGGAGGGGTGAGAACAGGATGAAGAAGTGAAGAGGAGGAGATGACAAGGTGGATGGGAAAAGGACAATAAAAGAGTCGAGAAAGGAGGGTGTTTAGGGATAAAAGAATGAAATGATGAGGATAGAGTAAATGGTCAGAGCAAAGTGAGGATGCAAAGGGCAGCAGAGGAGAAGAGAGTGAGACAAGAGTAAATGAGACAGAAGAAGAGAGCGGGTTGATGGTGGAAAGCTGAAGTGAAATTAGAGAAGAAGATGAGAGGCATGTGGCAGGAGAGAGAAAAGGAGGGATAAGAAAAAAGGATGGAAAACTAAAGGCAGACGTAGTGCTGACCAGCTGTGTAGAGCAGTTTAATTTTACACCAAAACTGGTTAAATGGTTATATTTTCATCCCTTAATTAATCCATTCCGTGAAATATAATATCATTGTGAACCTTATCAAGTTAGAGCAGATTTTATTATATATTATATATAAGTACTGTGTATAGTTTATTGTGCACATGCTACATGTTTGTTCTTTTGAACGTTAAGTGTGCTTGGGTGTCTTTCCTTTTTTCTTTTAAATCAGGTGGAGATGCGTACATTAGAGATGGCCCCAGAAGGCCCCATACTGCTGGAACTAAGAAATCAGAGCTCTCGATCGGTCCGAGCCCGCTGGACAGCGCCACCTAGACCAAATGGGAACCTCAGCTACACACTGTATTACAAAAGCAAAGGTAATATGGATGCAGCGAATGTTTCGCCACCGAAGCTCTTTCCGTGTTTGGCCTAATATGTCAAAAGATCAAATACATTTTACAGAACAATTAATGTTGACTTGTCTGCAGTGTGGAAGCATTTCAAAGTGTCCGAGAAAGATGCAAAAATGTCCATTTGCAGACACTGCTCTGCTGAATTGTCTCCAGTACATCCACTTCATCAAATGCAAGTGGGTGACTTCTTAGAAAAGGCAACAAACGGTCTGAGACGTTTTGAGTGTTTCTGTAACTCGTTTCTGAGAATGTGATTAAGCTAGCTGCACCTAAATTTGGAGTGCACACGTATTCTAGCCTTTATGGTAAATCCACTGAAACAGACCAGTACGAGCTGACAGGCAGGTTAGCGACTTTATCCTGTCAGTTTCTTTCTTTACAAAGACAAGTGTTGCAGTATGAGAGTCCTACCTGAAAAGAGGCTATGAATTTTCATTTCGGTGCATCCCTAAAAGGTAACACACATACAGCTGTGCTCACTGTCTCTCTCTGTCTCACACGCACACACAAATACAGACACCACATAAACATTAAGCTTGAACAAAATACAAAGAGCAGCGCACATACATAAAAACACATATTCCTGTACATGTGTAATACCCAGTGTCACATGTATACCAGCCAACATATGTTTATAGTATATACAGTATAGTAACTGTTAAGTTGATCATATTAATCAGATAAGATTTAAGGGAAACAGTTTATCAGTATAGATATAATTATTATATTAAGTGGTCATTGACCTTTTTAACAGCAGATGTTTTGACTTGTCAGAACTGAAAAATACAGAAAACATTTCTTGTCATCAGTAGTAATTCTCAGCTCATGTGCCATTTACCTGGAGGTGTCTTAGTCCTGCATATAGACTGCAGGCCAAAGTAACCCAAATCTTTTTTTTCCTCATATGTGACCCAAATCAAATTAGTCTGAACAGCACAAGTCACATGGAATGTGATCTTTTCCAGTTCAGATTTGGGCCACTTTCGTATGTGGTCCAAATCAGATGTTTTGAAATACGACCACAGTCTGGACAGTCAGATCAGAATTCATGTGACTCTCATGTCACTTTAGAGTGACCGTCATCACAATTCTGCACTAGTAGCAGCCGTCAGTCTACAAAAAGAGATAATTAAAAACTCTCCTTATTATTTTCTCACAAATCTCCTTACTTCCATCAACTTAAAAATAAAACTGTAGATGCTAACATCTGAGCTCCATGCTTACTTCTGTACTACAGTGTGCTGGGCATAACGTTTTATTATTCTTTTGTTCATGTTGAGTCACTTTCAGGCCGTGGCAAGTTCACACTTAAGTGTGATGTGGGCCACATTTAAATAATAATAATAAAAGTCAATCAAAAATAATATCACATCTGATCAGGTCAGTAAATTGAAATTGAGCACTAAGGCCTGCGGTCTAGAATCGTGTTAAATTATATTCACAGTCCTTAGACATAATACATTAGCCACTGCTACTTTCCTGTGAGCACAATTAAAATTATTACCAATTTCCATTGTTTTTTTTGATGAAGGTTTTCAAAGATGAGTAGAAACGCCTTACAAACAATGCCAAGACTGAAAGTCAAGCATGAAATGAGAAAGTGAAACAAGGAGTAATCAAACCAGAGTGGTATACAAAAGGCGAGGGTTTTTTATAATACTGGTACTTCAGTCAGTGGTATGAAGATAGAAGGAAGAACAAAGAGAAGTAGTGGTAAGCAATAGTATAGAAAGAAAGGAAAGATGAGAAGTTCATATTTCCATAGATGTTTCAGAAAATATTGCAAAACAACATAAGACATAAAGAACAACAAAACAGTGGTTGAGACTAAACAGAAGAGGACAACTTGGACATGGAAAGAAAAAGGCGAAGAAGAAAATTGAACAAGATGAGAACAGGAGCATGGGGAAACAGCAGAACACACACTCATCCTTTTACTAACGTGTATTCACCAAGTGCTCTCTCTCTCTCTCTCTCTCTCTCTCTCTCTGTCACACACACACACGCAGACTTTGATCTGTGCCTCACAGAGGAAGAGACAGATTAAAATGAGTGGAGAGAAGGGTAGAAGAGGTGTGGAGGAAAGAGAGAAATGGTGTTTCGCTCTAGTTACCCACAACCCCTTGTTTCTTTGATACACACTGCCTTCATCAGTTCACACAGAGCTGATGTGTGTGTGTGTGTGTGTGTGTGTTGTGTGTGTGTGTGTGTGTGTGTGTGTGTGTGTGTGTCCATCTAAATATATTGGATAGATTTACATAGTGTAATTTTCTGATCCTTTTTCTTTGACTATCCTTGCATAACCTCAGTATGGAGACCTCTCTCTTTTGATCACTCTCACTTAATCTCAGTCAGTATTCCTCTCTCTTGAACTCTCATTCATTCTTCTCTGCTTTCCCTCTATTATTGTATTGTATCTTTTATAAATCACTTTTCTGCTATCACATGTGTGCAAGACATTAGTGTCTTCCTCCTCTCTAGATATATATGCCATGCTTAGCCTAAGACCTTACATGTCTCTCTTTGTCTGATTCTCTGTCTCTTAGATGGTGATGGTGTGTTGGATGGAAGTACAGCAGCAGGAAGCTGGTTGACTGTAACTGACCTACTTCCTTACACCAACTACAGCTTCTGGATCAGATGTTGTAACACACAGGGTTGTGTTGAGAGCCACCCACTCAATGTTACTATGCCCCCAGCAGGTAAACACAGCCACCAATATAATCTGAATGTTACACATGCGCAGAACCTAGTTAAGGACTAAAGCCAATCAGAAGCAGAATAGGGTGGGTCCTGAAAAGGAAGTGAACGCGGGTTCAATTCAGCTGTATATGTTCCCCTTACCAGCTTAGCAACATAGACTGGAACAGCTACTAACAACGGTAAATAATGTTTGTAAGGGAGAGGAGAGGCAGCAGGCGGATGTCTTGTTACTGTGTGCTGTAGCTCAATGTGTTTTTCCACTGGTGTTTTTGAAGGCGTGTCGGACTAGCTGCCAGGCGAGCATTATGACGTGCATTTTCTTGTGACATCACAAGAAAGCGGAAGAAAAGGCTGGACTACAAATGAGCTGTTTTCAGGCAGTTCAGGAGCAGTGTTTTCTGTGGTAGATGGAAACTTCCTTTGGGGTGGGGATTTTTTCACTTTGCAAACCTATTACATGCACAAAAAAGGTATATACTCAATAAAGGAGAGGAAAAAAGGCAAAAAGGATAATCTCTTTAGTGGCTATAATTGTAGCTTTTCTTCTAACTCTACACTCAAGGCATGAACCATTTTAGCATTTTAATATTATTACTCTGATGTCAATTGCTATTCTAGTGAACTGGAAATGTTCATTTTTATAGCTTGCTATACAAAAGAAAATAAAACAGCTGTGACAAACACACACACACACACACGTTGTTGACTTTACTAAGGCTATGTTCAGAATGCAGGCCAATGTGTCCTAAATCTGATTTTTTTTTTGCCCATATGTGACTCAGATCTGATCTTTTTACAGTGTGAACAAGCCAAGTCACATGGAATCTGATCTTTTCCAGTTTGGAATTGGGCCACTTTCATATGTGGTCCAAATCCGATACAGTCTGGTCGCATTTGATGCTACTTTGACATCACTGTAGAGCAGCTGTTCTGCTGTCGAAGGAGCCGCCGTGAATGAAAAAGCGATTGTTAAACATTTGGCTCTCTTCCTTTTCTACCTCGCTATCATCTGCTCACAAATTTCCTTTCTTATACCAAAAATCCACCCGGCCGGGGCTCTATTCTGAGTTACGTGCATTCTACTAGACAGAGAGAGAGAGAGAGAGAGAGAGAGAGATAATTAGTTGTAGGAGAGATGTGTAATGAATCATGTGTAATGAAAAGATCAGAAAGTTGTAAACATTTGTCATAATTCAGGAAAATATGTCCCATGAAAGGACAATGAAAAACGTGAGTCTCCCGCGAGTTAACCGGAGCTATGTTGCTCCATGTTTACTTCTGTAGGCTGCAACAGCGTGCTGCGTGTGACATTGTGTTATTCTTCTGCGAATGCGGGTCACTTTCAGGCCGCGGACAGTTCACACTGGAGTCTGATATGGCCTACATTTAAACTATAATGTGAACTGTCAAACCAAAAAAATCAGATCTGGGGAAAAAATCGGAATTGAGCATTAAGGCCTGCAATGTGAGTGTAGCCTTAGTGGTCTCAACACATATTTCTGATTTACGCTGTGTGTGTGTGTGTGTGTGTGTGTGTGTGTGTGTGTGTGTGTGTGTGTGTGTGTGTGTGTGTGTGTGTGTGTGTGTGTGTGTGTGTGTGTGTGTGTGTGTGTGTGTGTGTGTGTGTGTGTGTGTGTGTGTGTGTTTGCAGTTGTGCAGAAGTGAGGCTGATTGTGAATACTGATAAATTTCAAAGCTGATCAGAGCAGTCTGGAGATAATGGTAACCAGGCACCAACACACACATTTATAGACATACACTTAGCCACTTTAGCTAATGTTGACAAAAGTGTTGAATACACATGCACACATACCACACCCATTTCTCAGTCAGAGAACAACAAAAGACAGACTTCGGAAAGTTCTACTGTTCAAGTTCAAAACAAAGGCATAAGAAAGTATAAATTTTAAATACCAGACGTTTCCTCTCTTTCTATCTCTCTTTCTACCTCTGTGCCTCTGGCATCTCTTTAGACTTCTTTAAGGCAAACTGTCTTGATGCGTCCTTGTTCTATGAAAGAACAGAGAGAAGATAGTGGAGCAAGAGACAGAAGAGCAGAGGAGGAGGAGAGCAGAGAGAGAGAAGTGAACATAAAAGTGCATAGTTTAAAACGATTAGTGACACCTCTGATATTGTACCTGCTAACACACCATGAAAGAGACACAGGCTCACCAAGAGTGTGTCTCTTTGTGATGTATGTGTTTTGTGTGTGCGTGGCTGTATGCATGTGTGTCAGAGAAGCAAAAATCATTGTATGTTTAAAGAACTGCACACATATCTTATATCATATATCATCTTTATTAAAAAGTAGAAATTAGGGATGCGCTTTTGAAATATTTTATCAATTAACATTCAATTATGGATTTATCTTATCATTTATCTTATTTATCTTTATCAATTATTTAATAATTGATTAAGTCCTTATTTAGATCAACATATGTATTAAAAAATACCCTAAACTAAATGAAAAAATCACTACAACCTCAGATCTGCTAGTTGCATAGTGACTCTGACTTTGATAAGAAACTGAAAATAAAGGGTAGTGACAAAACTGCATTCAGAGGTGGGCCTTTAAAACAAAATACACACTCACACACACAGATATGTTTTAGATGTGTGTGTGTGTGTGTGTGTGTGTCGGGGTGTTTGTGGGTGTGTTTGGGTGTGAATTAGAGTGGTCATTAATGTTGCTGAACCACCACTAATGTTATTCTGAACCAGTATTCAAAGAACATTTTGAGGCTTTTTTCACATGATGTGTGTGTGTGTGTGTGTGTGTAGCAGCCATCTTTGGGATAAGATGTCTTCAGCAATCAGTGTTGTTGTAGTGGAATGAGAGCAGTGTGTTTGATTGAAGGGTCACTTTATACATCGGAGGGCCTACTCTTATTTCGCATAGTCAACACTACAGTCACTCTGATTTTCTCCTTCTGTTTGTTGTCCTTATCTCTATCATATTCTGGCTTTCCTCACACTTTCTCTGCTTCTGTTAAGAGCACAGCTATCATATTGAATAAAGATGTTTTTACTGATTTCTAACACTAGCACTGTGCTATCATGCTCGGCTGGAAAAGAGGCTCACTATTGAGAGAGCGGGATCATAACGATGTGCGTGTTTATGCGTGTTTGTGTGGTGTGAAAGAGAGAGAGACATTGTAGTGGTTGTATATCAGTAAATCTGGTGCCTCTTTGTGGCACTCTCACCCTCCTTTACAAGGGATATTTTATCTTTTGCTGTTGTGTTTTTCCCCCTCTATTGTTCTCCCCTTCTGTCTTCGCTCCTGTCTCCTCTTTACTCAATCATCTCTTTTATACTCCACTCTGAACAGAGCCGGTCCTAGATGGAGGGCAGGTGTCATTCTTTGATCGATGAGCTAAATAATGTCAATATAAAAGTTACATCCTTTTACAATTTCTTTTTGCTGTCTTGTTTGTTTACCTCCTGTTCTCATTCCATCCATCCATCCCCTCTTCATCACCTCCATCCTTCCTTTATGACCTGTTCCTTCGTCTGTCTTTCTCTAATCATCTTCTCTCTCCCTTCATAGCCCCAGATGGGTTGTCACCTCCAAGGCTGGCCCACGCAACTAGTTCCAGTCTGAATGTATCCTGGTCTGTCCCGGCCCACTCCAATGCACCAGGCCCACTCCGTTACAGCCTGCTAATGAGGACATCTGTACAGACACCTGTGATAAAGTGAGAGAAAGCACAGACACAGTAGCTAAAAAAGTTATCCACAGTACAGTGGTCTGAGACAGAGACATGTGATAATAAACAGAAAAAGAGCAATAAGAGACTAACAGAAATACACACCACTCTCAGATACACATCACACACATTTATTTATTTATTTATTTATATATATATATATATGTAGGCACCTACCTAATGTGTACACACACACACACATGCATACACATGTACATACAAAGGGGCACATTATACAGCACAGCTGAATATGTCACATCAATATGACAGACCATCAGAAAAACAGAGAGGAAATGAGCTGGAGAGACAGGGGTAGAGTTAAAAAGACAAAAAAATCAAAGAGCAGGGCAGAGGGAGAGAGAGGCAGAGAAAATGCGATAGAATAAAAACAGAGAGAGGGTGTGCATCTGATATGTATTCATTACATGCTTCCTGACAACAAATTGCAATTTAATCCAAGAAGAGGAGGCTCTCATTCTGTGGTAATAAATAAATGACTAGCTACATGTATTATATATCAGACAGCCATGCCCTCCTCCTCCTCTGCTATGGAAATCTCATTGTTCCCTGATTTATTCATTCATTCATCCCTCTATCCATCTGAGGCTAAATGGTCAACGGTCCCTCATTTATGACAATATTCTTTTACTTTGTCCTAGATTCCTTTGTATGATTATATGATATGGGATCAGGTGTGACATGGGAATATGATGAAAAGGAATGTGGAAATATTGTACATATTGACAAGATTGTTACTGTTTAGTCACCATAGGAAGCTTGTCTCTTGACACTTATAAAATTATGCGACACTAATTTAAACACATTAGAATACATAAAACGGTTACAACATGTTGTTTGAAACAAGTCTTTGAAATAACATCTACTGTCTTATAAAATATGTATTATGTAAAGACACATTTGACTTTAACATTTCCAGAAATAACTGAAATATAGACTAACCACGTTCATTCACAAAATGTTCAGTACAAAATGGTTCTGTACACATCACCCTTTCCTACAAAACACTAGATAACTGCTTTGTGGTTGTTCAGATGTGTCTCATATTCATTTCCTCTTCTTTCCTCATCTTATCTTATCAGGATTCCTACACAATTAATCCTGGAATGGTCTCTGCACACTTTAAGCGGCTAAATGTACCAAAATTGTTAGTGTTTGTTAACAGCAAAAGTGCAGATCTGTTTTATGTTTAAATTTCGAAAACATGCAGTTAAAATGTCTGTCATTCTAACTGTGGTAATCACTATGTACCATGTAAACACATCAGCTGACCACAGGAACAGAAAACCTACTCTGGGGAGCTATCCAGAGCTGAATCTCCATGATCGGGCATTGAAGAGTAAAACAAGAGATGGCAGATAAAATTAAAAGAGAAAACATTTTAGCTGAGGTAGAAATTAAGGAGCTAACGTTGTACAAGCACACCGTAACAAGAATCATTTTGGCGAGATAAAATGGCATCCAAAGCAATTGCAAATATTTAGCTAAATAGTGACAAGTTGTGACAGATTTATTTTGTTATAAAGAATTTTATCCTAAACATCTAAAGACTTGCTTGGGATTTTTTCTTTTCTTTTTTACAAAACTATACTGAAACGACATGGATTCACATTTCAAAACGCAATGTACTGTGTTTTCAGAAAAAATGGATGTATGGTCCTCAGGAACACTTATGTAGTATTCTGTACACATAAATATTCAGTAGATCACCATTTGTGAAATTAATTATTCACTGTCCATCTTTGATGACCTGTTTGATTACAGCACAGCACATTTTGACCAGATCCAAATGTGTGTCAGTAAATGTATTTATGTTTGTGTCCATCAACTACTAGGCTTATGGAAAACACAACAGACACCTTGTCCTATCATGTTGAGGGCCTGTCCCCGTACACGCAGTATGCGTTTAGAGTGGTGGTTTCCCACACGCATGGGCAGACAGCTGGGCCCTGGGCTACCCTGCGGACCACAGAGGACAGTAAGTAGACACACACATAAGTGCACACATTCAAATTTGACATCCTTGTTTCTCACCGATGCATGCATTTACTCAGAGACACAGACAAAGCAAAAACAGCAAAATAACCTTGAAGAAAAGCATATATGATTCCATTAATGGTCATAAACAAACTTGTTGTTAGGTGAGATAAACACTCAGTCCTGATGTTCTATAAGCTACCTGTTGGCAGTGGTTGTTGGCGTTGTTGTCTTCATACTGAATTGTTCTGCCTGGGTGCTTGTGTCAGCAGTCAAGCTGAGTTTTGCAAGTGACTGGCTGGCAGGTGGCTGGCAACAGCTGGTTGTTAGTTGGCTTCTGCCTTCAGTTGGCCGTCAGTGCTGCTGAGTCAAAGTTAAACTCAAGGAGTGACTGATCTCCCAATTTTAGGTGATGATCTAAACAATAGCCTTGCACATTAAACATATGGCCCACTGTGTTAAAAACAGAGCCTCTGCCCAGTTTTCTTTTATTCTCTTAAAGTCACTAAGGTTTTATTTCACCATTTCCTGGTGTTAGTAGAGAGAGTCAATATGATCAAGACAATAAGGAAGAAAGACAGAGACAGACATATTAAAATGATGAAGGTGGTGGAAACATGGACGCAAGCACGTTAGGGTGAAACACACTGACAGAGATTTGCATACTTTAAGGTGTGTGTCTGTGTGTGCATGTGTGTGTGTGTGAGTGAGTGACCTAGCCAGTGTCATTGTGGGCTAATTGCTGTAATAGAATCATATTAGCCACTGGAACAGCCTCCTCAGTGCAAAGTTATAAATTAATTAGTACCACGCTATTATCACATACATTATCATTAAGCATCTGAGATTTGCATACATTGAGTACATGCACATGTACACACACCGAAAAGTGTATGTACACCTGCATGTGTAGTGTACGTATACATACACGTTCATATGAAGACAAGTGCAGTTATGCACATTGATGCGCGCACACACACACACACACATGTTCAGACACACACAATTGCAGACATTTGGGATGCATTAAATTATGACTCTATGCTTTTCTCATTGCTATTCAGAATTGAATTTCCTCCAGCAAACACACACACACATACACACTCAAACAGAGTGAGCTTTTGTCATGCATTTTTCCATGTATTCAACAATTACAAGGTGAACAATATTTGTGTGTTTTCATGTAAGAGCGAAAAAAAAACAGTGTACATCTACCCACCTTTTTCTCTGTGTTTTGTGTGTGTATTTGTGAGTGGACTATAATAGATGTGTCCATTCGTTCGCACTGTGCCCCATCATTCAAACCTCCATCCCTCTCTTTCCCTTCTCTCTGCGTCTCTCAGGCCCCCTCACACACACACACACACACACACACACACACTGAGAACATGTGTCATAAACACATACCTTCTTGTCCTCCGTATCAATCACACATGCAGACAAACTCATCCACAGAAGCACATACACACAGACTACACCTATACTTAAACTGTCACAGCATCAAAGAATGTGTACAAACAATACCTTTCCCTCTTTCTTATATAACCCACTTCCATCTCTTTTTGACTGGAAGACACAATAGCACTAAACATTTATTGTGCTAAACAATGCAAAACATTGGGGTGCTACTTAATCTGGTAAATAACCATTTGATCCACAAGTTATGAGCTCATATATAAAATAATTCTAGATTGTGTCATTGTTTGCCTTTTTGTTTCATTCATTAGTTAGTTTAATTGAACAGAGTACATGTGGAATGGAGAAGTATTTTTTCCTTTTTGCCCAACATTATATCACAGCTTCTTGTGTCATAATTATTTCAATAAATTACTCACAATTACAGTAAGTGTCTATTACAGTCGAATCTTACAACCATGCATGGACACACAGTACATAATATTGTTTAAATGTGAAGATGTCCAATCATTACACAGTAAAGTGCATGGAAAATTATTTTAACATAATAATGGAATACATGATAGGTATGGAAGCTTTTTATAAGAAGGGATTTAAACCTATGATGGGAGAAAACCAAGTGCGGCCAGATCGGGTTTTTCTAACACTGATGTGTAATTTGTCACCATAAACCCATCCTCTCGTCGTCTTAGCAGTGACAGGATCCTAATCTCCCTTCCCATACACTTCAAAAAATGACAACCTTAGCAGACAGTTTTACATTTCAATCAGTATCATGTGTAGTAAGGCCAATAGTTATGTAATTTTGTTCTTAGTTCAGCGCAGTGCATACATACAGTATTCCTACAAACAAAGGCACATAAAATCGTAACTTAGCAAAAAAACCTGAGCACATATGCTCACAAACTCACACAAGCATTCACAGTAGATCTTAATATACATGTTTGTTTTCTATAGCGCAATCCTTTGGGTTATTCCCCTTTCAGAAGAGATTCCCAACCTGATCTGAGTTTGTAGGTGTGGGCTGTAACCTTGCGTGGTTTCCACTTTGTTACAGAATTATATATGCTATACTGTATCCTGACGTGGACCTTCAATAACAATATGGATTTGAGAATGTACTGATTCTCATCACTTTTATCCAGTCATTCTTCTTTTTTATATCTCTCTCTCTTTCTTCAACCTTTTTCACAGTTTTCATCTGTCTTTCATCCTCTTGACATACATTTTTCTTTCTCACCGTTTCTCTAACTCTGTCTTTCTTTGTCTCTTTTTGTGTTTGAGCATAGAATGGCTTTCACCTCTTCTATTTGACAGACTAGCCCTTAAGTATTTACGAAAGAGTGAAGGGGAGAGAGAGAGAGAGACAGAGAAAAAGAAGATAAAAAATTGAGAGAAAAAGTGAGGAAAGAAAAATTAAGAGCAAAAAGGTAAAATGAGGAATTGAGAAAAAAAGAGGAAGAGAAGAAAAGAGAGGGCTAATGACAGAACAGAGAAAGAGAGAGACCCACGCGTCCTCCTTCCCTTTTTATCATTCCATTAAAGTTTTATATCCATCTTTTTAATGTAATTTGGTCCCTATGAATTCCTGCTGCTGCAGAACAGACAGACGGCTCCTGTGAACATAAACTCTAGCCCTGTTGGACAGCTCCCTTTCCTCTGTCTATTCCCATGTTCACACTAGCTAAGTGATCTAAGAGAGTATGTGTCTGTCGGTGTGTGTGTGTGTTAGTGTGAGGAGATGTGTGTTACAGAGTCTTATAGAGAGTATGAATAAAGCACCGTTTTGACAAAATGATCTTAGCCAAGCAGTCTTAGTAAGTGTGCGGTGTGTGTGTGTGTGTGTGTCTGTGTGTGTGTGTGTGAGAGCACTGTTTTACCAAATTGAACTGAAAGCAGAAAGTGAGAGAGAGAATAAGTCTGAAGGAGAAAAATGTGACAGATATTAGGTTAGAGGTAAAGACAGAACACAAAGAATTCATGTTATTTAATGAATGAATAACTGCATTAATAAAATAATATTCTACCATATTTCCCAGTATTCTGTTCAGTTAGCTGTGCCAAGGAAATGTTAAAGTAATTACAGCACAATCCCATTGTTATTTTGCACATGAAGAGATTACATTTTTATATACTCATTACCTGAACATGTATTTACACATTTCTTTTCTTTCAAATATACTGTCAGAGCTGTGATTCCTCACCAGGCACATGCTGAATTGTAGCTTTTTTGATATTTTTAGTCAGTTCCCAGTCAGTTGTAGTAATTTGACTTATTTATACAGTAAATTTTATAAACCATATATTACCTTGCAACTTTTTTGATCTCTTTCTATAGTACATGGATACATCAGAAGGTTACGAGGAATTAGGTAAATCACTCCAAATAATTAGCATCTGAAAAGAATATTGAAAATGTTGAAAGATTGACATTTCAGGTATTGTGATAGTCATAGTTACTTAAGGGCTAATGTACATCTCATATACCCAAAATATTATGGACATAAATCAAGTGCATGACCTTGGTCCAGCATCATCCTCTTTCTCACTGCCTCTCCAATGTCTCTTCAAGCCACAATGGCATTAAATAATCTGTGGAAAAAGTAAAGATATGAAATGCAATGTAAATTCTAACCGTATTGCTTGTCACGATTTGACACCATGTCATAAGCATCTTGATTACAGTAAAGCTCAGCGTTTGTCCTCATTATGACTCCTTGGAGCCTCGGCTCACCTTCAAAAGCCCAGTCACCCACATACACACATGCCCACAAACACCCACGTGCACACTCAGGACCCTGCACAAGGCTAAAAATAATACCCTTCCTTTTCTCTTCACATGGATACACATAGATGTGCACACTTAAATCTACACTGGCCCTTACCTACACATACATACACACAAATATGCACAAGAAGCTACATAACATGTTTACACCCACAAGTACACACACACACACACACACACACACACACACACACACACACACACACACACACTCTCCTTCCTTCCTCCCTCCCTCCTCCTCCTCCCAGCCCTTGTCAGTTGATTGTGTTATTACTATGCTAACCAAATCCTTATAAATGTGATTTAAGGCTTGGTGGCCCCGCACTCCTGTTTTAGCCTTCTGCTACTGTGTTTTACTGGGGAGAGGAGGAGTGAGGGTGGGAGGTGTGGAGGGAGGGATGAAGGGAGAGGGGGAAAGAAAGAGAAAATGGCATGTGGAATGAAGAGCTCAGAGAGGTAGTGAGGACAGAAAAGGTAGGAGTGTGTGTAGGAGGCGAGGTAGGAGGTAGGAGGCAAGGAAAAAGGAGATGGAAAAACGGAAGAGCTGACAAGGAAGGAGAGGAAGAGGGAAAGAGAGATAAGGAGTCAGGAAACCAGAGAGAAGAGGGTTGCTACTCAGTCCCTCAACACTCGTTCCATCCTATCCAGAGAGCAGTAAAGCGTCAGTAAAATAAAAAAAGGGAAAAAGCATCACCTGCATCTTAAATGAAAATTTCAATTGAAAAACTTAACAGCCCTTCAAATTGCAGAATTTTACACGCGCCAGTAAAGCCTAAATAACACTCAACACTTAGAGGGAGAGGGAGGAGGGGAGAAGAGAGTGAATGTGGGGAGGAATAGGGGTTGACAACGGGGGTTATTTTGGGTGGATAACGGGCTGGATCAAGGTGACTGGATTGTGTTTTGTGGGAAAATTATTCACAATTGGGGAATTTCCGTCCCTGATCTGTCTATTGTCCTCTGTGCATCTCTTTCCTGTGTGTGTTTTTCATGTCTGTTTTTGGCAAACACTACAGACAAATATTTCATTCAGACAGACAGAAGGACATATAGTAAGGCAGACAAGAATAATCAAATAGACCAAAGAATGCAGAATGTCTAATTAGACAACCAAGTAGAGAGACACCCCAAACCTCTGAAAAGATGAACAAGAACGCAGTGAGGCACGCAGCCAGGCCAGCAGATATGCTGGGGTATGCAGGTAGACAGGCTCTTTAGTTATTCGTAGGGTTCAGTGGACCTTTGGTGATAATTGAATCAGTGTGAGTGCTGAGTAGAGCTAGCATAAAAACCTGTTAACCCAAAAGGTCAACTCTCTGCATTGTTTATTTAGCAGGGAGACCGGAGAGAGAGGGAGCAAAGAAGGGAGAGAGACTGCGACACAAAGCATGACTAACGGAGAGAGACAGAAGAAAATGAGAGAGAGTTGGTGTGGGAGAGGGAAGATAGGGGTCAGAGGGAGGAAAAGGGAAGAGGTGAGGAGACAGACAGACAGAAGGAGATATGTAGATAGAAGAAAAGATGGTTTGTTGGTGGGAAATCAGCCAAGCCTTGCATGATCACTTTTATACTGTTATTTATTTGTGTGGGAGATAGAAGAAGTGTGTGCTTATGTGTGAGACACTGACTGGCTGCCATCTTAATGTATCTTTGTGTCTTTACTTGTGATGTGGCTGTCTCTGTATCTGACTCACAGACTGTAAATATGGACGACACGTCTCCACTTCCTCCCACTGTACAAAAATGAAGCCGAAATATCCCATATACGGGCGCTGCCATCTTGCACTGGTGACATCATTTGAAGCAAGAATCTGTGCAGTAGAGATTGGGGTTGCTAATGATGTAAAACCTCCTTATTATAGCATCAAGTAACTAATTCTAATCAAACTTATCAGAAAAATTAACACTTAAACAAACATCAGCGTGGTAAGAACTACCTGAAATTATGTGTACTTTGATTTTTTAGTTTGGCCCCTGTCCCATCCGCTAACCTGGAGGGTTAGCAGCAAGCCACCAGGGAGGTGACTTTTCATGTCGCCCATCTCATGTACCGTTAATAGTACAGTTTTTTGTGCTGGCTAATTTGTAAATAAATATCTCAGATAACAATACATAGTCGCTTCAATAAATCATTGGGGTTTATCAGCAAACACCAAGATTTTGAAAAATTTTTAAAGGGTTTGGCTGCTTTCTTTTGTTTTCCAAAATACAGATGGATTAGTAGCAATAAGTCCAGTCCATTTTTTTCCTTTAGAAAATCACGATTTAATGATAAAAATAGTGCTTGGTGTGTTCTAAATTTACCAGCAGGCTCAGGCTATTTAAAACATGGGAGAGATACTAAAAAGGGCATCATAAATATGAATTATGAGGCAACCTTTAAATTGTGCTAAGCATTATACTAAGAGACATACTTTTAGGAGAACTGTGGCATCCTGAGCAAAAACTGAATGTTTGTTGGAAACTCAGTCTGTGTGAAATAAAGCCGACCAGTTAGTAGCACAGACACTCTCACACAACCGCTGTCTTATGTGCGTGCATGCTGACATACACATATACATACTTGCACTACTTCTCTCATGTAGATATGTGTACTTTCACTGCTCATCTTCTTTCACCCTCTCTCACTCTCTGTCTCTCTCTTCCACACACACATACACACAGCCATCTGGGAAAGCCGTTAGCGGTTAGCGGTAGCACTTAGCGACGCAGCACGCTCCCTCAGTCCGCTCAGTCACCTTGATCTGCTTGCCCTTCACACAGCACCATTACTGCTATACTGCATCACTGTGGGTGTGTGTGTGTGTGTTAGGAAGAGTGTGTTTATGTATATGGACATGCATCTGTGTGTGTCCATTATAGAGCAGTACAGTGGGATGTAAATGCCGGGAGACGAGGGGGGAGGGGCATTACCTTCAAATGAGCTACCGTGGAGTGAAATATCCCTCTCGCTAGTAATGTGCAGGTTCTTATCGGTGCATGGACATGTGCAAATCATGTGACTGTGTGTGTGCCTATGGTCTTCTGATGTACATCTCTGTCCGCCTATCTACTACTAATACTAGTGAGGATCATTTAGCCTCCTGGACACAAGAATTGAAGGCACTCCCAGCCATTGAAAATGGCAGTGAACATGAATACACGGTAGACCCAAATTAGAAATCTAATAGCTCACTGAGACCACAACTGCAGCCCTGTCAAAACAATGTTTTGTGATACATTGTCATTCAATTTGGTCTCTTAACCTGAAGTTTAGTAAATGGTACAAGTTTTTCTCAATTTTCAGTCTTTCATATACACTTATTTCATCAAACTTACAGTATATCACTTACAGATATTATGTCCCAATTATGAATCATATGTGTGTGTTTGCATGCATGTGGGTGTCATGTATTTGTGATTGTGTATAGCAAAGCCAATGCGGAGCTGAGCAACAATGTTCCCAGCAGTCCAGCCTGGCCAACACATCACCTTCTGAATTCACTGCTGAAAGATATACAGACTCACATTCAAACAGTCACAAGTACCGCATAAATCCATAAATACAATCTTGGTTTGCTCAGGGGGAGAAAATGAGAGAGAAAGAGTTTCCGTGTTAATCCCTCGGATAGGGAAAGCAAAATCACTCTTTGTCCTTCTGATGTCATTCTTGATGTTACTTGTCAAATAATTCTTTTGAACAAATCCCCCTACTCTCTTTTCTCTCACTCATAAGCACACGTAAAGAGTACATTTATCTCTTACTTTTTTCTTTTTTCTCTTCCCTGTCTCTTTATTTATTTTCTCTTTACCCTCAGGTCCAGGACCAGTGGACACACCAGCTGTATCAGGGCTCCATTCCCGAAGTGTAACAATAACCTGGGATCCTCCTTCCCAACCAAATGGCATTATCACCAGTTATACTCTATATCTTTGCCCTAACTCTATCTGTTCTTTAGATTTCAAACCTAGCTCAGTCTCCAGCACCAGTACAACCCTCATCTCCAGTTTTGTTCCTAACCGAAGCCCCTTGCCCAGCACTGAGGCTGCATATCTTAACACGGGTCATAACCTCAGATCAACATCTGGTCTTAGCACCCCAGACTCAAGCCACATCTCCATGTCTAAAGTCAACACAGGCAATAATGACAGTTTAAGCACAATGCAAGGCACTAGACCCAACCGTCTCCCTAACCCTTTCTCTAGCTTGTGGCCTAGTGTTGTAGAAGACAACCAGATCGAGTCCACTCCTCGAGGCAATACAAGCCAAGGCCCCGGTTCCATCTCATTTCACACCACTGAACTTAGTACTGCCAGTGTAAACCCAAGCCCTAGTCTTTTACTGTCAAACCCAGAATACAATACAGTTGACCCTAATACTGAACATGTTCTTAAACAAGACCCCTTCCACAGCCCCATCTCTGGTTTGTTTAGTGCGGCTTCAGATTCAAGTTCATCCTTTCTGTCAGTCACTATTCCAGGGAACACCACAACCTATACTTTCCTGGACCTACTGCCATACCAGACCTACAGCCTTCAGGTATATTAGAATAATACTTGGTAGAACACAATACTGTACCCTATAGTTTGATAGATGAAACATTATATTATGCAATTTAAATAATGTGAATACAGTTGTAGTGTTGTAACTAAACATTTTTGTCCCTATTGCTCTGATTATGTTCCAATAATGAATATACATACAATTTCTATTTTTTTTAAATTGCCAATTGAATAACCATGTGTTGCCAGTCACAGATGAGACTACATTTGCACTTTAAGGTGCCAGAACATTGATTATTGACTGAGAAATAATAACAGAATAAATCATGTTATTAAACTGTTCATATTAATTGTAAAACTGCTAGAAACATGTTACATTGTGATGTTACAAATTTTCTACTCTGACATCTAGGTGGAGGCATGCACCAGTGTGGGTTGTTCAATGTCTGAGATGTCTCAGATCTTTCGTACCCTCCCAGCTCCTCCTGAAGGGGTTCCTGCACCTCACCTTTACTCTGACACCCCCACCTCTGTTCTCCTGTCCTGGGGTGCACCAGAATGCAGCAATGGACCACTGGAACGGTGAGAAATGATCACATACATACACTTTAATCCCTGTGTGAGTCCTATTTGTATATGAATTCCATTGTGTCTTGTGGTATTCAAAGGTGGCTGATTGAGCGCAGAGTTGCTGGGACCAAACAAGTCTCAACTGTAGGCCATCTCCCACCAGACCCTCCACCTCTTTCCTTTCTGGACTCTTCATCAGCTCTCAGCCCCTGGACTAACTACCAGTATCGTCTTGTGCTCCATAATCAGGCTGGCAACACCACAGGTAAGGCCAAAATAACGGGCTTAACTGAAATCAAATACATTCTGACCAAGATGAATGAATGTTGCATGTTGTTGTACCAGCTTGTTGTTTTCCAGTAGGATCTTTAACCACATATTGTTACATACTTGCAGGATCCTGGGTGAATATCACCACCAGACCCTCTCGGCCCGCTGGCCTCAGTCCACCAAGGGTGAAGGTCTTGGGTCCAGAGTCACTTCAGGTATTGGTGTTTTTTTTTTAGTTGACTTCTGGCAGGTTCACTAAAAACCAGGGACGTGCACAGACCTTTTGAGGGGCTGTTTATCTTAAACCAAGTTTTGATTGTTCTCCTATCTCATTTTGTAATAAATGAATGTCTGGATTTCCATAATGAACATTTCTGTCTATGATATTTACAGAGACAAAATATTAAGACAGTGCCATTTTTTTCAATTCAGTTCCATTTTATTTCTATAGAGATTTAAGAAAGTGTCTGTCAGATAGACACTTTATAGTCGCACATACAAGAAAACCATTGTCCACAGCATTTTTTATTCTATATCCCACTTTCACTGGCATGGTCCTTCATAGTAACTCACTCACAATCTTATGTAACTACCCTCATATTCAATTCAAATACTCAATTCAGGTCATTTCAATTCTCTCTCACTGCAAGACACCTGAACCCTTTAGTGTAGCCAGTTGAATTTCCATGGTCGTGATGCTGACAGTAGCTTGAATTAATTTTTTGTGAAAGCCAGAAATTAGACTGGAGTAGGCTATATCTATTTTTGGATGTAAAAATATGTACTAGGTTACAGAATAATTACAAAATGTCAAAAAGTATTCCATGACCATATTTTCCAGCCTGACCATCACATATATAGTAATAGTATTTTACTTGATCACCATTCTCTTTTTTGAACTGGAGATTTTGGGGTTACTCTGCTTTTTCTCTCTCTTGGTCAGACTGCCTATATGTTAGCCAGCTTTATGTGATTGTATAATGTAAGGCTATATTGCATGATGTGAGGGAATCCAATTGGCTGTAACATGCGTTATTAATCATTTTCACAACTTCAAATGACTCACCCTCGCCCACACACAATGGCTGATATTTGGATAATATGGTAATTTATTGTAGTCTAACTTTAGCAATAATGGATGTGCATATTTATGTAGCCACAACAGCAAAAATAAAACTTGAGGGGCACCTCAGCCAAACAGGGTAAATGGGCTGTTGCTACGGCAGCTTTAGCCTATCCTTGTGCACATCCTTTCCAAAAACCTCTGAGAAGATGCAGAAGAACCAAGTCAGCCGTGCTGCTACTGAAACTGAATTACAATATTACCTATTACATTTAACTAATTTAATTAGTTGACAACTTCATTGAATCTCTCACTCGAAGTAGGAAAGACAAAGCAATGTCGCACTGATTCCTCTGTCTTTCCTTCTTGGGATTTAATGAGAAAAACAAACCCATTCAACTCAAGGTCCCCTTGAGAAAAGAAAATGGGAGGAGCAGTGACCCTGTCTGTGGCAGCTTCCTTCCTGTCGGCCATTTTTAAGGAGGGACCAGAGTTAACTTCCACCACTGGCTAATCCCACATCAAGGCCTATCACTGAAACAATATTGTATGCATGCACACAGAGATGCACACACACACACATACACACACACACACACACACACACACACACACACACACGCTCACAGCCCCGCACTAATGCTAACTGCAGAAAAATGCTAATGCCTGTCATCATTTCAGAACCGCCCCTGTCATCTCTGCAGCAGCACAGCTTTAGGGGTCACAGGTCCAAGAAGGAAAGTGTTCCTTCCTGGTTGTTGCTAATTGGACAGGCAGGCCTCTTCCTGGTTACCAATTGACCTTGACAAGATAGAGGATTTTGAGTATCTCTCTTCATTGTGGTTTATTTTTTTATATTACTTCTCATTGAGTATTCTCTCTCTCTTAACCGTTATCTTTTTCCTTTTCAGTTTACTTGTTTGCATTTGCTCTTTTTATGTAGTGAAATTCCTGGTCAGGATTTCAAGCTTTTTGATATTAGGATGGCATCTCTTCTATTCGGTTATGTCGACCGAAATTTCCCCTACGGGGGATTAATAAAGTTATATCTTATCTTATCTTATCTTATCATAATAACAGATAGTGTTCTTTTGGCTTCATCAGACTGTGAGTGATACAGTTTGTGATGAGAGTGTGATTCAGTGAGAGATGAAGATCAACACATTGATTGTAGTAATGCACGTTTTGTATTTAACTATAATGCTAAAAATAAATCTGTGCAATAATATGATTTTCATCTGAACTTTTTTTTTTTACACACACACTGTTTGGCTACAGATAGTGTGCCAGTGTTCACTGCTTTACTACAAAAAAACCTAATGCCTGTGACTGTAACCACTCAATGAATATAGCTGCTTCTTTGTTATTGTCTGAATCACAGCTAGATGTGATTTGTTTCTCATTCTCACACTCATTATCTAGTTATTTAGTTATGCTGACAGGTATATTGATTAACTTCAATGAATTAAACCATTAATTTGATTTTGGTCATCTCCGGATCTTTGACCTTCCACAGATAATATACCCTTTTAAAGATAAATAAGAAAAAAAACTAAATGTGTGATAACGTTGATGCAATAAATTGTATACTTGTGTTGTCAGCTGCAGAGGTTGGCATTCGTTCAGTGCCTTTGAGTTTTTTTCTGATTATAATAGCATAGATGCACAAAGACACACACCATGTCCTTACACACACATACACACACACACACACCTATTCTTTCTCACTACTAACTTTATCATCTGACTCTCTCTCACTCATATACACATAACTGCATATACAAGCACACACACACACACACACTGTACTGGCCTTAGCCCCAGTGGTCTGTGTCAGCCCAGGGTCTCTGCTGTCTTCACCATCTCCAGATTACATCAGGCTATTCAATCTGTAAATGACTTCCACCACAAAGCACACCCAACACGCACTTTGGGAAATGAGCTACCTAACTCAACATGACCCTACCCATATGTGGTTGTGTGTGTGGCTCAGTGTGTGAGAGTGCGTGTGCGTCCTATATCACCTCACAGTGTCACTTGTTAAATGGATATCAAGGTTGCATAAGAAATAATTATTCTTGACGTTCGTTCATAATACTCTCATCAACATTGACCACTTAATCACCTAAACTCATAAGTCTCACCAGGCTCTGAACTGATCAGTTATTGTACATGACAGTTTGTATCCTAAGTGTGTTGGAACACACTGTACATGGACACAGGTGTGTGTGTGTGTGCGTGTGTGTGTGTGTGTGTGAAAGAGAGAGAGAGAGCAGTTGTTGCATTTTGTAACTGTTTTTGTATGTGGATGTATAAATAAAACTTTTATTATATAGACATCTGTAACTCAAAAAGCACAGTTGTGTGTGTGTGTGTGTGTGTGTGTGTGTGTGCATTACCATTTGTTTGTGTGCCAGTTACCTTCATCTTCACTCTGAAATGCTGACAGACTGAACTGTTTCCAAATCAGATGCAGTACTCAACGACAGCAAGCTTTTGTTTTTGCATGCCGCAATTCCATTACCAGCCGTTTTCATTATTTTAGCATGGTGTATGTGCATGTGCGCGTGTGTGTGTTTGTGTGTACCCTGTTTTAAATTTGATGAAAGGAATCTTCTGCTCAAGTCAAAGTCAGGTTATCTTTCCCCACTAGAAAGTTGAACAAACACACACGCACACGCACACACACACACACACACACACACACACACACACACACACAATGACCATCCTAATGCTATACATTCACATACCCAGATGACAATGTATGCAGACATGGATGCTACCTACATGATAGCACGGGTAGTTCTCAACTGACCACACAAGCATTTACACTCTGATGCATATATGTTTTTGCATGCTATACACAAACACACACACACACACACACACACACACACACACACTATGCCATGTCTTCCTGTAGTTCATCCATTTAAAAGCTTTCTGCCGTCCTCTGCATGCCGAGAACATTTTGAATTCCCTGCCAACCAATGAGAATTCTGGGATAATAACAGGACAGTGAAATAGCCGTTTAGTTTTCCTGAATACTGTGTTTTAAATGAGCAATCCAAAACTTAAATCTAACACACTTATGTTTCAGGTCACATGGTCTCCTCCTCTTATTCCCAATGGAGAAATCCATAGCTATGAGATCCGCCTCCCAGAACCACGCATCATCCATAACAGTGGAAATACTTCTCAGCTCAACGTCACAATAACAGACCTCATCCCATATACAAACTACAGTGTCACTGTGTTGGCATGTTCCAAGGGTGGTGGACATGTTGGAGGATGTACAGAAAGCCTGCCCAGTCCAGCTACAACATTACCCACAAGCCCTGATGGCCTTGAACCACTGTCTGTAGTGGCAGTCAGTGAGTCTTTCCTGGCCATTTCTTGGCAAGTACCCCGCAGGCCTAATGGACCTAACATCAGGTAACATTGATATTACACAGAAACCATGTGTGACAATACCAAGATGTTTTTGGTACTTACCAAGGAAGGATGGATATGCAAAGATACATCATCATAGATCAATTCCCTTGTTTTTCTTTGTCATCAACTTGTTTGTGACCAAAAGTACCACTAGCACAACAAAATCTGAGGAATTTCAAATAACAAGAGCTTAGGAAAAACAATTATGTTTTCTCACATTAAATTTAAAATTGGCTCATCTTCTGTCTGAACTTATGTATGCAAGGGAATAGCATAATGTTCTTTTTGTTATTCAAAATTGACACCATGTAAAAATAAAATGAATAATATTAAACCAGGTCAGATTGACCTGTCCTTAGCAACAATCTCAACATGATTCAGTCAGCATACCCGCTGTGGATGAGTCATGCATAACTACATGCACAGAACCAAACAATTGACTTGAATTGCTTTCTGATGGTGAAAGAAAAGTAAGAAAACTAAAGTATATAATAGTTCTGTACAAGCAAATCCAATACTAATTATAAAGAGTGTGGATCCCAGTGTGTCTAACCATCATAGCTTAATATCATTTGAATCTGCCCTGTGATTTCATTCATTTGCTGTAGCCCAAAGTCAGAAACATCATGCTGAAATCTTCAGCATGATGTTATTGAGAGACAAGCAGATAGGAACACGTTAACAAGCTGCTAACATGAGTGTCCTGGTAATGAACTAAGTGTTGTGCATTATTTAATCAGTGTTTTCTCAGTCCTAATGCACATTCTGGTCCGTTTTGTTCTGTCCTGTTCTACTCTGTCGGAGATTAGGCCTAAAATAAAGGTCCATTTTCCTGACAGGCGATTAAAATGCATGAGCCCGTCTCTCTGTTCTGCTCTGCTCAGCTCTGTGTGTTTGTCTAAGTGGGTTGGTTAAAAAGGCGGCATTAAGCCCTTCTCTTCTGATTACAGCAGAAATTAGCATCACTGTGGGGAGAGGAAAACACAAACCCTGTAGAAAAAAACAACAGAGGGAGGGGCGTAGGGAGGGAGGGGTGAGATACGGTGAATGCAAAAGAATAGAGATGATGAAAAACAGCAGAAGAGGAGGAAATGAGTGATAAGGAGAAGGGTCAGTTGAAAATTGTGTGCATAAGTGTGTGTCTGTATGTATGCATTTGTGTATTTCCATGTGGGTGTGTGTCTGTGTGCCCATATTGATGCATTTGTGAACATGTGTTGTGTAATGCATTCCTAAACATCCAACCATGTGTGTGTGTGTTTTCTTTTATTCAAATTTTCCCTTCAGATACAAGTTGCTCAGACGTAAAACCCACCAGCCCCTGGCCATTGCCACAGTCCCCACAGTAACAGCCGTGTCCCCTCCCCCCTCTGAAGATCTCCATCGCTGGCTCC
Organism: Lepomis macrochirus; assembly: GCA_024633595.2. Taxonomy (NCBI): domain Eukaryota; kingdom Metazoa; phylum Chordata; class Actinopteri; order Centrarchiformes; family Centrarchidae; genus Lepomis; species Lepomis macrochirus. The sequence continues at coordinate 16,575,303 of JALXJV020000006.1, forward strand.
ATGTTTACTCCGGCACCAAATTGTTCTACCAAGATAAAGGCCTAAGCAGGTGAGATTACTGAAATGAGCTCTAGAGCAAACGCCGGCGCCGCAGCAAACCGTGTGTGCAGAGCCGATCGGCGAGCTGACGCTGATGCCGATCTTTTAATACCGCTCAAAGATACATTAAGCAAATATCCCAAAGAATTAAATTGTTTTTCACTCAGCGTCCCCTAATCTCAGTTTGGCACTTGGTGGAAGCAGTTTGTTTTTTCCCCCTCTATGCTTGCTAAACGGCTCTGGGTGTACACTTTTCGGGTTTGTGTCTCTACTGTGCTTTATTCAAGTAGTAAACTGACTAACTTTCAAACGTGTCAGCACGTTTGATGTCCTAGAAAGTACTTTGCATTTGTTTAAAGGAAGTCACCATATTAGCATCACTAACTTTAGAGTGAACAGCTAGATAAAGGTAGACATGACTGTTTCTCATAATTCCATCAATGGGATCACAAGGATGTACACGTCTGTATTAGCAGTTGTTGTTTTTTTCTTTGAATGATTGATAGAAGAAACTACTTATCTTGTAACTCACAAGGAAAGTAAAATATATTGTGGCCCTCTTATCAAAAACATTCAGAAACAGTATTGTCTCTCAACAGATTCACCCATTACCAGTACCAGTTATTGGTACATAATGACGTGGGCTACTCGTCAGGAGACATTGTTACCGCAGTGACGATGGCCGGGGTTCCCCACCACCCTCCGTCTCTGTCTGCCCATGCTATCAATCACACTGCTGTACAGGTCAACTGGAGACAACCCTGTAAGATTACCCTTTCTCTTAAAAACACACACTCGAACACCCACAGTCTGCCCAGCAAATGATTTCATGTCCATATACTCTGTGAAGATTGTTCTGTGACTTGAATATTACCAAAATGTGAAAATAGAAACTCAAAATGATGATTTTTCAACTGCTCCCTCACTCTTCTCCTGCTCTCTTCATGTCTTTCTCAGCTTTGCAAGACCTACAGGGAGACGTGGAATCTTACTTTCTGACAATAGAGACTACCCAGTCAAGTCAAGTCTTTGCTTTCTCCCCTGAGGTCATCTCCACAGTGATAGGTGAACTTTGGCCAAGCACCACGTATCTGGTGTCATTACAGGTGTCCAACGGAGCACATAATACATCTAAGGCAATAGTTAACGTCACCACAGAGGATGGAGGTATGTGCATATGTTTTTTTATATATTATATTTTTATTTTTGACCAAGAATTGATCTTGGTTGGTCTTCATACTTTGGAGACAGTATATGTGTGAGGGTGTTAATGTAATATGTACTGTATATATGAATGTTTTACATACAGTACGTAAATTTAATACAGAGGTGCCTGTGTTAATGTGCGTTTCTCTGTGACTCTGTTGCAGAGAAAGATGTTAAACACATTATGTAGTGAGGCATGAAATCAATACAAACTGCTTGTGTGTAGGGCAGATTTAAGGTGTTATGAAATGCTTGTTGCTGTTCAACACGCAGACAAACATGCAAACTGCACACACAGCCATACACATAAGCTGTGTTCTACCTGTCAAACAAGACAGAAAACATAGAATTACTATACTTACAATACAGTTACAATACATCACAGATCTTTTCCAAAAGTTACTTTAGATATTCTATAATTCTACAGGGATGGAATTTATGCTAAAACTAGAAAGCAATTTCTGTAGAAATTGCGGTGTGAATGCTTTCTGCTGAATGGCTTGTGCTAAACTGAATTGCTGTCTTGAACTGATTTGAATAGTACAAATGTATGAAAGGTTTTAAGGACTGTTGAACAGCTGACGCTACACTGCATTGCTGGCTTTAATGTGCAGAAAGTAGCTGAAGGACTATGAAATCTTGGAAACATGGGAAATGTCCTAAAGAATATGAATAAGATTTTAAAGTTGAATTAAAGCTGCAAGCAGCGTTGGGCGGGCCCTCGCACGTGTGGCGCGTCAGGGTGTGAGCCGGCCGCGTTGCAAATTCTGGAGCTCTGCCAGTGCGACTGTGAATTTGCTACACTCTTCAGATGCTGCATGAAGGTGTTATACGTCACTTCCTGTGTCCCCTTTGTGGCGCTACATAGCACTTAGCACTATGAATAGAAATTAATATTGGCGTGTAGATGTGTTCGGGGGCGGGACAGTTATCAAGCACGTAAACTTTAGTGCAGATGTGAGCATGTACACTGAAGTTACAACAACTTCCTGTGTCATGGCAAAGAGTTGATCTTTGACGCCACGCCACGGACACGCCCATTGACCAAAACTCACAGAAAGCAAAACTTTTCATCGTCATTGCCTTTAGGAGGCACAGCAGAAATTTGAATTCGATCTGACTAAATCCCTAGGAGAAGTTCGTTAAAGTGCGGAGTGTGTAAATCATCCAAAAATGGCCGTAAAATGGCCTTTTGGCTTTAGGGCATTGCTCCAAGAGGCTTTTGGGTACGTCTGGACATGATACATGTGCCACAGAAATTTCGTACATGTAGGTCAAATGTGCGGCGGGGGCTGCTTCGGCCATGTACATGTGAGCATGTACACTGAAGTTATAATAACTTCAGTGTACATGCGCACATCTGCATAAAACTGAAAGTTGAATAGATTGAAGACTTTGAATAGGATTTGAAAGTTGAATAATACAAAGAAAGAAGGAAAGTTGTGGAAACTTTTCCATTTTGAATGGACTCTCTAGCTAAAAGTAGACATTGTAGACATTGTGACTGCCTGGAAAACCTTGAATATCTTGTAAAGTATGAAGGTTATCAAAATTCTGAATTCAAGCAATCGATTCCTAATTGAGATGAATATTTTAAGCTTTGAATGACATTTCTATGCTGAAAACTGTGAAAACTGCAAAAAAATGCATCAAAATAATAAAATAAAGAATTCTGGAATCAATAGAAGAACATATGCTGTGAATGCTTTAGAGCATTCACAGCAATAAGTGAAATCATATATGTTTCTTACGTTGAAATTGAAAAGTTTCACCAAAATATGCAGTGACATCTTTATGATACACCTCTTTATTAAAGCCTCCTGTTGGCATATCTTTAGCTGTCTCTGCAAAATCTGTTCATATTTGTAAAATGAGACTCTTTATAAGAATGCAAAATCTGGGTCTTTAAGAGACTATATTAAGTAGAATATGAGCAAAGTATATGAATTCTTGGATCTACAGATATTTTCCTTTTCAGGAAATTTCAGGTATTTTTCCTTTCAGCTTTTACTGTCTTTAGCTATGAATTGTGCAGGCTATCCATCTGTCATCAAAACTTTTCTCTCCCTTTCCCTCTCAAACTCTCAGCTCAGTCTCTCACGGTTTAAGTGTCATCTCTCTCTAAGTGTCATCATGTGATCCTACATCAGAGGCTCACTCTGTCTGTTGTTTTCTTCATTTCCCCACCCTTTCCTTAATCCCTCTCTCTGACCATCTCTCTTCCTCTTTTTCCCCCTCGCAGTTTGTTCTTTTTCAGTGTAATCATATGTCAGGGGCCTCTCTCTTTCTCTCTAATCTGAACAGTATAATAAAAAGTGCATTAAAAACATTAGAAAATCATTAGGTGCTAAAGGCAAAGCACGCCTCGTTTAACTGAGAGGGCTCTGGAGGTAATTTCATTATTTTACAGCCTTAAGAGTGCGCACACACACACACACACACACACACACACCAAGGCCAAATATATTTTAACTAATGCAGCTCATCCCTACCAACCATTCTAACATGGCCTGCAATCTATAGGGCAATGCTAACATCAGGACTAATTGGCAAGGAAAATGTGTCTGTGTGTATGAGTGAAAGAGTCTCAGTGTGCAGTATTGCGTTGATAATGCCATCCTGCAGTAAATGAAATGTAGAGCAGTAGGTTGGGTTTAGGTAAGTGCATTGGCAGCAAATGAATTGGGTTAACTTATTTTAGCTGAGTGCATTTTCACTTAAAATAATAGATGGAGTCTGTATGATTACCTCTCTCACACATCTCTCATATCCTCTTCCTCTGTGTTTGGTTCTCATTCTTAAATTAACAATATTCTGTGTTCTCCTCCCACTCTTTGACTTTTTAATGCTCATGGTCTATAGATCTTCTTCTTTATCTTTAACTTGTCCTCTATTTGTAAAATTTACCGTGTCCTTCACAGTCTCTGTCATTCACTCCTTCATTTTGCCTCTGTATTTGTAACTCATTTCCTATAGGTTACTATGCTATATTAATCACTGTAGGATTTTTGATTTGTCATCAGTGTCCTTTGTGAATGTGCTGAAAGACAATTTCTTAGAGAAGTGAACTAAGAGAATTAAAGGAAATAAGGGAATTTGATCTAAAACACAGCGGAAAAGAGAGAATATAATAACATAATACAGAAAGGTAAAGAGTGTCTCAGGGAAAGGTTCACACAAGACCGAGAAAAAGTGAAGCAGTGAGCTGATCAAACAGAATCAGTCTATTCCTAATGAAAATGCACTCAGTTAAGAGAAGTTAACACAGTTGAACATATGCATTGGCAGTAATTTACTGCCAATGCATATGTCTTAACCCAGGCCAATGCTCTACATTTCAAATCCTGCTAGATAGCATTCTCAACTCATTACTACACACCGAAAGGTGGTCTCCCTCCCTCTCTCCCTCACTAACAAACACACTCACAGTCTTACACCTACCAAAGACATACATACTCTCTCTGTTGTGCTGTAGAAAGAAGCTTGTATATTATTCAAAATTGTCGTGTAAAAAATTCAAGACTTAGGCCAGATGAAAAAGCTTCAACTTTTACAAACATGTTTATTTTCAACAAAAATAGACACCAATTAGAGTACAAAAGTTTCACCAGAGAGGGTCAGAGATTGATGCAAAATATAACCCCATTCTGTTACCGAACAGCCTGGCCTGATGGTCACCAATGTAGCACTGTTGAAGGACATTTTAAAGTTTTAGTGGTATGGTTTCTGGTTAGAAATGTACAAGCAGTTATGAAATTAATTTGGTGTGAAAATGTGTCTCAGAATCTCAAATCCCACCTTTTGCAGCTCTGTTCTTACATTACTACAGTTAAGTCAAGGTAGTCTGTATATATAAGTTTACATGCGATGTTGAGAGCACTGGTTTCATACCATATGTCAAACATGTATGTTTAAAGGTGACCATGTCTCAAAACTTCAAGCTGTAAAATATTTTGTTGTTCTTATGAAACTGTTTTGGGTCTTGACACTCACATGTGCTGTCCTCAGAGCCAGACGGGATCTCTGCCCCAGAGGTGGTTCTAGTTAACAGCAGTACAGTACGTGTACTCTGGTTCCCTCCTCTACGGCCCAATGGAGCAGTTACTGGTTACTACATCTACGTTAATGACCGTCTTCATGGCAGTGTAGACAACAGCTCAGGGTCCTACCTGCTGGGTGACCTGCTGCCTTTTACTGTCTATAACATACAGGTATACACACAAAGAAAAGCAGAGACACATACACACATACCCGCAAATATGTGCATTATATTTTTCCCTGCTGTGTGTTTTGTATATCTTCAGGTGGAGGTGTGCACTGTGTATGCATGTGTGCGGAGTAATGTTACTCAGACAACTACTGTGGAGGACCTGCCCGCCGACCTGTCCGCGCCGCACACACAAGTTATCAGTCCCAGGTAATACAAAGATATACTGCAAATATTTTTTTCAGTTTTTCTTTAACTTTCTGCATGTTTTCATGTTTTCTGAATATAAATATTAGTCACATTATGCTCATTTTCAGGATCATAATTGTATTTAGAGGTTGTACCAGAATAGGTTTACATTTTTTTTGTCAGACTGGACATTGCTGCAGCACCTCTTTTAAACCTGTGTGTTGAACGCTCCATTTTAGCTGTGGAATTAGGCCTCTCACTTCTATTTGATTTTTGGGAGTTGCACATGCACAGTACTTAGTTAAGAACTACTAGCCAATGAAAAGCAGAGTAGGGCGGGTCCTTACAAGCCGGTAAACACGGCTTCGGTTCAGATCTTCCTGAACCAGCTTAGCAACCTAGACTGGAGAAAGAGTTTCAAAGTGTAAGTTATTTATTTGTAACACATTTATCTTTCATACTTAACATTTTAACTGTGCACTGTCTCCACATCACAGTAACAACTTTATGTCCATTAACTGCCTGGGGGTGAGGGGAGGCAGCAGGGGGATGTCTTGTCACTGTTTGCTGCAGCTCAGTGTGTTTCTCCACCAGTGTTTTTGAGGGCAAGCCTGACTAGCCACTAGGCGAGCATTATGACGTGTGCTACAAAGCGACACAGATAGGTTACAAAAGTAAAGGCGGCACTACAATCAAGTTGTTTTCAGGCAGTTCAGAGAAGTGTTTTCTTTGAGAGATGGTAGCTCCCTAAGGTGTGGACTCTAAGCTTTTTCACTTTGAAAAACTGTTACATGCACAAAAAAGATATATCACTCAATAAAGGAAAGGGCAAAAAATATACTGAGTTCTTTAACCATTTTTTAGAGTGTTGCCATTTAAAGTGTCGGTTCATGAAATTTTATAGACTTTGGATTTAGTGTACTCAGTATAAATGTTTATCGACAGTACAGAATACAGTATACCGTAATAATTACGATAAACCATGGTAAAGTAATGTAATCAGATGACCTCAAAGTTTATTTGTTTACCAAATATGACTTTAAACTGACATTTTATTTACAGTTAGTTAAATTTAATGATGCTGTAACATATCTGCTTCTTGCTGTTGACCTAAATTGCAATGTTGCAAACTTACAGTTGCAGAGGAAGTGGTGATTTGTGGCTTGTTTTCTGTCTAGGTGACTGTGAAAGTTGTAACTCTGTGTGTTACTACACAGGTCTTTCCCCTGCCAAAGATGTCAGAGATAAAAAAGAGGAAAATCAATAGTGAGAAGTGTATAAAGATACACACACCCTGACACTGTAACTCAACTTTGTCAGCCATTAACCATGCATGAATGCATTTGTGTGTGTGTATTTGGGGTTTTCATGTGCCTTCCAGTAGTGTGAAAGGAGTGTGAAGAAGAACATACCCCCCATGTCTCGTTCTCTCCTTGTCTTGGTCTCTCTCCCTGTCAGGACAGTAAGGTTGGACTGGTCCCGTCCAGGCAGACCCAGTGGGATCATGCTGGGCTATGAGGTCTTAAGAAAAACCCTGAGGTCATGTACTGGGTCAACAGGGCTCTCATCCTCTGTGGCAGAAGAGTTAGGAGGAACAGGTGTCGTAAGGTTCAGATGTTCCTACCTGCAGTGTCCTGCCGGTCACGGTGTGTGTGGGATGTCCTGCTTCCCTCCTGACATTCAGGTGATTACGTTCTGGTCATTTGATACTTTTTGGATTTGTTCTGTATAAGGTGGAGCTGTGAAATAATCTTTTCATCCATCAGTGCATTTTGCATTGACTTTGACACTACTGTTTTTATACCGCTGCAGACAGAACAAAACTCAAAACAATACAATATTGATTTTTCTAGTGGGGGAATGCATATTTAGTTTTCTGTCAAGTCAAATGTATTACTCTGAACACACACTTGTATATGCCTCATGTAATGATGCTGTGTTACATACAGTGTATATTAAAATACTGATATTGTTTCGAAAAGACAGACTTAACACAAGTGATGATTGTGGTTGTATTGAGAATGGTGCATTTTGGGGAGATGGGTTCGGGGTAATATTTCTCCTCTCTTCTGCTCTGTCCTTCCCTTTTCACCTGAATGTGAGAGCCTCTTTTGACTAGAACTCGTCATAAGTGATCATTAAAACCACAACTAACAAAACAACAGCAAAAAATGTGTAAAACAAGTCCAGAGTCTTTGCTTTGGCTGCTCATGTGAAGTGGAGAATACACTGTTGCTGTGTACTCCCTCAGGCTATTACTCACCAGACCTCAGATGCACAAACACACCCTTAAGCATAAAAAGAAACATAGAGACCCACAGACAAATACACACTCACATTTCCTCTTCCAAGCACACGCTACTCATCCTCTCAGTGATTAATTTCTCTAAACAGATTAACTTGTCATCTGCATTCACTTCCATCCTTGTGTCATTGAATGCCAGCCAAGTTGGCACAGTGAAACCGTCCGCCATACTGTACATTTACCCCCACGGCACCCAATGGCACAAACAATAGCCACATTTAAACTCACGCATAAAAATACATACCCAGACACACCTACTGAAATATTACACCAACTTTGCAATTGATTTCATCAAAATTAAGTTATTCCTGCATAACACTGCTGTACCCTGTTTCTATTTTTATAGTTGTGTAAGTGGTAAAGTTATTTTACATGGTAGAAGGGACAAACATAACTGTGTATTGTGGTTGTGCTATATATGAAGAAACACCTTAAACAATCATGTTTGGGACAAGCAAATGGTCTCCTCTTTAGCACATACATAGTATCATACTTTCAATACACACACAACTTTGACTGTTTTTGTGCAAATTTTGTTTTCATGTCCATTTTGTGTGTGTGTGTGTGTGTGTGTGTGTGTGTGTGTATACAACTGTATACCAACCAGGTTTGCTGCAATGGAGTATTGTACTCTAAGAAACCACATCATCATTGCTGTGATGGAAGTTACCTGAGTTTGAGTGATTCCCCCAATCCAGTCTGCTGCAATGGCAAACTCCACCCAGCGCTCTCTGACCACCAGTGCTGTGGAGGATACTATGTTCATGTAAAGACCAGTGAGTTTCATATCACTTCACATGTTTACACTCACATGGGGTTTACTCTTTTCTACTTGATTAAGTCTACTTTTTTTCCATGTTGTTCAAGTGTTTCCTTCATCTGCCCTTGTCTTTGTAGATGAAAACTGCTGTCCTGACCACTCACAGGCCCGGGTCTCAGTGGGGCTGGGTGACAGCTGCTGTGGGGGGGTTCCTTACTCCATGAAAGGTGGCCAGCTCTGCTGTAGTGGGAGCCTACATGATGGCTACGGGGTCCAATGCTGTGGAGGCCAGATTGTAGATAATACACTGGTGTGCTGCGGGGGTGCTGAAAGGGGGGAAGTGCATACATATGCCCCAGGTGAGTGAAGTAAACACACAGATACAAGCATAAACATCCAGAGTTGTTAGAATATTTTCATATTTCGATAAGATTGAGAAAATGAAAAGATTCTATGCTGAAAAAAGTTTTTTTGCCCAACAATGGAAGCACACTGGCTGAAATTTGACAGGCTGCTGAACTTTATGGATCGAAAACTGTTTTTGTCTAGAGGAAATCCTTTCTTGTAAAATCCAATCAACAAAAAGGCCCCTAGTTCAGAAAACTAGTTACTCTGCCCCAAAAAAGATTTTATCAGAGTTTCCTGGACATCTTCATTTTTAGGGGGCAGAGAGAGAGGGAAAAGATAGAAAATGATAGGAGAAGAGAGTAAAGCAAAGAGGGTTGAGATAGACGCATAGACACATGGTGCAGGTACGTGGGGTCGTTTCCCTTTCTTCCTCTCCCGCAGTGTCCCAAAGCACCCGGATACCATGGCACAGATGGGACAGTGCGTGTGTGTGTGTGTGTGTATGTGTGGGTGTATGTGTGTGTCATTAGACATCTTTGTCATGGCAGATGATGATGAAACACACTCGGGATGGCACCGTTGAGGGCACTGCCAAGCACACAGCAGGACAAATACACACTCATTCTCTCTCCTTCACACAAACTCATACACACACTGTCACACAAATAGACATATTACATACACCCACACATACACACAAACCCACACACAGAGTCAACAGGGTGCCCTCGGCAGGGTTCGCTTAGTGTTGAGAGCCAGAGACAGACACGTGGACTCTATTCATCACACATAAACAATAGCCCCATATGGACAGATCTATAGTTCTCCATTAGCCTATCCACAAACACAAAGACACACACACAAGATCTCTACCCACACAGAGAAACATACATGCTGACAAAAATGCTCACAGAAGGCAAGTCAGTAGAAAAACAATGCTTTTATTTGAAATATGTTTTAGTTTCATGGCTGTTATTGTTTGTTAACTCTCTCTTATTATAAAGCCCCATTTTCTTGTTTTTTGTCAAACATGTCTTTTCATGAAATTGTCAAGAAGTTGAGTTTTCACACTTAAACACTAGTCAGAGCAAAACTTAGTTTTTACATGTGATTTTTGAGGTATTCTACTACATCGTTACTCGTTTCATCTCATCAGTTTCCTTTTCTTCTCCACTAAATCCTCTTTTCTTATCCAACTGAGCAGGCTATATGGCCATCCTTCATATTGAGGTGGCCTCCCAAGGAGTGCATATGCTCTCTTCCTCTTCCTCTCTATTATTTAATTCACATCTCCTCCTCTGCTTTCTCATCTTGTTTGTTACTTTTTCTGAACTTGGTTCCCTGCTTCCTCTGGCCTCTTACTACTCCTCTCTTCTCCCACTACCTTTTCTTCCTCCTCTCCTCCTCATTCTACTCTTCCTCTCCCTTTCTTTATGTGCCCTCTTCCCATACACTCATCAGTCATTAGCGTTAGCTTCCCTATTGAGAACATATGGTATGATGGATCGTAGGGCTAGCGGCGCTAGCAAGGCTAAGGGCCATTTGCCGGGTGCACTGCACTGTCGGGGAGCCCTGGGGCCAGCTATGCAACCTCGACCCCACACGTCTGTTTCAAGACACTCACGCTTACACACCCAACATGCTCACAGCAACACCTATTATAGGATAGGCTACTTAACCTTGGCACCACTCACTCTCATTGCTGCCTCTCACTATGTGCAGGATTTTGTATTTAATGATATAGTGAGAGACAGATTTGTGAAAGAAAGAAAAATGCAAGCAAGAGGAGACTACAGATGCAATTCTATTAAAAAAGTAGCGTACCTATAAATAAGTTACATTATAAAATGAATACAGAACACAGAAAAAAAGTGAGAGAAAGGAATAGGGAGAACAGTTTGACATACAGCAGAATACTTTTGAATAAAATGTAAAATGTATATTTTAGAATGCAAAAAAGACAGAATGAAAGAATTAAAATGACAAAGGAAAATGTGAGAGAAAGAAAAAAGTCGAGAGAACAGAAGAGTGGTGAAGAGCTAGATGGAGCAGATTAAAGGAGGAGTGAAGGGTATCCCATTGTGCCCAGCTGATAGACTAGGTTAGGCTGATGTGATTATGGGGTCCCTGAAGTGCGATCTATCACACATTACCGTCCACACTGTCAACAACCATACACACACACTGCAGGGGAACAGCAATGCCAGGAGACAGCCGTCTGGCAACAGATACACGTACCGGCTTGCGTGCACATATGCACACGTAGGTATACACACACAAACACAACAACCACATACACTCACAAGAAAACATGCATGTGTACACACACAAAATTGCTCATACAAAAATATGCAACACAGTTGCATGAGCGCTTCTCTCTCTCTCTCTCTCTCTCTCTCTCTCTCTCTCTCTCTCTCTCTCTCTCACACACACACACACACACACACACACACACACACACACACACACACACACACACACACACACACACACACACACACACACACACACAAGCCTTGCCTATTTGAAAAAAAAAGTGTAGAATCGAAGCATAACCTCACCCAGCCTGTTTCAAACAAACACAAGAAACAAACTGAGCCAGTGGACAGAGTTCTTCCAAATGTTTAACTTGATTCAAAACTTGAGCAATAAGTTGTCATTGTTCTCCCTCCATAAGCTTGTGGCATTCCTGTCCACCCACCCATCTATGTACCTACTCATCCTGAACATCTGGCATGTTTTAAGGATATTTGTGATTACTTGATGAAGACTTTTTAAAAACGTGTTTTCTCAGATTGGAAGTGCTGCTCTATACTGAGAGAAAGCACAGTTTTTCCTTACAGTGCAAATGTCTATCATGATTTACTTAGTCTACTGTTTAGCTGTAGAAACCTACTTATTCGATCAGGCTTCTGTTTTGTTTATTTGCTTTTTAGTTTATGTCTTTGGATTTACCGCCGCTGTGAGTAGGATTTGTGATTTCTAGGGCTGACCCCCAAATAGTCGAAGATACGTGCTTCAACGGGAGCCTGATTCGACTGTCAATCTCATAATCGAAGCTTTGCTGCGAAATGAGGATCAAGACATTTTGGCGTTATGGCGGATCTCAACATCTGACTTTACATAGAACTAACATTTTTCTTACAATAAGTTCATATACTGCCTTTTACAATATAAATCTCAACATATAATGCTGTAAATAAACAAACAGAAAAGAAAAAAAGCTTTTTAATAAATGTTTTTAAAGTGCGTGAACAAATTGTAACTCTAACCCTCAAGGTAGGGGGTATTGGTGCGCATGTGTAGGGGTAGCATGTATTAGTGTGTGAGTGTGTAGTGGCAGAAGAGGAACCTGCTGTAGAGACGGAGCCTTAACTTCACAGAGTTTACAGCATTGTACCCCCTCGCAGGACGTTCAGCTCATTTATCACCAGTGATGAACCACACAAAGAATATTACATAATTTTTAAATAGTACTTGAAATAGACCCGCGAGGAACCACAACATGCATGTAGCTGTCGGCTGCACCGTGAGCATGCAAAACTCTGCACAAGACCAGTGAATGGCAAGCAAACAGAGAGAAAAAGGTCAATAATAAGACTCAGTTTAACTGGAAATGTACAATGTAAGTTACAGTGGCTAATGAATAAAGACTGCAGCTCTGTAGTTTGTCAAGAATAAAGCAGAGTTACCATGTGTTACCCTCAGCAATTGCCACATACAAACACAGTACATGATTTGTTCAACTATCAGTCCTCTATATGCAAGTGACTTGACAATTCTGATTTGATTATTTAAATCCTTAGTCGGGGACAGTCCTAGTGATTTCTGACTTGGGCACTCCCCAGTGGTAATATCAAAATGGATGGACAACCATGATTTCTCCATCAGAAATCTAACTGTGTTTACTGGGTTTCTTTAAATCCTTTACTCCAATTATAGAAACAGGTTTCTTGTATATAATACTCCATTGTTGTCAATTTTAAGCAGAAACAGTTACAGCAGCATTAAAAGACTTGACCTTTACTCATGCTTCAATTTACAAGTCTCACTACCTAAATTGTGTATATTTTCCTGCTTACATATGTCTTTATTGAAACTTACCTGGTCAGGTAACACTAATATGCCTTGTTAAATGGCAGACCTAACTTCTACTCTGGCCGGTTTTAGTCGTTGGCGTATTATCGAAATGGTCTATAATCCTTTCCTCAACATTTCCTAGTTGTTATACAACAACATAAAGTCTCCATGCTAAATCCCTCCCTTCCAAATCTGCCAGTTTGTTTAAACAGCTTTCATTTCACTTTCAAGTAGATTAAATACTGTTTATTTTTGGACGAGAGTGCCTCCTATTTTTTGCAGCATTTCCTCCAGTGCCGCAGGTTCTAGACCAACTTTTAAGCTCTTCATTTGCTCCTCTTTTCTTCTCGCTCTGAATTTGTATGTAAGATGTTTAGCTAAGTCTTAGGTGAGATTAGATGGTGTTTAAAGGAACGTGTGTTGTGTCTTTGGCCTCCCGTTGCTCCCTGACTCTCCCTAAGTCCCCTGCCTCACTGTGCGCGCTCCAGTAATCATTTCCCCTTCACACTTTTTCTTTATAGCATACAGTTCTTTAACTCTTCCATCTGCCCTTCAACCCCGTCTCCCCCATCTCTCACTGTGGGTGCTACCATAAATGCCCTCCCCACCTCACTTTTTCTTAAAGTAAGCAAATCTTAAAAATGTATGCGTTTCTTTAACTCCTTCCCTTACTCCCTCCCTCTGTCCCAGCCCAGCAGGCCCCATCCAAACGTTCAAGGACAAATCTGAATATCCCTTTTCACCGTTTAAGTGTTAAAAGCCTGCCGGTGCCGGGGTGTTATCTTAACGCGCCTTGCCGTGCCATCATCAGAGCGCGTGATGAAAATGGCTGTGATGATGCTAAAAGAAAAAAAGAGGAGGGGGAGAAAAAGTAATAATCAAATATGTTTTTCAAGGGCACAGTGACCATTTGCTGGAGGGAAATTATCCCAGTAGTTAAGCTAGCTCACTCCGAGCCTGGCAGAGTTGTGAGATGTGGATGCATTTGTGTGTGTAAGCGTGTGCAAACGTGCAAGTGTGCATGGTCTGTTACTTCAACTTGGTGCATGTATGCTTAACTTTCTGAATGCAGCTGTCTGTTTCTGTATATGTATCTGAATGTGTTTACATTTTCACCATTTTCTTTATGCAGAGAGGGATACATGCATCACATGTCTTTTCATTGTTTCTGAGAAAAAAGATTCTCATCAGTTTCGGAGTGTGTATGTCTCTGTTTGTTTGTGTGTGTGTGTGTGTGTGTGTTTATCATTGCCAAAAACCCCTCATCAATGATGGGTAGCAAATGGCCAACAGTAGTGCATTCCAAACAGCAGCGTCTGGCTGCTTTAGAAGATCGAGTACTCTCTGAACACAGGAAGACATTTCTCTCTCTGTTAATGTATTTATGATGATGGCTTTTCTATTAGGTTTACTTTAATGACTGGCAAGAATAGAACCAGAGGCTGTCAGGAGCACAGCGATGGGGACCGGCTGATGTGTGTATGTGATTGTGCGTGTGTGCTTGCGTTTTATTTGCTTTTATGTTATTCTTGATATTGTTACTGTTATACATAGTAGATTTATTAAAAGTACAAATTTGAAAAAAATAACTTCCTGGTATGGGCAGTCTTTCAAAATTCAGCAAAATGAGCTTACATGCATGCTCAAGAACACACACACACACACACACACACAGGTAGACATTTTTAGCAAGTGATTATAGGATGTAACTGCAAATAATACCTGGATGAGATATTTCAGTTGTGCTAAATACCTCTGCATAAATGTGTTTTACAATAATTAAACCATTTTGTTCCAATTAAACTGTTATCCCTACACCACAGTGGCCATTTGTTTCATCTACCCATTATTCAACTCACAGGGCCGCTTCATGCCTCTGTTAAGGTTATATGACAGAGGTGCCCTTTACCTTTGCCCACAACCAAAATGATTTCAGATACATTGACCAGCCTTTGTGTCGAACCAGTTTAATTGGCTGGTGAAGATGCTTTCCCAGTACCAGGGTTCTTCCTGGCTCAAAATGAGGGGGAGGAGATATAATAGCCTTGATCACGTGCATGTGTACCACGCCTTCGACTGGCTCAAGTAAACACTTTTTACAAGCACTGTATTTTAAGATTTCTAATGATATGATTGAAGAAAATGTCTATTAGCAAGTTAAAGCTGTTCAACATTAATGTTAAATACAACATAAAAGCCAATGTGTTCATTTAAACATTTGAGAAAAAGTAGTCAAATCAAACAATGGTGGGTCATTGTGTTGTCAGCTACAATGTAATAATTTTACATCTCTATGATGGTTAGAGTTATAGAGTAAGTTATGTTCTTTGTTTTTAGTAAATGTTTCTTATTCATGTCATTCATTTTTCCCTCCGTTTTATAGCTTGGTCATTTTTTTATCACTTACTCTTTCTTCATCTCCGTCTATCTCTCTCATGTCTCTCTCTGTCCCTCTCTCACAGACACTCGAACAGCTGCTTGCTGTGTCTCAGTTTTTAGTGAATCCCTGAAGAGTGGTGAAAATATACCTAGGCTCAGCACAGGCATACACACACACAAACACTCAAGACGCATACATGCAAAGATGCACGTACACACAAATGCACACAATGTCACACACATGCCCAGCTGGTAATGTTGTTGAGATATAAAAAAAAAAAGAAGAAGACGTCAGAAAGACAAGAGGACAACCAGTCAGCTGGGAAAAGAGTAGGTGTGTATGTGTGTGTGTCTTTGATTATGTGTGTGCTTGCTTCCCTAACATCCACATGTGTGTGTTCACAGGGGAACACTGTGCGCTGTGTGAGAAAGTCAATCCACTGTGATTTCATCTCTCGACATGACATATAGTCTGGCCCCTCCGGAGCACAAAGTGTGTGCATGCACACGCTCACACACAAACATCTTCCTGCAGTGAGTGCGTGTGTGTTTGTTTGTGTGTGTGTGTACTGGAGCCCAACTCTGGATTTTGAAAGCTGAAACTATTTATTGAGAGTTTGATAAGAGCTGGTGTTGTGTTTTTTAACAGATGCAAAACAACAAACATGTTGATAAGGATCATTTAGATTGAGCTATTTAACAGTTGCGGCCAAGAAATTGAGCAGGACCGGAAAGCACTGGAAATTAAATTACTTTCAGAAGCAACTATAAACAATAACTCACAACAAAATATATTTATATTAGAACAAAAAAAATCTAAACTATAATAAATATTAAACAAAGAAGCTTTTACAGTGTGGACAAGCCTATATCATGAACTTAAAAAATATCTTTCACTGATGACGGTCATCTTTATGTATGAATATATCACTCATTTGCTGCTACTATTTTGTTTCTAACAGAGCCAAACAACAATATTTATGTCAACAGATTAAACTCAAAAACACATTTTGAAACCATTCTTCATCTATTTTCTGCAATTTCCTGTAACTTAATGGCCAACACATATACTAATACCATAAGCTAAAATAATCAAAAGCATTATTTAATAAGTACATGAGCTTTTAGTGTGTGTGTGTGTGTGTGTGTGTGTGTGTGTGTTGGTATGCATGAACAAAATCTGTGCATGTGTGCACTTTCTCTGCACTTTGTGCCAAACCCCTTGTAATATATTCAGGTATTTAAAAGTGTTTGGTTTGTTTAAAGTTGTGGAGGGGTTTTGGTCTCCTAGAGAGCTCGGATAACCCTAATCCACAACACACATTTTTATCAGTAGTTCATTGGCAGGGCTAAATATTGACTTATCATTAAGTGGAATGACTGGAACCCTAATAATAATTCACGTTGTCTAAGCACCTTGTGTTGACGCAGCGCTCCCGACGCTATTAACGAATGTATGCAAATCCAACGTAAATCTGAAGATTAGGGCTGAAGCATTCTGCGATGCAAGAGAGAAAACAAGAGGTGTGTGATAAAATGTTGTCAACACATACACGCACATGCATCCACATGCACAAACACACACAGCTTATAAAGAGGAAGAGAAAATAGGAGGTGTGTGTTTCAAAAGGTTAACACAAATGTACAAGCATGTCACACACACCCATTCACAGATAACACTTGCAAAGACAGGGATTGGGTTTCTGCTGAATGGATGATAATACAATAGTGAAGTTTAGCTGCTGAACAGCAAACAAACAATGTAGACCTATGAACTGAGTGGATGCAAAGAGAGAGATAGAGAGAGCAGTAGTGAACGGAGAAGGAGGTGGAAATAAGAGTTAGGTACAAAGATGATGAGGAGAAAAGAGAACGTGGTCATCGTCAAGAGAAATGGAGGAAGGATGAAGAGTATGATAGGAAAATGGGTTAAAATAAGGCATTAATGACAGAGAAGAGGATGTAAGATAAGGTTGAACATTGATAACGCTATCTGTAAAGTTGGGGAGATATAGGTTGATATAAAATGCAGGGAAAAAATAACTTATGCAGAGTGGAGAAGAGGCATGAGACACTCCTGAACTTCAGGTGATCAAGGTGGTCAGAAAAAGCACAAGAGTGAATCAAGATATGTAGAGAGTTTAAACAGAGCCACGTGGAACGATACATGGAAAGACAGTTGGAGTGCTAAAATTGTGAGTCGTGGAGGGCCTGGTGTCCAGGTGGAACGGAGGAGTAGAGGTGAGGAGGACGAGGGATGAGTGGAAAGAAGCTATTCTGGAAAAGTGTTGAGCTGTTTATTTGCGCGTCATTGAAGCTGAAGTAAGGCGCTGGGGGAATTGGCCACCAAGCCCCTGCTCTGCAACAGCTGCCGCTGCTAAGTGAGTTACTAGCCGTCAGACTGCCTTTATGTCACACAATCACAAACATACACACACACACACACACACACACAGACACGCATTTTCCTGTCACATGTTGCCTGTGATGGATCCGGTTAGGATATAATGCACTACAACAGCACAGGAGAAAATATGTGCCATTCTCCACTTTTGGCCTTTAAGTGAAATGATTGCTTAAATTAACAGCATTTCATGTAGGCAAAGAGTGAACGCTGATTAGGTTGTTAAACAATAAGTTATTTATCACTCCACAACTAGCTGCAGCCCCATTAAAGGCCAAGATCATGATACAAAGCAATGACTTAGTGTTTAATGTCTGCTGTCAAATAAAATGGGCAACACAGCTGGGGGTAGATAGTGCCACAGATCAGCATGTCATGAGTTGTTTATCGCCAATTTGCTAAATACCTCATGAAAGTTAGATTATTTTAATTCTAAACTAAATAATGACAAAAGACTGAGGGGTTCTTATGATTCAAAATGAGAACCTTTTACTATTGCACAGCACAGTTATGTTTTGTTTGTGCCGTGCCATGCTCATTTGTATTTCCAGTGTATCCTCACAGCAGGGGGTTACTTTGCTGACTCATTGTTATAGCAGGACAATATTATAGCCCTAATCCATTGCAAGGCCCGAAGCTTTACGCTCCCCGCCCTCGACTAAGCTAAGACGTCAGCGTAACCAGATTGGTTCAACTTGTGTTATTAGGAGGGCCACTGGAGAGAAGGCACCATGTTTACTCTCCATCTTCAGCTTTCTTTAGTTCAGCTGTGTAAGAGCTGCTGCCACTTTTGTTTCACCCTCATTTCCATGACATAACCTTAATCTAACACACATGCGTCAGTGTTTTCAGAACTTCTCTCTTATGGTATTGCTTTGTATGATTATGAAAATCAAGTTAGTTTAGTGTCCAGCTAGTGGGGCGGCAACCCAGTTGCTTAGCAGTTAAGACAGGCTCAAGGAACCTCAACATCTCGGGTTGGAATCGACTCTCACTACTGTTCATCATAGTGACAGTGAAATGACGTGCCAGAATCTGTTTATTGAACAGTGCAGTTTTTGAAAATACAACACGATCATACACTGAGACTACTGCTATTACTTGCTGAGCCTTTACGCTTGACGCAAGGTACATCATGACATCATTTTTGAAGCGCGCACCCTTCTGCGTCTAGCAGAAACCTAGCTTTACAGTAGAGGTATAAATATAGCCTTGTCATTCAACTGGAATGATATTCTATGCCAAATACTTGTTTAGCACAGTAAAGCTTTTCTAATTAGAATAAAATTGAACTTTATAAAGGTTATGTAGACATTTTTTTCTCCACCAAGAATGAGACTTTCCTCAAATCTGCAGGCACTAAAACAGTTTCAATTTGTCATTCAAAGCAACTGAAGTTAAATGAATTTGAAATATGAAGTTCAAGAGAATGTGAAGAAACATGCTTGATAATTTGATATACAGCTGCAAAACATTTACAGGGAAATGGAGTGATATCATGTATTTTAAATGTCACCTTGCTGCTGAAGGTGAAGTGGTGGCAGAAAGATATCACCTATCACTGTCAGAGATGGCAGCTCAGAAAAACACACTTCCTCTCCCCCTGCACTCTTTTGACGGCATAGTCTGAATATTACTGCTGTAGGAAGAGATGAATACAGGAGAGGAAAAGGCGTTCAGGGGAGGAGAAGAGGGAGGGAAGAGGAGAGGAGGATGCATGTATGTAAGATAAGATGCACACTACTAATATTCAGAGCAGCCTAAATACTGTTTCTATGCAGATGAAAAAATAAGGACTGAGGTTCCTAAACAATTGTTCAATTATATATATATCCCAGTACAGAGAAACTGCACATTTCGGAGTGGCCTTTTATTGTGGCCAGCCTAAGGCACACCTGTGCCCTACTCATGCTGTCTGATCAGCATCTTGATATGTCACACCTGTGAGCTAGATGGAGTATCTCAGCAAAGGAAAAAGGCTCACTAACACAGATTTTGACAGATTTGTGAACAATATTTGAGAGAAATAGGCCTTTTGTGTTCATACAGAAAGTCTTAGATGTTAGAGTTCAGCTCATGATAAATTGGGACAAAAGTATTGCGTTTATAATTTTGTTCTGAACAAAATTATAAACACACAACAACACAGCAGAAGATGTGCATGAGAAACAAGATCAAAAATGAAAATGCATATAAAACAATAATGTTACACATATCTTCTTGTCTTTAGGTTTCGTTTGTTGTGGTCAAGAGTATATAAACTCTTCAAACTCTCTTTGCTGTGTGGGCAATGACGGACATCCCACAATGCACCCTGCTGGCAATTCCACAGTGACATTGCAGTGCTGTGGGTCAAAGGTCATACATCAGGAAGAGGAATGCTGCAATGGGATTGGGTATGACCCTCAACGACATGTGTGTGCTGACCAACCAACACCCGGTCTGTTGATACAGGTGTGTTTGTATGTATCTGTATATGTGTCTTTGTGTCTATGTCTATACACTCGTAACTGGTGGTCTCTCTCTGGTAATCTTCTCAAAGATGGTGAAATCCTCTCTGTTGTTTATTACAGGTTGTATTTGCATGTAGACAAGCATGCTGTTCTATCAGTCATGTTTTAAATAGTCAATTTATTTCTATAAATCTCTTATACTTCTTTGTTATTTTCATGTCCACTGGTTCTGCTGTGTAGTGGTCCAGTTGTGCCATAGGTCCGCACATTTTCCCTGCAGTTTAAATGTCTGCTACAAGTGTTTTGAAAGCAGGGCACTCCCCGTGAATTTTCAAATAGTTGTTACATAATAAATGTATTATTTATACAACAATATATATTTAACTCTAGCCATTAATGGTTTTAGATTAGACTTTCTGTCATTTCGGATGATATATCGGCCTCATGAGTGCAGGCATCGATTAACCGGCTGCCCGAAAACGACATTCCATCTCCTTCTTTACAGACTTAAGAGCAGAGGTGACATAAATTAGCAAGAACAACTAAATTTGGCATATGTACAGAAATACAAAGTCAATAATAATTTAAATGCACCCTTTATTTGCTTTTAATGTTTCTATGTATTGGCAATTGACACAAATTTCACAAGTGACAGAAATTTAAAGCTAGTCTGGCAGAAAAAAAGATACGGTGCTCACACGTCCAGTGGATGTTGGTAGTTAGATCTGTCTCTCTCTCCCTCCCTCTCCATCTCTCAAACTCACACTCATTGTCACATCAGGAGTTGGGGACTGGGCCATCTTCCATTTATCAACTGGGGTCATGTGATGTTTGTGTGTTCCTAAGTCAGCATGAGACACACATACGCACAAAGAGGCACACACACACATACAGGGACAAAGGGTAGGAATTCTCATTAGCTCTAATGATGTCATTAAGGTCCATGCAGACCACACACAAGCTCGTGCATAGCTACATTTGCATGTGTATAAGAAACGGCTCTGACTTTATATTATTATAAGTTTACAACAGGTATGATAATGCTAAACTTCTATAGGAAACATTTTTGTGGTAGTTATCTGTCTGTGTAGAGTGCAATCGCAGAGACACTTCACATAAGAAAATCAAGATTTTGAATCTCATGGGTTCACTTTTCTCCTTTTTTCGTCTCCCCTGACTTTACTCTTTAATGCTCTCATTTTAACTCTTCCATCTGTCCATCTTTTCTCTCTTGTCTCTCCCTGCTTCCTCTGTGCAGCACCAGTGTTTGCAGGGCGTCGTTTGTCCTGTAGCTGCAGCATCTACAGCTTACTGTGGCTCCTGTGACCTCGATCCATCTACAACTGCCTGCACATGGGTCCTGTCTGCAGACACACACCCTGATACGCACTCCACAACATACTCTCCTTCCATCGACATCACACATGAAACTCTGACTCTAGGCCCGTCTACACATACAAACAGAAGTGAAAACATATACAAAATGGCGGGCACATACAGTCATACAAACACTGCGTACTCACACTTCGAGGGCAGTCTGTGCCCATCGCATGAGGAGATAGTGTACAGTGGAGACGCCAACATATACACCTATACAGGTATGTGTTTGAGTATATGTGTGTTTGTGTATGTTCAGTGGCATAACAGGCATTCATTTAGAAGTACTACTGAACTAGCACTGTTCCATAGTATTTGCATGGTTCATTTATAGTTTGTTAATTTTCTTCTTTCTACTTTCTTCACGTAAGTGCTGAGTGTCTTTGGCAACACACTTTTCTAACCATTAGGGGACCGCTTTTCATTTGATATTCAATTCAAACATGTACTGTAGGCTTATTAGCATTTTGAAACTAAAATTTTTAGTTTCTAGTGTGTCGATTTAGTGATCTCAGCAGCTAGGCAGGTTAAACACATACTTCTTCCTAGGAATAAGGAATTGTTGATTAGTCATAGTTAAAATATGATTTCAAAGGAATTCCTAAAGTCATTTAGGAGACTTCAGCTCATTTGAAGGTTAGTTTAAGTAGATTTTAATCTCATAATCCTATTTCTGTTATCAGCATGCCTCTGTATGCCTAATGTATTTGATTTTTAAACATTTTCACCATTCACAATATGTTTGCATCCCTGCTTCTTACCATCAACTTGGAATTTAGTCTAGTAATTCGGACTCTCACTACAGTCGTAAGAGCTGTCATGAAGAATAATTATGCAGAATATGGCCTTCTGTGAAACACACCACTCATAGAAATTTTGAGCCAGCAGAAACCAATTCTGCACTTGCTCACTGCAATCAGCGGGCTTTAGAGACAGATGCCCTTCCACACGCTCACACACACCAAGACAGCTGTTGCAGTGCACATTGATAGCTGTAACGTGGTGTCTCTCTGTGCTGTACACTTGTGTGTCATTAAAACTTAGAGATGGGCGTTTAAATGCCATTTCAACATTCTCTACTATTTATCAGCCCAAAGGGAGTTGGAGTGTGTGTGTGTGTGTGTGTGTGTGTGTGTGTGTGTGTGTGTGTGTGTGTGTGTGTGTGTGGGCGTATGTGTTAGGATTTTCAGTCTGTCTACACATTATTTATCTGGGTAGTTACATCTGTTTAATCAAGACTAATTGTAGTTGTGGATGGTGTGTGTGTGTGTGCGTGTGTGTGTGTGTGTGTGTGTATATGAATGGGTATGGGTGTGTGTGTTAGTGTCCAGTTAGTTACTATTTTAGTGTTTCTTTGTAGTTAATGTGGTCCTGTGTATGTGTTTCTTTTACTGTGTGTGTGTGTGTGGGGGGGGGGTATGTGCATGGGGTGGTTAGGATAAGAGTTTCTAGGCAATGCTGTGACACCATCTGGGCAGAGGCACATAAAGCTGTCGCCACCCACCATACACCAGATGTTTCTCATGCACACATACACACACATTCACACATACAGAGCATGTAGTAACTATACTTCTCTGTGAAGTGAATCTCTCAAAGATAGCTACACATGTGCAATGAGGTTTTTCTGTTTTCCTAATCAAACACAGAAACTCCATTTCTGTACATGTCTATGCTCACAGATTCAGTCTTTTATTGACATGTGTGTATCACTGGGTGCGTGTGTGTGTGTGTGTGTGTGTGTGTTTGTTTTGCTGCTTCAGTTATCACAGTAGTAAAGACAAGAGTCACAGATTGGCAGTTCAAAACATGGTCTGATTTACAGCAGCAGTCCCTTAAACTCCCTAAAAAATAATGCACATGTGTGTATGACTATGTGCAAGTGTATCTGTTTATGCTCCTGGATGTATACCTCATCAGGAGGGTTGTCACAACCTGTCTCCCAGAATGCTTCAGTCACGGCCTGATGTTAACTACTACGCACCAAAAACAGAGGAACATTTGGTACATGTTCATCTAACTTGTGCTTACAGTTCAACAATTCAACTCCAACTTCACATTTAAAATCTTAGAATTATTGTGAAGACCCGTTATATTCATCCCATTTACTAACTGTCAAATATCAGGAGATGCAAATCCCTGTTGTGATTTTTATTATCTTACTGATCACAAAACTCATTTGGACATTTCTATTAAGTGTAACGGATTCTTCAAGTTCCTAAAGTTTTTTTTCATTTTCATTTTCTTTCAGATAAAACTTGCAATGAATTTTCAACAAGATAGTTTGCATACTGGAATCAGAGATTATCCTATCTGTGCATTTACAGTATTAATCACAAGTAATCACTTAAGTTGCAGTGTTGGTAAATTATTTATTTATTATTTACTGTATTGACAGTCTTAGTGACAGATTTGTTGATTATTTTCTTGCACCCCTTCTTAATTGATCCCCCCCCCCATGCTGTTCTCCTTCTTACCTTCCTTACTCTCTAATAGACTCTGACCTGGAGCCCTTCACCACTTATGAGTACAGAGTGAGGGCCTGGAACAGCTTTGGACGAGGCTCCAGTGGCATTACTACAGTGACCACCAGTGAAGACAAACCATGGGGAGTAGCACTGCCCCGTTGGAGTCGCTTAGATGAACGAGATGACATCATCCACCTGCAATGGCATGCACCAGCCAGGCCTAATGGTGTGTATGTGCATGTGTGTATAACCAAAAATTACCTTCTCTGTAAATGTAGTCCTGCAGAATTAATGTCAGTAGAGGGGTGTTCATGATTAATGTGGATGTGAGCTTAAAAGACACAATGTTTTAAATGTTATATATAGAGGTAAATCTGATATTAATTATGAAAAATTAACAAACCTTATCCCTTTTACCAGGGGACATCACCCACTATGTTGTACTGAGGGATGGACAAGAGCGTTACCGTGGTGATGAAAACAGTTTCACTGACATGGGTGGGATCAGGCCTTTTCAGGAATACAATTACCAGCTGAGGGTCTGTAACCGGGCTGGATGTACTGACAGTACACAGGTAAGACTACGTGCTGGTGCAATTACAGTTTTTCAGACTAACATTTTCTGTATTTGCTCATTAGCAGCTTATGTGGCTAACCTATATGGCTAGTCTGTTTACCTGTCCCACAAATATAATACCAAGTCTGCATCAGTCTTAATGGTTTTAGGAGTTCATTGGCTGCCGGGAGTTTGGAGCATTCAAAACAAGACACATAATGAGCTGGCATATCTTTTTTTAAAGCTTGAAATTTCAGCAATAGCTATTGTGATAACTGTGAACACTTGTGATGCTCCATTGGTATATTATAATTGTTTTGTACAAATTAAATTTTAATTAGTGGTGGGCATAGATTAATTTTTTAAATCTAGATTAATCTCACTGTAATCTTGAAATTAATCTAGATTCATCTAGATTAAAATGGCTCATTTGAATTCTGCCGAAGGCATTCAGAATATGTGTGCGAACGGGTTTCAAGCCAGGTTTCAAGCCAGTTGGCGCATTAGACCAGGGGCTCATCTCCTGTTTCCAAAATGATTCACAAACTGCTTGAGAAAGCTGTTCTACTATGATAATTGGTGATGAAAATAAATTATGTTCAGTAAGATGTACTTGTGTGTAGCGTGTGATGTGCTTTGCGTTTAGGTGGTACTTGAGACTGGAAGAACTCCTACAGTAAACTAATTCCGCATTGCACAAGGTGCAAACAACCTTAGTCTTGTTGAATTTTCTATTGGGAAGCTTCTTAAAAGTAAATTTTCCCAGAAGCAAACCTGGCGGCTTCAGAAATGTTCGTACGCAAAGTGCTGTCCAACAGCTGTCTGTGGACGTGTTGCTACAGTTAGTGTGAGTAAATACTGCACAATGCGTTTTTTAATCAACCGGCGTATCAATAACTAACCTGGCTAGTTGTAAACAAACAGCTGGCCGAGCGAGGTTGTAACTGGAACGCCGTCAAGTCGGGTGTGACGTCATTCCCAGCTCCGACCTCCGAGGTAAATGGAACGCAGCAACAGCTGCATCCATGTTAGCACGTCACGTTTGATGTGGTAATTTACAGTAGGCAGACACACAGGTTTGAAGACTTGTTCTTGCCCCCTACAGTGCTGTTCAGCTAGGTATACATTTGCGCTAAAATATCAAGGTGAAAGTCATCATAGCTTGCGTAGTATAGACCCAGCTCCCAACCCAACTTTGAGAATAGATTAACGGCGATATTTTTTTTGTCGCCCGATAAGAGTCTCACGTTAACGCCGATAACGGCCCACCACTAATTTTAATATTCACGACTATTACTTGACTTTACTACTGTTCTGTTTAGTCCGACTCTGTGCTGCTTGATTGTCACTGTCCTGCCAGCCTGCCACGTAGAGCTTTCTCTCTTTCACATACCAGCACACACTTTATAAAACCTTACTCTGTTGTAGCACCCCATTTCATAAAGACATTATCCCCCTGTATGATTATCTAACGGCTCTTCCACAGATGGACTGAGCTTCACTGAACTAAGCACCACTTTACTCTGTAGTTTAGTTCAGTCCTTTAATTTCGGCAGAACACTTGAATGAAAAGAAAAGTCTATAAAAAAGTGTTACTTTGTGCATGTGTGTGAAAAAGAGAGCGAAATAAGATAGCACGTTGCTTTTCTGTAAAGAAACAAAAATTAGCGTTGCCACTCTACCAAAATGTAGCTATCAATAAATTTACCATAATAGTCAACATTGTGCGGCAGCTGCTGTTGTTACTTGGAGTCATTGCTTATTCTATTACCAACCTGTCTGAATACAAGTGTTCAAAGATCACTTTTCCAGTTTAGTTCTGTCAAGATGAAATTGCCCGGACAGGCAACACCCTGCTTCACATTAAGTTAACTCACAACATCAACCTGCAAGCATTGGTCATCTGCAGTTGGCCGCTCATCTGATCCATTGTTTGGCCAATGGCTTTTCAGCGAAAATGCTCTTTTACCCTCAGATGCTGATTTCTAAACATTGTTTACTTCATAATTGGTTGTTCTGCAACCGATATTTTACAAATTTTAAACCTGTGTCTGACATTTGTTGTGATGTTTCCACACTGTGTGAACTCTGTACTGTTCCCATGTCGGAACAAGTTGTTATTTAGCCTTCTTTCCGTTCTCTCCCCCTATATGCGAGGCTCTGGATTTGCTGAGCCTACCTGATGTTTGTGATAGCGTCCATAATAGCTTCACACAGAACTCCCCCCTGCTATCTCTCTGGCTGTAGCAGAGCTGATATCACCACAACAATTAATTTCTTCGGCTTAGGGGTGATGAAGGCTCCTGTTGAAAACTGTCTTTCTGGCTTTTTTTTAAAGCTAATTTAACATCTCATTATTTTGATAAGCACATTCTTACGTAAAGACGAAGCCTGTTGATGTGTCACTGGAGGGTGAGCAGAAGGTACCGTTGGTTGAAGGGGTTGTGAGGGGTTGATAGATAAATGTTGATGGATGGATAAATGGATGCAATAAATGAATGTTGGGGAGAATGATGATATGGATGAAATATGAATGGATGGCTGCAGGACAGTGATAAATGCTTACAAAATAGATATATTTTAGTCAGACAGAAGAAAAATCAATAAAATAGAAATATTTGGTGTAACCACCCTTTGCCTTCAAAACAGTGTCAATTCTTCTTGGTACACTTGTACTTCTGTGGATTTAACCCACTCTTACCCTCACTTCCAGGTTTCCTTGTTCTTCTTCACACTGAAGAAAGTTCTTAATAACTTGTGCAGTATCTTTGGGGTTATTGTCATGCTGCAGAATAAATTTGGGTTAGATCCCTGAAGGTATTACATGATGAAGAAGCTTCTGCCTATACTTTTCAGCATTAAGGAAAACATTTATTCTGACCAAATACCCAACTCTGTGTGCAGAAATGCAGCCCCAAACTTCACCAGGAACCTCCACCATAATTCACTGCTGCAGACACTCATTCTTGTACCGATCTCCAGCCCAACTGCCTTCTGCTGCAACCAAATATTTCACATTTTGACTCTTCAGTCCACAGCACCTGCTGCCATTAATCATACAACTGGCAATATGCCTACACAATCCCTGACTTTATGCCAGTGTACCTAGAGGATGCTGTTTTGAAGGCAAAGGGTGGTCAAACCAAATATTGATTTGATTTAGATTTTTCTTTTGTTCACTCACTTTGCATTTTGTTGATAATCTATAAGCATGACTATTTTTCCCCCCAAACTGCTTGAAACTTTTGCACAGTACTGTATATTAAGAATATGTTACAGTATTAATTTAATTTTTTTTTGCATATGCTGATATGTGAATATTATTGTATTTCTCTCCACTTTGTTAAAATAATCCTAATGCCACTCATGCTTTTTCAGTCACAGTAATCTGGCTGGCTCTTATACTTTCAAAGTCAACAACTATCAGTGATTATACTCATGATTATGGAGCCACTAGTCGATGTTGAGTTGGGCATTGTACACTAGTTAGGGTAACGCTTGCTTGCTTGAGCTTGTTGCAGAAAATGTCTGAATCAAAATGAGAACCTGTTAAGAACTAAAACAATGAGCTGATATCAGCTTAATCCTGCTGATGAAACCTGTTTAGAGCAGAGTTGGCTGTTGATTGTCAGTAGGGTCAGCAATAGGAATAACAATTTAGTAATTTGTTCCTGTTGTCTGTAAGTCTGATTTAATTTCTAATTGTGAAATTGTAAAAGCAAGACATAATGAGAAAAGTTGGTTTCATAACAAGTTCATCACTTAATTGCTGAGCTTGACTTTAATTTATACTGATCATATCAGCATGATGCAAATGATGCACCCACTTGACCCCTCATAGCAAAATAATTTCTCCATGGAAGCAGGCGCCTAGATCATCCTTGCAGGTTTCCACTTACCTGAGAACCATGCTCGTGACCAACAAGAGAACTCTACATGCACATACAGCTCCTAAACCTGTACACAGTTACACCACAGACTCAATCTCTTTCTTCCATGTTCTCTCTGTCTACCTTCCTGTGTTCACACAAACAAGCACACATACTCCCACCAGAGGGTGGAAAGGGAGTGAGTTGGATTAGTTTGTACACCATTGAAAATTGGCCAAACAGTCCCAATTATGGGATAACTTGGGCTAACCTAATACACCACTGCAATTACCTGGCATCACAGCCGTCTCTCTCTCTCACACACACACACACACACAGACACACACACACACAGGCACAGACGAACAAACACAGCACACACAAACGCACACCTGCTGTGACAACAGAAGGTGCTGATCTAATACAGTTGGTCACTTAGAGAGGGAAGAAGAGCGATTGGTCCTCCTCTGTTTTCAAATCCTTTTGTCCTGTTCTCTCTTCTATTTGCCTCCTGTCATTCGCCTGATCTCAAAGCTGCGCTCTTCAGTTTCTCCCAACTGTTGTCTCAGTCCTTTCTTAACCTCTCTCATCCACACACTTTCCCACTGTCCAAACCCGAGTTTCTCTTTCACCACAACTGTCATCTGGATGTCCAACATTCCCCCTTCTCTCTTTACTGTGTCTCATTTTCAATCCCATTTTCCTCCCTCCCTCTGAGTTTCAATTCCTGTGTATAGAGAAAGAAGAGTTGGATGAAGAGCATCCTAGTGATGCATGCTATCAATAAACTCAAGATGCATGGATCAGTCATTTCAAATCAAACTGTAAATCAAATCATCTTTCAATATCAGAGTTAAGATATCCACCAAAGCAATGTAAGGTCAACTTTTAGTAAAGGTAACTACATTCAGTAGGTGGTTGTATGGCAACAGACATCTCAGTTAACAGGGCACTGAAGCACTCACTGATTGATACAAGACTTCCCCTGCATCTTCCTTATCTTCTTCTTCTTCTTGTCTGCCTCCTTTGCTTTTTGCATATGTACACCTGCATTCACTTTTGTGTGTGTGTGTGTGTGTGTGTGTGTGTGTGTGTGTGTGTGTGTGTGTGTGTGTGTGTGTGTGCACGTGCATGTGTCTCCTTAGTTGTAGTAGCAGTGTTCTAATTGCATAGCACTGTGTGGGACAGGTGGGGGAAGTGCTAGTGACAGTCTATTAAGGCAGGATATCCCTGTTGCCATTAGGAGCAGATTGCCCTGTGATTCTGTGGTCTCCACATTCACCCAGCGTTCACACAGATACTACAATAGGAATTTACAATAAGATGGTCACTCACAACACTGTACTAAAAAGCAATATTGTTTTGGCATGACCTGACTCTTCAGTCAGGGGAATGCTTGTTGGTTTGTTAGGTTTTTTGTAGCACTGATCATCTGTAATACTGTTGATTGGAAACCCCACATCATATCATAATTAAAGTGATTATTGCAGCTTTCAGTTTGGTTCTTTGTCATGGATAAATGCTAAAGCGATAGAGTAGATTAATTAGGCAGGATGTCCATGTTGCCATCAGAATGGGAGACTGAGTAACATTCTGGAGATAATCCTGAAATTGTCACTCTCCAATATTCTTACACTTGTATACTGCTCTAGGTTAAAGTAAATACACATATGCTGTACTGTAAATCATGGAAATATTTTCTGGCTCTTGCATTCAGCCTGTCCTTGTAAGTCACTGGGTTCTAGAAATAATATATAGTACTGTGTCCAATTCTATAGCCTGCAGACTGTACATATCGTCACACATGAAAATATGGTAATAGTACCATAACAGTACATTCACTATGTTGGACAAATACAACTCAATATAACTCATCATAACATTATAATTATAATGGCTCTACCTGGACATACAGAATGTTTTTCCAAAATCTGGATATGAATATTTATGTTTTGGCTTCAGTTGTTCCCTGTTTTGGCCCGTAGGTTGTAACATAAAACGTGCTGCTATTCACTTCTTTGTTTTAGTTTTTTTGGAAATATATTAAGTCTGCAGCAAATGTCTTTTTCTGTTGTCAACAAGGTCTTTATTACCTTAGAAACAGTTGTATATGTGTGTTTTTTACTGGGTTGTGATCGTGTTAATTACGTTCATAAATGATCACTGCAGAAACCCATCTGTTTTCCACACCTTTTAACATTCTGTAAAATGTCCCTCAGAAATGTATTTTATGTTTCTTTGTGTGTGTTTTCTTCTGTTTGTATCTGTGTGTGTGTGTGTGTGTGTGTGTGTGTGTGTGTGTGTGTGTGTGTGTTTCCGTGCCTCTGTGTGTATACCATGTGTTTGTGTTTAGGTGTTGGCAGTGACAGTCCAGGGAGTCCCAGAAGGCGTGCAGCCTCCAGTGGTAACAGCTTTAAGCCCCTCCTCCCTCCACTTGAACTGGTCTGAACCTAGTCGTCCCAATGGAATCATACAACTGTACCAGCTGAACCAGACTGGTGTTGGAACCATATTTACACACAACGATGGGCCCAGAAATTATACTGTGACTGGTAAGATTTCACCTTTCATCTGTTCCTCAACTATCTCATTTTACCATTCATTGTTTTCCCTTTGTTATGTATTTATTTATGTATGCTGGTTTCTGGAAGCCAACTAATGACTGATTTTGCACCTGATTCACACCCCTCTCTCATTGGCCCAGCCCCTCATACACACACGAGCACATGCAGAAAAAACAAAAACACAACAAGAACAGAAGCATAATCAAACATAGTAGACAGGCACACAAAAACCACAGCAATAGCAGTGTGAGACCCAGTGTTCTAACAAAACACTTAAAACGTACTGCAAGTACACACAAACAGAAGTGCTGGCTTGTCTTAATATTGTAGATCTGTACAGAAACATGGTGGTGTCAGGACTGGGTGATTTGTGGGTCTTGTTTTATCTACACTGAGGAGGAGCTGTGTTGCTGGCCCTCTGCCATCCGTCACAACACACATCCACACAACCACACACACACACACACACACCTGCATGAAGCATTGTACAGCAAACGTTTGTTGTCTGTATAAAAACACATTTTAGAAACAGAACAGGGAAATATTAAGAGAATAGGATAACTGTAGACCAACGTTTGGAATTGGTTAAACTTACTTTAAATACAGAAATTAAAGTATTTCAAAGCTTATTTGATTTTTGTGGATTACTGTATTATTATTTTTATAAGGAAGTACCAAGTGATGACATCTTTTGAAGCTGTAATTCAGTGGCATTTTCCCATCACAACTCTCCTCTCTGCTCTGTCTTGGACTCAGACCAGGCATCAGCTTTGCCAATAGCCAATAGAGTTTTCCCATGGCGCCTGTGGTTGGCTTGTATGGTCAGGAGTAGTGTGCACACGAGCATGTGTGTTTGTATGTGTAGGCATGAAGTAAAGCAAACAATGCCAAATAGAGATGGTAATGTGCTGTAATACTGTACCAGCCCCATGTGCCAGTGTGCGTAACCAGCATGCGTGTGTGAAATTCCCCTGTCCCCCAGTGAGACACTGGAAAACCCTGCTCATTCAGCCAAAACCACTACCGGGGCAGTCTCTCTCTCTCTCTCTCTCTCTCTCTGTTTCATTCCTCTGCATTGTAGCTGTCTTTAGCGTTAGAAATAGGTTCCTGTGTATTAATGAATCGCAGGCCTGGGTTTTGACAGCAGACATACACGACAATGTTTTACAATGACAAAGGATCAGAAGTGGTTCAACTTTTTATGGCTGCTGCAGATTAATTCAAAAAGCCTTAAGTTGTCCTAAACCAGACCTGCTGCGATGTGGTTTTCCTTCTCACTTTCTTGGCAGCTCTTTCTCCTCTATACCGTACCGTATGTATGTCTTGGTATTATAATGAGTAAATCATGTGCAACAATTTCAAATACAAACCCAATACCGTAAAAACTGAAACAGGGCGGTAGACAGTGAGGTGAGGGGGAGTGAGGTTGGGAGTAACCCCAACAGTAAAACTCAAGTAAAGAAAGAAGAGATGAAAAATTACACAAGCTGAGGGAGTGTAAGGTGCACAGATTGACACTTTTAAAAGACGGTGAAGGAGAAACAGAAGGAGTGGGACAGATGAAAAGATGGATAGATGTATCTAAGTGTTTTCAGTGAAATATGAACAGGAATAATTGCTGTGCTACTCCCTCATCCTTAATGTTTAATACGCCATTATTCATCTTCTCTGCATCTCTCCGACGGTTCTTACCACTGTCAGAGACAGACGCTCAAAGAGCTCACACAGTCACTCCCTCACACCACAGAAACTGGAAAATTTTAATTTTTTAAGCTACAATAATGAAATAAAAAAAATTTGCAGTGTTATTTGATCTGATTGAGTTTTTTCTATTAAAATTAATTTGATCTGCAGATGGTAAAACATTTCATCTAAGAGTACCTGTTGCTTGATAAAGATATAAAAATACAGTGTTGTAGACATTGTTCTAAAATTTTACCTTTTAGGCATTAAAAATGAGGAACTATGTAATTCAGTGATTTTACACTTTTGTGGTTTGTTTTGGTTCCCGAAAAATGTAACGTTTTACACCTGGGAAGAAATGCCACAAAAAAATAAATATTTAACACCAACATATATGACTTGCATTTTGACACTTCTGCTATTTTAGTTAACAGTTTTTTATAAAAAACTATTTTGTGGCTTCTACTATTTCCTGTTTATTAATGCAATCCACAGTTTGCCTTAGGAGAAGCAAGAAAGAGACTCTTATTAATAGCATTTTTAGCAGTTCTGAAAAGTGACACTTCATAGAAAGAATTAAGCACTACTGTACAAAGACACCCCATGTGAATCGATATTAAGTATTGCTATCATTAGCTCACAATAAATTATTGCCTGCAATTATATAGATTATGGCATTAATCATGTGGTTAATTGGGCTTTTGTAGGCTCATTATTAATTCAGAACAGCAGGGAATAGAGTATGTTCTTTTATTTATTAATGTGTTTCTCATAGTCCATGCTCTGATTGCTCCGTACTATAGGTACAAACATGTAGACTTGGCGAAAGGAGAAGAGGAGATAAGACAAGAACTTTTTCTTTTCATGTATCAATCCTGAACCTGTTTTTCATGGAAAGTATGAATGTTACAGTATGTACAAAGAGTCTCTCACTCAACAACCACACTCAGTAACCTGCTCATGAATTCTGTTTCTAACTTTTAAAACTGAAGTTTAAGCAGGCTTGCACTGAAAAGGTGGAGCTCGATGGGACAATTGGCAGTAAAGAAAGAGGTTCTGAGATAATATGGATCCACATGTTACTCAGCTGAGTCGATCCTGCCCGAAGCCTCTCTCCTCTCCTTCTGTTGACTTGATAAAAGAAAGGGCCAGAGATGTATTGTCAGAAGACTGAAGAAGACTACAAAGATATTGAAGAAGTGATTTTTATCTCAGGGTCAACAGACATAAATTGAAACAAATTGATCTAAGCATAATCAAGCAAAAAGTATACATTTAAATATGTTTTTATGTGTTCATCTCTGCATATGTACTTGTGTGTGAATGTTGGGCATATGTTGCATATGTACAGGACAATTTGTTTCACCTGCAGTCGGGGTTGCTTGCTTAGTGTGTGTTTGAGTGTGTCTCTCTCTCCGTCTGTGTGAACCTGATCTCATTGTTCCACCCCAGACGGTCACTGCATTAGGGAGCCACAGACAGGAAGTCAAACTCTTAATTATTTAGGAGAGGTGTTATCAAAGCTCTCCTCTCTGTGTTCTTCCTTTCATTTTCTCATTGTTCCACCCCTCTCTTTCAGCTCTCTCCCTTATCTTTCCATTTCAGCCTCTTTCATGTCTTTAACAGTTGTCGTCACATTTCCCTGTCCTCATATTCTCCTGCCTGGCTTTCCAACCTTCTCTCCATCTTCTCTTCCCCTTCACCATCTTTCTCCCTCTCTGTCTATGTGGTGTATCACGTAACTGGTTTGGTATTGTGGCCTGTGCCCATCATCCTATCATATTCTCTAATGCAAACAGGGAACGGCAACCTGTCAATAAAATGCCGTTTAAAATCAGTTACTTCTACTGCAGCACGCACACACACACACACACACACACACACACTCACAATCCAGTCTCTTGTTTGTCCTTTTTCTCAATGCACAGTCTCTCTGATATATCTTGATATTTTTCTTGAATGTAAGCGCCAACACTTTACTCCGTCTTACAGCCAAAGTTTCTCTCTCTGTTTCTCTCTCTGTCTTGCACAAACACATACCGATTTCTACTGTGTCCAGCTATTACGATGACAGTTACAGCCATGTCTCACTCTGTGTTACTGAGCCGCTGCTCACATCAAATCGCCCTCCACCTGTTTTTCACTTTCCGGTGATCACTTTTAAAATGATAGAAGCTTCCTATGTCTTTCAATAATCAAGCACATTAGCACACATGTGTATGCATGGGTATGTGCACATATAGGTATGCACAAACACACACACACACGCATACACCATGGTAAACCTGGTGGAATTTCTTCAGCAGACCAATACTGCCCTCCTCAGGCATTCAGTGTTAAAGGAACACCAAGAAACATTAAAGGTGTTTGTGCATGTGTTTGCATCCATCTGCACGCGATAATTGAGAAGTACACTGGTGTTTGCTGTTAAGTTAAAATAGCATTAGACAGCAGTTGGAGAATCAGCTGATGCTTTTTGATCTTAAAGTTCTTTTAGTTTGTTATTCTTCATTTTATAGAGGGCATAAAGGTTCTGTGATAAGTCCCCACCCTGAGTTTAGGGTACAATTAATATAAACATGCAGCACTTAAATCATTTTGAATATTTTGTTTTTTGCAAAAAGATCTCATCTAACTTTCTAATTTCTATTTTCTCTGAAGCCATCGCCACATGCCTTCACTGCTCCATAAAGTGGTCTCCTTGTGATCTGTTATAAATATTATAACAGTCATCTTTCTAGTTTTTGGACACTGTGTGCATGTAGGAACATGTAGGAAAGGGTTACTGCTTCATTCAGTGTTGCAAAAAATGACATCACTTGCAGTGTAGTTATCATTTACCATGCTCGAGTGCTCACACTCATATACACACGCTTAGTTGCACAGTTAAATAGTGTAACAGAACCTTACGCTTCAACTCTAGTACTTTCATACAGCTGGCAGATTTCCTTTATTTAACCCAAACACAGGGCAACATTGTGAGTGATTTGCGCGCACACACACACACACACACTGATCAGAGGTTGGGTTAAGCGTGGCAGGCTGTGGGGCATGTTAAGCAAGCTAAGCAGTAGAAAGAGACGTGAGCAAACCGTGGTGAAGCCCTCCGCTGTGCATTAAATTCTATGTGTGTGTGTGTGTGTGTGTGTGTGTGTGTTTTGGCGCAAATGTTCTCTGCCGTCAACGCAGGGTGGGTACTGACATGCATATAGCAGCTGAGACACAGTAGGGTGTCCCTTTCTGTTTGTCAACCTCAAAATATACACAGATGGAAACACCAGTAGATAATTTAGATTATTAGCTAAATTATATTATAAATATGTTATTTTACACGTAGAAACATTTTGAGTCTTTTTTGCCTAAACACTGAGTAAATGTCACTTTTATGTAAAAAGATATAGCTTATAATGCTTTTTTCTGTCTGTTAACCAGGATTTTATTTGTCTAAAATTGATGTTATAATAAAACATATTATTTGGTATTAAAGAAATAATTAACTAAATGTTTCTGAATATTAAAACATATTTATCTAATCAATCAGAAAGCTTTAATGTTGTAAAAGATGTATAACTTCACCTAAAATAGTGCAGATTTAATGCTTAAATAAAGAATGCAAAACACTGTATTATGCAATGCCAAAGCCTGTTTTTGCTGTCATCCTTTTGAAATAAAGTCATTTTAGTTCTTTCATTTTCACTTGAATTTGATTTGTAAGCTGTTGTATGCTGTCAGCTAAGTGAATGACCATAAAACATCCAGTCAACCCCCTTGACAACATTAAGGATTTGCATCCATCTATTCGTCCTCATCCATCTACCTTACATCAAGAACTAGGCAGAAAATATATCTGAAGGAAGCAAGGGTTTTCAATCACCAGAAAGTGGTTCACACGTGAGGATAACTTTGTTTAGCTGCATGCAGGATTTGTAGCAACTTCCAGTATTTAAATCTTACTATGTATGGTTAAATGTAACACCAGAAACTAATTTTGTGTGGTTGCAGTTAAAGGACCACTCTTTCACTGTGTGATTTCTTTTAGACTGAATAGCAGGTGCCTATAAATAAATCATGTCTGGACGCTGTAGCCTAAACGCATACCGAGGTATCATAATTATCATAGATCAAAAGCTGATGACATTACAGCGTTGGACCGGTCCTATCCCATGTCAGTTCCGCGGCTGCCCATCTTTACGTTGTTTCATTATTGAGTTATGGCATGCATAATTTAACACCGACAGATATGGATCCATCCGTTGAGAGACTGTGGAAAGAACAGAGGGAGGGAGAGTGAAATAGAGAGAGAGAAACAGTTGAGAAGAGAGCTAGTGATATGGGCCGGGCAAGCTTTGCTCTTTCTCTTTTACTTTTTCCTATTTTTCTTTTTGTTGTTTGTCTTCTCTTCCTTTTAATCCCAACATACTGGTTATCCCTCTTTTCATCTAATTTAAAAAAAAAAAAATCATCTGCAGAGTTTATTGTGATGAGATAAAAAAAAAATATATCTGGATATAGGAAATACATGTTTGGTTTTCCATCCTGCTTATGAGTTGAAGTGAAAAATTCATTCGTTGTGATTTTATTCATACATGTCTCTGTGCTACAGGTTTGCAGCCATACAGAGACTACAGTTTTGTGCTCGTGGCCTGTACAGCTGTCGGATGTAGTGCCAGCTTACCTTCCACAGGACGCACCCTGCAAACTGTCCCTGCTGGTATACACACACACACACACACACACACACACACACAAACTTTCTGCAGAATCTTCATACCTTCATTGAAGGTACACATTTTAGGAATTTTCTGTTGGATGTTTTGTTCTGACATTAATTTACAAAAGATGTGGTCAATCCGTTCCACAGGTCTCAAATATTTCATATACCTGTCAGATCCAAACAAATTGTAAGACATTCATTTTTTCAACAATAATATAAAGCTAATGTCAAATATGACATGAATGCATAAAAATAATACATTTCCAAAATATTTGCATAAATTGTTTTCCTTTTTGTTAACATAGATTACTGGCAAAATGATGTTACATTGTTCTAAATATATAATTGATTATTATGAAAGCTTGAGTGGTGGATCCAAAACAACATCAAAACTTTAAGATATTATCATTTTGATTAATACTGAATTTTAACATCTCTTGTTTTGAATTGATAAATTGATTTTTACCATTGACCATTGTCTGTTTCTTCTTTACTGATTTCCTCTTTCACATATTTTTTCTCTTTTTCCTCTCCTCTCCGCTCACTTGTCTTTTCTCCTCCCACTGCTCTCCTTTTTGAATCCTCCCCCTCTCTTGTCCTTCTGTGGTCTCCCTATACTATATCTCGCTACCGTTCACCTTTATTTCTTTCCCTCTTCTTCCTCACTGTTAACTGCAGTGGAAAAATTCATTATTTTGTTGCCTGAGTAAAATGGTGTCATGGATTTTTATTTAATGAAGAAATTCAGTCAGTTTAATTTTTCCTCCCTTCCTGTTTACTGCCTCTCTTTCTTCTTTGTCTTGATCTTTTCCTTCTGTCTATCTAATCTCTTTTTTTTAAATGGGCCTTCTATTTCTTGTTTTTAAGCTCCTCCTTCCCACCACTCCCTACACTTATCCTTGCATCTCAGTGTCCACTACATAAATTGTATGTCATCTTGAATACATTAATCTGTGAGATTTAATTACTGCCTCATGTTTGTGTTTATATGTTAGTAAACAAGTTAAATTTAATTAAACGCTAACTAAGATCTCCTGCACACAGGCAAATTGTTGAGTTCTAGACAATTTGTGTTCCTTTTTAATTTCAAATAATGAAATACATATTATTATTATTTTTAAGAAATTAATTTTTCAGCCACATCCTGTGTACCTGTGTAAATTTGTTAATCTTAGAACAGTATTTCAACCTGTCCTCAGTTCATGAAAAAGAAGCTTTT
This sequence comes from Lepomis macrochirus, assembly GCA_024633595.2. Classification (NCBI taxonomy): domain Eukaryota; kingdom Metazoa; phylum Chordata; class Actinopteri; order Centrarchiformes; family Centrarchidae; genus Lepomis; species Lepomis macrochirus. The sequence continues at coordinate 16,614,123 of JALXJV020000006.1, forward strand.
GGAATTGCTTTTGTACACTTTGGTGCAAGGAAGGTGTTTCTCCGAAAAAGTCGTGTTTGTGTACATGAGGTGTTGCAGTTTAGTTTTATTGAAATAAACAGAAGAATAACAATGATAGGTGCCAATTTAGGTGCCAAATGTATTTTTTTTTATTTTAGTGGTTGGTAATTTTTGCATTTTATTTTATTTTCACTGAAATAAATATGAAAATGTTGGTGTAATTTTTACTACGATCTGTACCCAACAAGCATGTTCTTTGGAGAATATGACTTCTAGGCTTGAGTGTTTCTATAGCACACAGTCGTCAATTTATAATGATATGTTGTGACACACACCTTTGTCAAAAAACCTTAAGTCATTCCTTATTTCCTTCCTTAGGTGTATGGTCAAGGCCCAGACATGTGATCGTAAACACGTCTGTGGTGGAGCTGTACTGGGATCAGCCACCTCAGCCTAATGGACACATCACCCAGTACAAACTGAAAAGAGACGGTCAAACTATTTTTACCGGAGACCACCGTGACCTGAATTATACTGACACTGGACTCCTGCCAAACCACAGGTAGAGAGCATGCACTCGCACACTTCACACACACAGAAATGCAAAAGTGTCCAAGGATGTGCACATATGTAGTGACTTTATAAGTGACACATGCATAAACACACTTCACTTGTAGCTTCACAATTAATCATGCCTTTAATTCCTCGATTTTCCCATTTGAGCGTTTGTGTGTTTATATCGGGGTCACCCTGTTTTAAAAGCTCTCCTATCATCCCATCCATGTCTCTCTCTCAGGACTGCGCTCTGTATATGTCTGTTTGTGTCATTTAATGAGCAAATATTTGACATGCCAATGACAGACACAAACATTATCCCACACACACACACACACACACACACACACACTAAAATCACAAATCAGATCTGGCTTTTGCTAACAGACAGCAGTGGAGCGTAGATTTTATTTATCTGTTTATTTTCATTTAACCTTTATTAATCCGTGTCTTTTTTCCAAGATGGATTTTCTGTTTTAATTATGGGAGTGTAAAATGACACTCCCTCTCCTCCTCTTTCTCTCTCTCCTGTCTCCATCTCTCTCTTTCTCCTCGGCCTTCTCTCTCCTGAGACAATTTCTCTTTACCCCAAATAGAATTCTTGGGATAAAACCCTCCAGTACTCCAATCTCCTCTATATGTGTGTGAAAAGAGAAAGGAAGGAAGAAAGAAGATAGGACTTTGTGCGTGTGTGACGTTTAATTTTCCCTAATTCCAGATAGTCTGCCAGAAGGCATTCCCGTCCCGACCCTTCGCTTCTCATCACTTGTCTCGCTTCCTATTCACTTCTCTTTCCTCTCACCCTCCCACCCCTCCCATCCTTTCCCTCTTACTTCAATCCCTTCCTCCTTTCCTTCTTTTCCCAATTTAGCCCTGCGCCAAGAATTACACAGGGGAGCACCAGCCCCATTATCCGGGCAGACTTGTGTGTGTGTGTGTGTCTTCTTGCCCGTGTGTGTGAGTGTGTACCCAAGCGTGCCTATCTGTGTGTGCATGTGTCTGTGCATGAGACTGCTCAAAGTGGCCATTGATTATTTATGACAATGTTGATTAGCTGTCACTTTGCTTCGGCAGCCCAGGAAGTGTCTAAGATGACGAGAGAATTAACCTATTCCCTTTGGCTGGCCCCGCAGGACAGACACACACAGCCACATCCAGAACCAAACAGATGCAAATGCCCCACTCACCGATTACCTACTACACATACACACACATACACACACACCATTTTACTTTTGATATCCCAAGGCGGTGTTTACATTTAAGTAAATATCTTGCAGTGATGAAGTGTTGAAATTCATTCTCCCACTGAAACCTTAGGCTATGATAAAACTCTCCCTCTCCATCACACTCAGTGTCTGCTTTGCTCTCCTCTTGTCATGATTGCTCTCTCTCTTTCTGCCTCTTTATTGTAGCTGGTACATCTCAGTGAGGTGTATTTATTTATGTTTTCTTTTGCATGTCTATGAGAGTAACATATGAGTAGTTTTAATACCTCTTCCTGACTGCGTTCTAACCCACTGCAGAGGTGCTAATGGCCTCCTGTTTAAAACGCTCTGTGCAGGAACAATAACCCAACACCACCGCCTATTAATGCATGTGTGCCGGAGTTTATAGCAAATTAAAGGCTTTTAATGTTAAATGGTGGCCCACTTACACAGCTAATGTAAGCTTTAGCACCAGCCAGCCACACGCTCTTAAAAGGGAAATCTATCTTATGATGTCATGGACGGGAGAGGTAGAGAGTGGGACGAGAGAGAGGGAGAAAGGGGAAGAAATGGATCTCGAGTGTATGAGCTTACACACACGAACGTGTTCACACAAACACACGTACGTTTGAATCTATTTCTGGGGTTGCAAGGCGCCATGATTTCTGTGAGTCTTTCCAGAGGTTGTTTTCATTTATCTTTGAGTCCCAACTAGAAAGCAAATAATTCAAGGGAGTTCTGGTTAACAGGCAGCATAAACCCCAGTGTCTTGTTGTTACATAGGTAAGATGCCAGTTCTTATTTTAGCTGTAGTAAGATGACCACCTAGCAGCCTCTTGCATTGCTCTGCTATTGCCAGTTTGAAAACCCTCCGCCCAAACATTAAGACCTCAGGTTGTGCCTGTTGATGGTGCTGGAAAAGTAGATTAATAAATTTCACTTAATGTGGTGTGGGAAGATGACACATGTAAACAAATAATTTAAATTAACTGAATATATTTTCCAGTTGGGTCACACAGTTACAAACTGGTAGAAAGTGCTAAGAAATTTTAGGATATATTTGGGGTATATTAATAAATCTCCCTCACCTTATACTGTGTGACTGTCTAAGTCATTTTCCTCACCACGTCCTGACATATCTGCTGTATACATCGTTTTGTGTGAAACTGCTCCTTTTACACTGTCTACTGTGTATTCTTTCTTTCTTTCTCCCTCATCACTCATTTCTCTGTTCCCCTCATCTTTCTCCACACCCCTCTTTACCCCGCTGTCTCTTCAGGTATGTGTATGAGCTGGAGGCCAGTACAGGGGGTGGGACTGGTGTGAGTGACAAATATGTTATACAAACACCAGTCTCGTGCCCCACTGGCATCCAACCTCCCCACAACGTGACAGTGTTGGGCCCCCACTCCATCTCTCTTGCCTGGACCCCTCCTGGTGAGTAGATGGATGTATGGATGGATGTAAAAGGTATTTATTTTGAATCAAGTATAGCATCACAGATTGTAATTTCTGTTGAAAGAACTAAAGTGTGTTATGTAGTATCTAACAGTGCTTAACCACATGTGTATCTAAGGAAATAATTTCAAAAGCCTGATCAAAAGTGAAGGATGATTTTATGTGTGGCTGTGTCACATTTACACTGTAATTAAAACATTAGACAAAATTGAGACATTTTAACTCAGAAGCAAAGTTGAAATTATGAAAACTGGCTGCTCTTTAATATCATTTTAAATTTCAAATTATCCTGGAGACTGCTGTTTCTGTAGCATTGATGATATTATTAAACGAAAACTTTGAAATGTGAATTTACATTCATGTATTTCAGAATTTTGGCGCCCCTACCGAGTGTAATTCACTGCTGTCGTGAAGAAGGATAGCTGTACATGTGCATTTGTTATGATTACATTGCAATCAAAAACTACTCAGCAGAGTCAACAACCTTTCTAACACAGCCAAACATCAAGCAGGTGCAACAACACAGGACATAGCAATATTACTTACCAGTCCAACATAAAGAATGCAAGCTTGGCGTCTTGCAGTTTTTATATCACAAATCTATCGCCAGCATTCGGTCGTCTTGCTAGGACACTCTCTTTATTAAGCTTAGTTTCCTCCATCAACATCCTCTTTGGTCTCTTTGCTTCTGACACAAGATAACGTTATGTCCATAGAGCCTGCTGATCCCGGTTATGTTGCCAGCTCGCCTGCCTCTTGCACGACACCGGCACCGCTCTCCACTGGCTGTTGCTCGTTCATTCATTATTAGTTATAACTCTCTCGAGTTATCAATTAACATCGGTAACGTAACTGTAAGTGCTGTTGCGTCAGTTACTGTCTAGCTTTGTTGGCTAGCTTGCCACCCAGTCTCTTGCTCGGTCAAATGATCCTAAAGTTGTTATTTTAAGATAAAAATACTACATAATATTGCTTTAACCAATCAAGAGACTGAGATTATATTAAACAGAAACTGTGAGTACATATACCAGTTTCTTTACCAGATAAAAATGTTCTCACATGCTGCAATATCCTAATAATTTAAATATTTTAAATTCTACAAAGTAGAAAAAAATATGCTCACCATATTAAACTGAACAGTTTTTCCTCCATGTGAATTGTGGCTTCCTCTGATATGAGGAGGGGTCAGACTCAAACCAAAGACCCCAGTAGTTTTCCATTCACCTTCTGGCCTTTCAAGACCTGGACACACACATTTACATACACAGGTTTACATGAGCATACACTCAGGGCTGAGTTTCATGCTTATGGGGCAGTGATTGTCTGCCCTAACCCATCTATCATTGACTATTACGCTCTCATTAGGCTGATTTCCTATCTCAGAAACCGCTTATAGGGCCGACTAGACTAGACACTTCACTCTGTTGTGTGTGTGTGTGTGTGTATATCTTTTGTGTGTGTATATTGGTGTTTATGCATGCATCTTTATACATGTGTATTTGAGTGTGCATGTCTGTGTGTGCACATCACTGTGGAGACATTTCCATAGGCAGGCCTATTCTATCGTCATTACGGGCTGATTTTAAAGGTGAGGAAATATCGGCTAGGTTCTCACGCTTGGTTAACTCCCTGAGCCCGGAGTCTGGAGTGTTTTCGACTTGTGTGTTTATGTGTGTGTTTGTGTGCATGCCAGCCAGTGTGTCTGTCTTTGTGTATGTAGATGCACATGTGTTTGTGTCTTCATATACATACATTCACTGTCAAAGCACTGACGTATGGCTATTAAAAAGACGTTTACTCTAGGATCAATTACTCCGTCATCGTGTTTTTATCTATCTTTGTGTGAATGCGTATGTGTGTGGGAGAGCACTTTGTATGTGTGCATGCGTTTTTGTTGTATGTAAGTGTACATGGGTGCGTTTGTAATTGTGGGCATCGTGTGTGAAATAGAAGATGGCAAGACAGCAGATTGGTTGTAAATAATAGAACTTAAATATCACATGATGATTAAACCTCTATGGCTGAGCTACCTACTGAGGAAAGAGAGATGTGTCTTGTCCCCTATGTGTGTATGCTTGCACATAAATACCCCGTAGTGTGTGTGAAAGTGTGTTAATGCAGCCAAAGTGTGCTCACATAAAAGGCACCATGTGCTAGAGTCAAAGGTGTATGTGAGTGTATGTGAGTTGGGGGGTGAATAATTGAAGTCTTTCATTTGTCTGGTAATCAGTTCGTTCTCGAGATATCCAGAGTTCATGAATGTTGAATAACCCATCACAATACAGTTGGCCTGAATTATGGAAAAACCTCCGGTGAGAATATTAACAAAGTCTAGGTGCGTGTGTGTGTCTGTGTGGGTGTTTCTGTATGTATACATCAAAGTGTGTGTTTTGTCTAGTTGTGAGACCACAGTGTCAGGATTGTGAAGGCAGGATCAGTCAGCTATAAGACAACAATATGGCCATTTATATAGGTATACTGAAATCATATACTGTACAGATGGTTACTTACATTTATTTACATCTAACATTTCTTTAAATGCAGACAACTACTTTAAATGATGAATACAAACATTTGTTCTTAACTGTATTCTGTATACATTAAAATTCTGTTATTTTTAAGTTACCTAAAGTGACCATGTTCCAAAATCTTCCAGCAGTTTGCAACATACAGGTGCTGGTCATATGATTAGAATATCATCAAAAAGTTGATTTATTTCAGTAATTCCATTCAAAAAGTGAAACTTGTATAATGTATACATTCATTACACACAGACTGATATATTTCAAGTGTTCATTTCTTTTAATTTTTATGATTATAACTGACAACTAATGACAACCCCAAAATCAGTATCTCAGAAAATTAGAATATTGTGAAAAGGTTCAATATTGAAGACACCTGGTGCTAAACTCTAATCAGCTAATTAACTTAAAACACCTGCAAGGCCTTTAAATGGTCTCTCAGTCTAGTTCTGTAGGCTACACAATCATGGGGAAGACTGCTGTCTGCTGACAGCTGTCCAAAAGACGACCATTGACACCTTGAACAAGGAGTGCAAGACAGAAAAAGGTCATTACTAAAGAGGCTGGCTGTTCACAGAGCTCTGTGTCCAAGCACATTAATAGAGAGGCGAAGGGAAGGAAAAGATGTGGTGAAAAAAAAGTGTACAAGCAATAGGGATAACCGCACCCTGGAGAGGATTGTGAAACAAAACCCATTCAAAAATGTGGGGGAGATTCACAAAGAGTGGACTGCAGCTGGAGTCAGTGCTTCAAGAACCACCACGCACAGACGTACGCAAGACCTGGGCTTCAGCTGTCACATTCCTTGTGTCAAGCCACTCTTGAACAAGACACAGCGTCAGAAGCGTCTCACCTGGGCTAAAGACAAAAAGGACTGGACTGCTGCTGAGTGGTCCAAAGTTATGTTCTCTGATGAAAGTAAATTTTGCATTTCATTTGGAAATCAAGGTCCCAGAGTCTGGAGGAAGAGAGGAGAGGCACAGAATCCACATTGCTTGAAGTCCAGTGTAAAGTTTCCACAGTCAGTGATGGTTTGGGGTGCCATGTCATCTGCTGGTGTTGGTCCACTGTGTTTTCTGAGGTCCAAGGTCAAAGCAGCCATCTACCAGAAAGTCTTAGAGCACTTCATGCTTCCTGCTGCTGACCGACTTTATGGAGATGCAGATGTCATTTTCCAACAGGACTTGGCACCTGCACATAGTGCCAAAGCTACCAGTACCTGGTTTAAGGACCATGGTATCCCTGTTCTTAATTGGCCAGCAAACTCGCCTGACCTGAACCCTATAGAAAATCTATGGGGTATTGTGAAGAGGAAGATGCGATATGCCAGACCCAACAATGCATTGCTGCAGTAATTCAGGCAAAAGGAGCCCCAACTACAGTACTGAGTGCTGTACATGCTCATACTTTTCATGTTTATATTTTTCAGTTGGCCAACATTTCTAAAAGTCCTTTTTTTGTATTGGTCTTAAGTAATATTCTAATTTTCAGAGATACTGAATTTGGGATTTTGATTAGTTGTCATTTTTAATCATCACAATTAAATGAAATAAACATTTGAAATATATCAGTCTGTGTGTAATGAATGAATGAATATAATATCCAAGTTTCACTTTTTGAATGGAATTACTGAAATAAATCAACTTTTTGATGATATTCTAATTATATGACCAGCACCTGTATAGTAAGACTTCCTTGACTGTGCCTATAAATAATGAATTAAAATTGTTATTTACCTAATAAAATAGGAGAAGAGACTGTCTCAATTAACTGCCTTTATGTTGTATAGCGTTCATGGTACTACAGCCTGTTATATTTAGGCTGAATGGTCTTTTTTGCAATTTGAAGCAGACGATGACCTTCAAATGTTACTTTTTTTGGCCCTGTTTTAAAAAAAATGCTTGTTTGGGCATTAAGAATCACATGTAAGTAATTCAAGTCTGAAGTTCTTCAGTCATCTTTACCTGTGGTGGCAATAGAGAAGAAATACAATGTCTACCAGTCCTGTTTAATTACTTTAGATGACTACAAGCACAGGTTTTTATAAACACTGCTTTTATGATCAGCTTGGTCCATCTGGATTGATTCATTATGTTTTTTTGTTTCAGTTTCAAATGAACCCCAGCAATCATATAACTAACTACTGAAGTACTAATGATATCCTGTGTGTCTCTTTTCATTTTCACAGCTCAGCTCACCAGCAGCCAACCTGTAAACTACAACATCCTGTTAAATCCAGGAAGTGACAGAGCCATAATCCATAATCATGCTGGGCAAGACCTGCACCTCACTGTGATGGGTCTAGAGCCATTCACCACCTACTACATCAGAGTGCAGGCCTGTCAAATTGGTAAATATCTGATTACATTAATCTCAGTTTGAAAGATTTACTATCCTTAATAAAACAATTAGTTGTGCACAGTAAAAAACATAAATAAGTAAAAGCCTCACACACTGTTAAATTGAGGAAATAAATGAGCCCTGCAGAGAGAAACTTCTGTACATAGCAGCACTATTTTGGTTGACATGTAGCTCTGTGACAGACTGTGCATTTTAACAAGCTCTATAATCATGAACATTGTCCTCTGCAAATCTGCCCACTGAATTGTTCATGCAGTGCACAGAAACATGTAACTGGTGTCTGCTTTATGTATAACAGTGCTGGTAAAGCACACTAGATTTATTCTCTGTGGAAAGAATAAAGATAGCCAAACATATTAAAATCCTGAGTATGCTAAAGAGACCTTGTTAGATGTATCTGATTAATTTCATCAACTGTATCACATTGTGTGAGAAGACCTATGATGCAGTCTGCATCTAACCAGTCATTAAAAATATGTTTAACAATAGCTAAATGCCTTTTCCCACTGGCATATCATCAGCCTGCTTTAGCTTTAAGATATATAATTGATCGATTTGATTTGATTGATTTGGTGATCAATCAATGTAAATGTGGGTTTTGTGACAAATTGCTTCTGTTTTGCCTCTTGGAGAAGGGTGTGGAGTAGGAAAGGGTGTATTTGTTCGGACTTTGGAGACCACCCCAGAAGGTATGCCACTCCCCACAGTAAAGGCAGCAGGAGCCAATGTCCTGGAGATCCACTGGTCACCACCCCAAAAACCCAATGGGCTGATCACATCCTACCACATATACAGGTAACATACGCATACAAAAAAACACATATACACTATACTGTATACATACCGGTATACTGTATATATACACCGGTACTGGAAGGCCCCCTTTTTCCTCTGGAATTTTTAGTAGTATGGAAGGTGGAAAACAAGGTGCTGGAAACACTGATCACACAGACATTGATGATTTTACCAAGTGCACATTCCTCCTTATACCAAAACAGAATGGGTTGACATCTAGGGAGCGAATGGCCAAATTTTGCTACAAAGTTTGTGTACCAGTGTCTTCCAAAGTTACCCTTATAACCATTTCATCAACACTTTCTAACCTGCCCGCCTGTTTTTAAGATTTGTTTATGTTATGGCAACTACTGCATAACTACTTATTTGAAGTAAGGGCCAGACTGCTTTCATGGTTAAAAGAAACCAGCACTGGTGGTTGTAGGAGACAGTATCACCCTACTACCCACTCTGCCCTCCTACCATTTTTGCAGTTATTATGACAATGAGTGCATCATAGAGTGGTTATCATCTTTTTAAGAAAAAGTGTAAAGTTTTGGGATAATATATGCATGTGGCATTGTGTATTATATCCCTTTGTGTGTCCATCTGAATCATCTGAGTGACCATAATGTGTGGAGAAGGTCTGCAAAAATGGCAACCAGCCTCTGTTATTTTAAACAAACAAATTTAATTTATGTATGTGTGTTTTTTGGCACAAACCTTTGACTGTTACATACGCTTCTCCAAACAAAATCTTAGTTCAGGCCGCATTTTTTCAACTCTTCTATTGGTGCTCATGTGCCCGAGATGTACCATACTTACATACATAAATGATGTACTTATATATTTATATATTTTATCCCAGCTTTTAGTTTTGCATGGCTGTGAAATAAAAGAAGTATCCATTTCAAATGAACATATGTGTTTTATGTACATGTGACGTGCTGTCTGGAGGAGCAATCTATTTTTTTGATTATGAGAAAGTGTATCAAAAGTGGATAAACAAGCAAACATTTTCACATTCTTGCCTACTTACACAAATCAACGTGTTCACGCACTGACATTATCTATACAGTCTATCACTACAACACTAATGAACCACATATTGTACACACACTCTGTCCATACACATAATAAACATATTTACCTTTACATACAGGAAAAGGTAGAAGTTTTGGTGACATGTCTTCAGGCAAATGTTTGCTTACCAATCTACATACTTTGTGCGTGTGCATGTGCAGCTGCGCGTGAGTATTAATGCATGCTGAAGGTCGTGGTTTGCTTGTTGACCAAAAAGTGTGTGATCTGTATGCAGGGTCAGACCAGACTAAGCCCTTTAAGTCCTCAGGAAACACACATTAGCATAGCACTTCACACACACACACACACACACACTGACACACCTGGCATGATCAGACTCAGGCAGACAGGGACTTGGATAAAATAGGAAAATCTCTCTCTTTCACTCGCTCACACTCACACCTGAAACCCTATGTAATCACAGACAAAGAGGCTTACCAAGACATCAGGTTGCTTGCATCAGCCAGTGACTTACACATGATGTTTAGGACGTGATGTTGCATGTTTTATTTCAGTTCCATACAAACTAAAGGGTCGTCCACACCAAGAACGATAACTATAACAATAACTATAAATATATACTTTCAAAATGTTAAAAGGCATTTTAAAAATGTTTCTTACTGAAGTGGATGGTTGAGTCCACACCTCAACGATAACGACAAACAATATTATTGGGATCACTTTCAGAGCAATTTCAGAATCAGTTGGAGACACTTTGTTTATTTGGGCTATAAATGATGGTGATTGGCTGATCCAAGTATTTATTGTGTTATAGGCGTCCAGTAGGAACAGAGGAGGAGCTGTTGGTTTTCATCTGGTCCAGTGGGCCTCTTGAATTTTTTGACGCAAGTCCCGCTCTGCGACCCTTCAGCTATTTTCAGTACAGGGTTCGTGCCCACAACTCCAAAGGCTCAGTTCTGAGCCAATGGGCTTCAGGTCAGACTTTACAGGCAAAACCACAAGATATGGCCCCTCCCACTGTCACGCCCACCGGTGAGTTCACACAGTCACATGACAACTGGTATAAAATGTTATTATGTGTTTAAACACTGTAACAGTCCAACAAATACTGTCTGGACTTTGACAGGTGCATATTCAGCCCATCTGAAATGGAGTGAACCAGGACAGCCCAACGGTCTCATTTCCCATTATAGACTGGTTTACAAGAAGCACCAACAAGACCCAACACTCAACACAACTGCTGTTACTGCTCTCACTGTGGAGGTAAATGCACACATAGATGCACACGCAGTGAATGCTGGATGATGGGAGCATGCATGCACTTATGTGTGAGGAGAGTCGCCTTCTTGATCACGTTATTTTCTGCTGCTATGTGTTGTATCCAGTATCATTTGGGTAAAGCTCCATACAGCTATAAAGGAGACTAAGTACTGGTAGGATTACACACATGCAAAAACTTTTGAACGCAAACTATGCAAACATGCTTATAAATGTACATTTATACAATTCCCAAGCATTAAAAAAATGATTGATATATATGATCAATGATTTTTATTTATTTTGATTTTAATATGTGTGTGTGTGTGTGTGTGTGTGTGTGTGTGTGTGTGTGTGTGTGTGTGTGTGTGTGTGTGTGTGTCATTTGTGATGCATGTGAAGAAATTTGGACTCTACCTGTGGTGCTGGTGCCATCTGTTTGCCAGTGAGAGGCTTGAGGACACACACACACCCACTCACACACATACTCACGGCCTGGCCTGCTATTCTCGCGGGCCCTTCCCACAATTCTTTGCCATTCCAGATTCTCCAACGCAGGACATAACTGTAAGGAAGCCCCTTTAAACCAAACACAGACATACACCCACACACAGACTCAGACATGACGAGTACATGCACACTTAAACTAATGTTAAAGGCTGTCATCTACTCTAAATATGAGTTGGCAGCTCAGTAAGCAGGATAAGTTCACAGTGGCTAGCATCATCTCTTCAAACGTGTGTGTGTGTGTGTGTGTCTGTGTGTATTAATATCTGAAACTCAGTCTTCTATGATTCTACTTGCATGCAGTAAATATTTTTATAAAAAGACAGAGAGGAAGAAACAAAAGCATGAACAAACCAGTTAAATAGAGATTCATAGATGACATGGAGGAAAAAAGAAGAGGAAAACAAGGAATACAGATAATCACATCAATATACAGACACTTAGAGAAGTGTTCATAGAGATTAGAAAAGAAAAAAAACGAGTAAAAATGAGACTGTGTGTGCGTGTGTGTGCGTGTGAGAGAGAGAGAAAGAAGTGGGGTAGGGGGGCAGCAAGAGAAGGAACAAGAGGGGCGAGACAGAGTGATAGATAGGGGAAGGAGGGAACAGAGGAGGTAGAAGTATAGATCTATATTCTGTCCATACTAGTGGCCTCTTCTCCCTCTGTGACCTTTGGCTTGTCACTCATAATTAATACAAGATGTAAATGGAGACCTTTCACCTTCTCATTGATATGGAACACTCTGTTTGTGTGTGTGCGTATGTGAGTTTGTGTAGAGGCTCATTGACATGGCATAGACTTATTTTGGTTGCGATCATTTGTCATGCGGTTGCCTTCACAACATACGCTTCGTTGTTTGGGAATACATAAGGAAAGTGAAAAAAGTTCTGAGCAAACTTGAAAAGAAGAGGTTATATAGGATTCTGTACCATTTGTGTCTTGACCTTGTGCCAGTTAGCAATATTGGGTAGATGTTTGACACTTTAAATGCAAATTATTTGGTGGTTTAAGAGTAATTATTTTTATTTGGTGTCACATGAACAACAAAGTGAAACAGAACCTATTTTTGACAGCAGAGATTGCAACTAAAATGTTGGAGAGGTCACAGTTAAAGAGAGGGTGGGTGGAGTTTGTTTTAATGCTAACAAATGAATCATTTTTTAAAATGATTGAAATCACTAAGGGTTCAAATGTTACTAGGAAGTCCTATAGTATATCTCGTAGAATATGGACTGTAAACCCGAGGCACATCTTTGTTTTTTTCAGAAGCCCTGGAGGAGAAATTGCAGGAAGTGACATTAAGTCTTCAACTTTAGCTCTATATGTTTTCTTTTCTCTTGTATGCTTCATCCTCATTTCTTCATCATTACTTAGTTAACTTTTACTGACCTTAATGTTCACTAATCCACCCAGTCTTTCTGCAAAAAAGTTCTTAGTTTGTGGATGCATTGTTTGTGCATGTGTGTGTGTGTGTGTGTGCGTGCATGCATGTGCGTGTGTGTGTGTGTGTGTCCATTTGGTATGTGTGTGTTTGTGTGTGTATTGATCTCAGACTGGGCTGGGAACCCTGCTCTGTGCCAGCTTGGCTGATTAATGGGGTCGTCATGGCAATCGGACGGAATGAGGGTACGAAGCGCAGGCGGCCTGCCTCACTAGACCCCACCGCCTGGCGCACACACAGTCTCACACACACAAATTCACTCTCCATGCTTTACACCTTTCTGACAGAGATGTTAGTCACTCAAACAACCCTGTCAAGTTGCCTTTATTGCATCACGGGCTCCCTTACTTCTCTTTTGCTTTATATTTCTCCATTATTTTTTGTCCTCCCTCTTCTGTTCTCTTAATTTTCTTCCTCTTGGTGTTCACTCTTTACTCTTTTTCTCCCACCTCATTCCATCCCTTCATCCAACTCTTTTTTTAAAATTTTACACAGGACAATGAACTGTTTGCATTTCCCTTCTCTGGAAAACTCATTGACTTTCTAACTACATACAGTAGTTTTGCTCTCAACAAATTCTAGCCAAGGGCTTCATTAGGTAACCGAAAATTTCACCTTCATGCACCTACCCTTGCCCATGATCCTTTTTTATCTTCTATCTTTTTTTTCCACATATTACCTTCCACATTTTTCTGCTCTAATTTTCTTCCTCCTCAGTCCCTCCCTTCTATGGTCTCTGTCCTGTTTTCCTCCACATCCACCCTCATTCCACTACATCTCTTTTCACTGCACCCTTCATTTCCCCAGCTCTTCTTTTCCATCTGCCCTCTTCCACCTTTAACCCTTCTCTACACCTCCTCAATCTCCTATCTCTAGCCTTATTCCCTTTGCACCTCCTTTCCCTCCTCCAGTCACTCCTCTCTCCTCCCTTGCATCTGTCACTGATCTTTTCTCCCTCTATCCACTTTTTAAATCCTCCTGCCTCCTGTGTTTCCCTGCCTACCACCTCCCTCTTTCTCCTCCTTTACTTTTCTGTCCTTTCCTCCCTCCCTTGGCTCTTCCAGATGTTACACTGTGGCCCTTGGGATCACTGGTGAAGTTAGACCACGTGCACACATAGCCTATGTGTGTGTGTGTTATTCTATGTGGATACATATGTCTGAATATGATTGCATGTGTGCCTGTGTGCACGCATAACATTTTTTTGTTTTTTTGTGTGTATGTTCAACAATTTGTGTATGTGTTTGTGTGTGTGTGCGGATGTGTGTGGATGTGTGCTGTATTAATACATCCCATTGATCAGAGCAGGACCCCTGACAGTCATCATCCCTGAGAACCATCTGGCCGACGCCTGACGCTCCCTCACCCAAACACAAGCTGACACCCTATTAATCTGCTACCGCCATGCATACGTGTGTGTGTGTGTGTGTGTGTGTGTGTGTGTGCTTGTGTTTTAGTGTGTGTGAATGAAAGAATCAGTGAAAGTGTGTGGAAGAGACAGTGTGCAATGTGTAGAGTATGCATTAATATTTTTGCCATGTCCATGTTTCTATGTACGTGCATGCATATGTGTGTGTGTGTGTTTGTGTGTGATGCGCACGTGCGTACTCCAACCCTGAACCATGCACACACATACGAATGTGTACACACACCACTCTGCCATCCGCCAACAACAGCCGGCGCTGAAGGGAGCTGAAGGGTGCTTGGAAATTAAGGTTATTACACAAATTGAGCCATATGGTCTAAATATTTCAGAGCTGAAATTTACTAGGCAATAAAAATGGCCCCTACCTCGGTAATGGTGTAAATTACAGCTTAACCACCAGCGCTAATGATGTCCTTCTGTACACCCCGTAACCAACCGTACATGAAGGACACATTGTTTAAAAAATACCCCAGGAAAAGGGAGAGTGAGAGAAAGAGGAAAGGGATGAAGGGATGGGGATAGAGGGGGAAGAATGAAGTAAAAGGGGGAAGAGGGAAGAGGAGAGTGAGGAAAGAAGAGAGAGAGACGATGAGATGGAGAGAAAGAAAGAGTGATTAATTCTGAGAACGTAGAAAGAGAGAGAGCTAGCAGCATGTTTACAATCTGTTAGTTTACCATTAAGAGCCCGTCAGAGAGTGTGGGACAGTGAGGGCCAGCCGGCGAACTGTGTCTCAAAGCCAACATGAGGTTTTAGTGTGTGTGTGTGTGTGTGTGTGTGTGTGTGTGTGTGTGTGTGTGTGTGTGTGTGTCACCTACACAGAATATGTGTATTTAGGCATGCACAGTTAGGAGACATACATAAGTATGGACACGTTATCAGAATATGTGGTGTGTACTTAGACATGAATGGTCTGCAGCTGTGTTGAGTGATTAGATAGGGACAAACAAGTAATAGTTTTAAATACATGGTGTGAACATATTGTATGAATACAGATACATAGTTTATGACTTGTGTCAATATGTCATTCTGTATGTTGGAATGTGTTTCAGACTGACACATGAGTTTGTTTGAATATGCATAATACAGATGTGACCAAAGAGGATACAATGTTACCTGTTCATATGTAAGGCAAAAATGTCAGCATCACAGAAAGGACTGAAAATAGCTCAGTAGCTTAACTGTGTCACATGACATAGAAGGGTAGCAGTATCTTGCTCCGCCTGCTCCTGGGGCTGGAGAACAGATCAGCCAGTGGTCCAAATATGGTAGGATCTGCATACTGTTGGATTGCATCAGGGCCAGCGCTGCCTGTCTGCACCTCATGAAGACCAATAGGCTAGGGAAAGACCGAATGACTGCACCTTGAACTTATAGGCTAAACCTTTGAACACAAAACACAGTTACTCCTTGTGATGCAGCGCTATTGGGATGTGAAAATATGCATCCTTTTAATCAACGTGAACCTAACATACTGCTACCAAGTCTGGTTTGCTGGTTTCCCCACCCCAAAAAAATGCTGTGCTGCTGGGCAAAACAGCTCCCTCGGAACTACAAGGAGCGTGTGGAGGGCCCTCCACCCTGGCTCCAAAAGCGGGGATTGGACAAGCCATACCTTGCAGCAAGCCAAGGTAAGCGTTGCCATTAGCCTGCAAGTTCTCTGGTCATACATGTTACTAATACTGGTTACAGGAAGCCCTTGTAGACAGAAATACCTTTTTTTTCAAACCAAAAACAGTTTGGAAGCAAAAGCACTCAGTAGTAACAGATGAGGGTGAGTTTCTTTTTTAAACTCAAATCAAAATAACTCCCTTTCTGAAAAATCAAAAGTAAAGTTTACCCATAAGTGAAGCCAATTACTGTGGAGTTGTCACGCTTTATCTAAACTAATGAGGAAATATTAAAACTTGACATGCAAAAGAACTTTAAATTACAACAACTAATAAGTACCGTTATGTCTACCACTAGCGTGAAACAATACAGCAACAAGTAAGGGTTTAAAGAGGCCGAAAACAGGCTCCCCCTCAGAAAGGTAAATTATTTTAATTTAGGATAACACTTACCTCACGAGCCTAGCTCCAGAACTGGCAAGACATCCGCTAGCCTCTCCTCAACTGAGATGCTGAGAGTGCCAGCAAAAACACCGATCTGACGGCTGGGAGTTAAGACCGTAGCCGTGATCGTTTAATCGCAGCCCTTGAAGGACAAACCATAGCTCCAACCATGCATTTGCAGACTTGTAATGAAATTAAGACACCTCTTTCTTTCTTCTTGTTCTTTTCCTTCTATTAACACTGCATTTGCAGATTAACTGCGAGAGGAATCAAGAGACATGTTTCATGATGATATGAGCTTATATAAACTAAGCCCGGCATCATCCCAGATCACACTTTTGTTAAATTAAATACACAAGAAAAAAACCCTGATGAACCAGTTAGCAGTTAGTGAAGGAATGATACAAGGTGTATAGCCATTATCTCCAAGAATGTCAAATTGTGCTGTCATGTAAACATCATTAGCAAATTTTCCAACAATATTGACACGTGGTTTTTCTATATATTTATCACACATCTCCATATTTCACCATAATTCACCAAGGAGCTGTAAAAGCGTTGAAGATATTTTCTCATTTCCTTGTCTGTTGTCTTTTTTTCATCTGTACTCGATGCCTTTAAGGTATTGACCAAAATAACCCAGTACAAAGTAGTATTGAAACTTCTCCAGTTAAACGAGCACTGCATTCAATCCTTTTTGTGACCAGGAATCAGGAATAAATGACTGTTTGTATGGTTTAGCTCACAGAAAAAAAACCGCCTCTTTCTTTCTTGCTTGTGTGTCCGCTATAGACTATTAAACAAGGTGCTCGTACGGCGCTTGTAAGCCACAGCATCGGCCGCGGTCTCAGGCATGTTTGTCACTGTTGCAAGTTTATCACCACAAGCTTGGCTTTCCATTGGTTTCATCTTCTGATATCCTTTAACATTATTTTGTGTATTTTTATTTGCAATTCATATCACTTGTCACCAATTAATTACTGCATTCCATTATATCAGTTCAACGCTTTTGTGGCGCTGCAGCACATCAGCTGATTTTACTCAGAGCCTCCAGCTGCTTATATCAGATGTAGTCAGAGTGATCGACTGGATGTGCTGGCTTCCTTTTCCTTTGCTTGCTTCTGTAGTTTAGTAAGTAGTTTTTTTGGACGAGCTTTGAGACTCACGACTAAAAGGCAAAAGCACTCATAAATATCTTTCAGTTCAGTTCTTCAATTTATTGATCCATTTCCTAGTTAGCTTGGGGAGGACTAGTTTGCGTCCCTGGTTTGCCTCGTTGGCCTCAGATCTGTGCTCCCCTGTTTCTCTGTTGGCTGGTTGTTGGACTCCTCTGGAGACTGAGGTAGTTAGTTGTCCAGATGTACAGGGTGTGTGCGGGGCGGAGCTGTGTGCTCTGGGCGTGTGCCTGGGGTTCTCGGCTCTTGACGGACGGGCAGGTGGGTTGGCTGGCGTTATATACAGTGAATAGAAAAAGTCTACACAACCCTGTTAAAATGCCAGGTTCTTATGATGTAAAATAATGAGACAATGATAAATCATGTCAGAACTTGTTCCACCTTTAATGTGACCTATAATGTGAACAATTCAATACAAAAACAAACTGAAGTCTTTGAGGGGGAAAAATGAAAAATAAAAACCTTACAATAAACTGTTTGCATATGTGTGCACACCCGCTTATAACTGTGGATGTGGCTGTGGTCAGAATTAACCGATCACATTCAAACTCAGGTTAACTATAAGTCATTACACACCTGCCATCATTTAAAGTGACTCTGATTAATCACAAATAATGCTCAGCTGTTCTAGTAGGATTTTCCTGATGTTTTCTTAGTTGCATCTCCGAGCAAAAGCCATGGTCCGCAGAGAGCTTTCAAAGCATCAGAGTGATCTCATTGTTGAAAGACATAAATCAGGAGATGGGTACAAAAGAATTTCCAAAGCATTAGATGGAACAAAGTGAAGAGAGTCATCATCAAGAGGAGAAAATATGGCACAACTGTGACTTTACCAAGAACTGGACGTCCCTCCAAAATTGGTGAAAAGACGAAAAGAAAACTGGTCAGGGAGGCTTCCAAGAGGCCTACAGCAACATTAAAGGAAATGCAGGAATTTCTGGCAAGCACTGGCTGTGTGGTAGATGTGACAACTATCTCCTGTATTCTTCATATGAATGGCCTATGGGGTAGGGCGGCAAGACGGAAGCCTTTTCTTACAAAGAAAAACATCCAAGGACGGCTGAAGTTTGCAAAAACAAACATCAAGTCCCCTAAAAGCATGTGGGAAAATGTGTTATGGTCTGATGAAACCAAGGTTGAACTTTTTGGCCATAATTCCAAAAGGTATGTTTGGCAAAAACAACAATGCACATCACCCAAGGAACAGCATACCCACTGTGAAGCGTGGTGGTGGCAGCATCATGTTTTGGGGTTGTTTTTCTTCAGCTGGAACCGGGGCCTTAGTCAGGGTGGAGGGAATTGTGACCAGTTCCAAATACCAGGCAATTTTGGCACAAAACCCTCAGGCGTTGGTTAGAAAGCTGAAGATGAAGAGGAAGTTAACCTTTCACCTTTCAGCATGAAAAACAACCCAAAACACACATTCAAATCCACAAAAGCATGGCTTCACCAGAAGATTAATTTTTTGGAATAGCCCAGAGCTCAGAGCTGAATCCAGTTGAACATCTGTGGGGTGATCTGAAGAGGGCTGTGCACAGGCGATGTCCTCGCAATCTGACAGATTTGGAGCATTTTTGCAAAGAAGAGTGGGCAAACTTTGCCATGTCAAGATGTGCCATGCTAATAGACTACTACCCAAAAAGACTGACTGCTGTAATAAAATCAAAAGGTGCTTCAACAAAGCATTAGTCTGAAGGTGTGCACACTTGCAACCAGGTTATTTAGGGTTTTTATTTTTCATTTTTCCCCCTCCAAGATTTCAGTTTGTATTTCTATTGAATTGTAAACATTATAGGTCACATTAAAGATGGAAAAAGTTCTGACATGATTTATTTTTGTCTCATTATTTTACATCATAAGAACATTTTAACAGGGGTGTGTAGACTTTTTCTAATCCACTGTACATACAGACACACTCACCCACATACAGTCTCACATATAGATATACACACAAACACAGGGTCCCTGGTATAATTATTCTTGATGTTTTTCATTCAGTTACTTTTTCAGCTCTCACAGCGGTGCTGAGTTGTTTATGTTGCCTGATTTTTCATTGTTTTCATTTCTCTCTCAAGAGTCAGGTTAAATCTGTAAATAAAATACATGAATCTATTGTGACATAGAAACAGGTTCAGGCAACAGCTTTACTCCTTCACTTGTTGCTTTGAACCCTCTCTTACTTTCTTACTTTCCTTTCAGTTATCCTCTTTGAGTTGGCTATTCACCAAAGAGCCAGTGGTCATAGAGGGTGGTCAAAGAAATAGGAATGACAAGGTTTTGCCCTTGCGCCCAGTGACACCTTTTAACAAATGAGGGAGACAAAGGAGTGGAGGAAAGAGAGAAATACAGAGCTAAGTGCACAGACACTGAGGAGAGAGGGATGAGGAGGTTGAGAGGGGAGGGGGACACAGGTGAAGAGAGGAAAGAAGTATGAGAGGAGAGAATAAGGAGACTCAGATGCAAAGTTCGTTAGGCCCTCGCCCTATCAGACCCCTTTGTTATAGGTCTTCAGCTCTGATTGGAGGGCTCTCAGCATTCTGCATAAACAGCCAAATAATCAGGGTGCAACAGTGCCTCTTATCCTCACTGCAATCCCCCCCCCCTCCTCCAACTATTGTTTCATACTGCTCAGTCCTCCCTCCACTGCTACATTTCCATCTGGGTTTTCTCTACCTCTGTCACAAATTACAGTATTTATGTTATTCTCATCCACCATCTTTGCCCCCCTCTATTCCCTCTTCTTCTGTCTCCCTCTCACTCTTTCAAGTGATTTTTTTAAGTGATTTTATATTCTACTACGTCCTCTTCTTCCTTCTTTCTTCATGCTCCCTCATGCTCCCTCTCTGTATCTTTTTCTCTGTAATGATAGGTTGTGTGTTATTGTGTGTCTGTCTGTGAGGAGGCCACACTATCCAGTGTAGTGCTCTCCACTTGTCCTAATGGGTGTTTAACGCTGCAACTGGGATATGATGGTCATCACTTTAGAGGAATGCTGAGAGTGAGTGCTTATAAGAGAGAGAAAAAAAAGACTTCAGTATATTTATGACAACTGAATCCATTTAACTCTGGAGGAAAGCATGTGCATGTGTAATAGTGTGTGTGTGTGTGTGTGTGTGTGTGTGTATGTGCGTGCGTGCCCGTGTGTGTGTAAAGCATGTGCATGTCTCATTAGTCTCATCTAAAATACAGAACATTACCTTTGATTTGTTTTGTTAATGTCCTGATAACGTTTTTTTCTTTCATACCTTGAGTTATGGGTTAATGCAGTACTTTAACTGGCCTTCAGTATAAGGCTTAAACTTAAAGTGACTTCAGTTCAGCTTAGTTTTACTGTAGTTTTGTTCCTCATCTCTATCCACCCAAAGAAGAATAATGGCGTTTTGTGTGTGTGTGTGTTTGTGTGTGTGTTTTTTATTTGTTTTACCAACTACTCATTAATTAAATCCAGCAGCCTTGGTAAATAATACATTTATAATAATGTTTTGTAATGAATTGCTCTGCCAAATGAAATAATGCTTTGATCAAATGTCTTGCACATTTAAATTTTTGTTCAGATATCTGTGGATTTTAAGCATACCATCCCTCACTTGCCAGAATTTGTCCACTGGTCTTTGGCCACATTTCACACACACACACATACACACACACACACACACAACACACACACACAACAAACCAAATATGCTGTTCCTGGGGTCTACAACCGCCAAAGCCAATCATGGCTGTCCGTGTGAAGTGAGCATGCCTGTTCCAGACCCCTGCAGTCCCTCTCTATGTCTGTGCTGGCCACAGACAAAACACATGCCTAATGGCACACTTTGTGTGTCCGTGGGTGTGTTTCTGTGTATGTGTGTGTATGTGTTGCACGAATGTCTGTATGTGTCAGGGTTTGTCTAACGCACACTGACTAGCAGGGACACCCACGCAGGACATTTGCAAACAGGCACAGGGCAATTGTTCCAGGAGCATTGAATTAGGCATGCACACATAAATATGCACACACACACACACACACACACAAACTTGGCTTGAGAGCTTGGCATGGGGCGCGAGAGAGCAGCGTGTGGTTCACTGGCTCACCTCAGAAACCTCCGAAAACAATTACCGCTCTCAAAGGGCTGGTCAGGGCACAGCTTGTACTAATAGACTGGACTAAAGAATTGAATTGAATTGAGCTCAATTGAACTGAGTTGAGTTGAATTGTATTGAATCATATCTGATCATTACATTACTTTACCATACACTCAAAGAACTAAGACACAAGGTGAAACAGCATGGTGCTTTATTATCTCTCCAAGACTTAATATGACAGAGATGGCCAGAGAAAGCTTGTGGAGAGAAATATCCCTAAGGCAGACCAGTTGGACCCCATTCACCTATCATTAGGCATGGTTCTTTCATGTATGTTCTTAGGCACTTACTTTACTTTCACCTGTGTGTGTGTGTGTGTGTGTGTGTGCAGCTGGGGGGGGGGCACACACATGTGGAGCCATATGCTAATGGTGGTCTGTCTCTGTCTCTCTGCGGGGCCCAGTACTGGGGCCTTTGTGAGATAATCAGCATAATTCTTTTGACAAATACACATGGTTATTCTTAATTAGTATCACACACTGTCCCCCCGGCCGCACCATGCCTCTCCACCTGAATATCACACACACTCAGCTGTGCACTCACACACACACTTTTAGGGACACACGGGTACAAAACAAGAGGCATGCGGATGTGGGCTTGTTAGCATACATGCAAATGCACTCAAATAAACACCCAATACCAATATATTTACAAAAGGTTCAAGGAGCTCACATGCACACTGGCTCTTTTATATAGGCTACACATGCAGAAACACACACACTGTCACACACACCAAAGAGAAGAAAGAAATAAAAGATTGAATAGATTGGTTCCTTGCCCTCAATGCTAAGTTGTGTTGAACCACGTAAGATCTCAGGGCTCTTAAATGTATAAATTAGCAAGACCTCTTCCTATCCCTCCTCTTCTTTCCCTATCATTGTCTCCTTTTCTCTTCCTCTGTCTTGTTTACACGTTCTTTCCTTTACATCTGTGCAAATCTCTCTTGTTCCCCCACCCTCCCCCATCTCTATCTTTTGACTTCCTGCTCCCTCTCTGTTCTTTTGCATTTGGCATTATTAACTAGAGACTTTGATCATCCACACACATGTGAACATGCACACTGAATGAGAACATTTTGCTCTCACATCTTACATTGTAGCTTTTCATGTGGTCTTCATGTTTGTTGAATTCTGTTTAACAGAAACAGAAAATAATATTTAACAGAAGCAGTTTTTGCTACTACAGACTTGCACAATCAGTAAAGCTATGATGTTGCTGATGCTACAGCAAAAATTAAAAAAAGGAAAATCCTTCTGTACATTTGAACATGATCTAAACTACAGTAGGATCATAAACACCCATTGCTGAAGTGCAATACAAATATAAAGTTGGGAAATTCAATTCCTGTGGTCAGTATTTTCAATATTCCCATTTGTTTACCTTCACAGCAGAGATTAATGGGTAAATTTACCTTAACTCAGTTATTCATTTCATTATTTTTCCAGCAGTTTTGTACGTGTTTGACTACATATTCCTTAATATGTGTGTTATAAGATACTGTGGAAGTGTTTGCGTGTGTGTCTGCACATGTGTATGTATGACAGTGGAATAGTTATTAAGGGAGCTGTTAATGTAATGTAATAGTAGTGTGTTTTAGTGTTACACCATTTGATTACTGCTTGAGTGCGTGCACGCACACACAGTCAGCAGGCTGAGGTGGCGAATTTCATAGTGCTTGATTGTTGAGTGTGTGTGTGTGTGTGTGTGTGTGTGTGTGTGTGTGTGTGTGTGTGTGTGTGTGTGTGTGTGTGTGTGTGTGTGTGTGTGTGTGTGTGTGTGTGTGTGTGTGTCTGTGTCTGTGTGTGTCTGTGTCTGTGTTTGTGTGTGAGAGAGAGTTAATGTGGTGTGTTTCAGTGATAAAGTGTTTGAATGTATTGCCATCTAGAGGCGTGTAGCTGAGTCTCCATGCTCCTATAAAAGCTGCCAGCGCCAGATGCTGCTATTGACAATGTGCATATGTTAACCGCTTTATAGGCCACATGCCTCACATATTTCACTGGCTTTTAAGGTAGAGAGATCTCTCATTCTTGCTCACTTAATCTGTCTCTCCCCTTTGCCACATCTATCTTTTTCTCTCTCCCGCCTTAGATTTCCTCCATCTTTTTTTTACCCATTCACTCAATCTCTTTCCATCTTTCTCTTTGTCACACACTCCTGCCTTTTTCTGTCTCCCTTTTTTATTTCTTTCATCAGTTGTTAAGTCACTCACCTCCTACTTTTTTCTATCCCTCTTTACTAATTCTCTGTCCCACATCGCCTTACTTCATTTCATTGCGATCTCTTTTTGCCTATATTTCTCACTCCCACTGCCCCTTTCTATTTCTATCTCTCTCCACCGTCTTTCTCTTTGCGTCCCTCCCTCCCTCTCTCTACTGAGAAGTGCTGTGATTTGCAGGAGGATTTAGCTTGTGTCTAGGTGTCTAGGGGCTTATTAATCCTGTTTTACTGTGGATGAAAAACACGTTGGCTCCCAGACATGAAAACAGTGAATACATGCATTCTGGTTGTTGTTCAGACAGTTCATCCTTGGTGCCACGCTACGGTGATTTGTCAGGGTTTTCATTTGATTCAGTTTGAATTGGAGGCTTTTTGATCCTCTTGCTGCTGCATTGAAGTGGGTTACCAGTTAATCTCTTTACATATGCTTGTTTGTGTGAAAGCAAACAGTCCTGAACAGACACATTTCTTTTTAAAACTGCAGACTCAACACATGAAAATATATAGCCTCCTATGTTGTACATTCACGCAAATATGTTCACACACACACACACACACACACACAGAAACTTCACTCTCATAGCTGCTTTAAAACTCACAGTCATAAACAAACAAACAAGCAATGCTACATCCTGGAGCCAAGTGCTCCCTGACTACCATGTCATTGCACGCCAGGGCCTTTTGAAACAACAGTGTGTCTCTTATCAATTAGTAAATGGCGTTCCCGCTGTATCACACACGCATACACACTGCCCCTGAGTCTGCCAGGGTGTTGGGCTGGGTCCCACTGCCTAAAGCTACTGGCAGGCTCACTCTGCCTGTATCTCTGTGTGTTTGTGTGTGTGATATGAAAGAGTGCATGTGTGACATAAACACTCAATCTGGAAGCTTTGAATTCACCCATGAGGGACGGCCGTCTGCCTGCCAGTCTCTCTCTGTCTCTGCCACTTCTCTGGTGTCTACTTACTTTACCACGGCAGCGCCTGTATGTTGAAATGTTGATATCACAAGTCCCATGTCATGTCATCTTAGCTTGCCATTGTTTCAGTGTTCCTTTTCATTCCCCATTTTAATGAGTAATGCACTGGTTTTTATTCATGCAGGATTTATTTGTGTAACTAATTTCCTCTCGTCTCTTGTTATGGCATGCTACCCACTTCCCTGTTTCCCTTTCCATCTCCACCCTTTTTAATTCTGCTTTTAACTCTGTTTCTCTACTATATATCCTCCTCCCTATTCCTCTATTTCCTCTCATTCTCTCTCTTTCTCCATTTTCCTTTTTTCTTTTTTCTATTTTCTTCTCGTAATTCCATTTCTGTATAAATCATACCCTGGTCTCTCTTTCAGCTCTCAGGGTTCAGTCCTAGAAGCAACAGTCTATGGTCTTGAACCGTACAGTCAGTATAGTCTACGAGTGGAAGCTGTGAACGAGGCTGGTAGGTTGATTGTGATCAGTAGCTCATTCAAAATATCAGGGATACATAATATCAGCAACAACCATCAAACCACTCCATTTAGTCTAGATGTTTTGTAATCCTTCAGGTAGTGTATCGAGTCCATGGGTAGGCATTAGGACCCTGGAAGCTTCTCCGGCTGGCCTGGCTAACATCACGTTGGAGCAGAGAGAGCAGGGCAGGGCGTTACTGCTGAGCTGGGATCAGCCAAGTGCTCCACATGGAATCATCATGGTACATACAATACACATAACAAAAACACACAACTCATATATACATATACAATTGGGGCATGTTGCTCTTCAGATAAAATCACACAGTAACAGTCACTACATACCAGTAATATACATATACACACAAAGGAAAGCCCACAAGCACGCTCACAAGTTGCCAACTTACAACTTTACCCATGCAATTCAGCATCTTTATCACTTATATTCTGATACACACAACACGCACAGAAATAGGTCTGCACCTGAAGTCAGTACAGTCAAGCATACACACATTACTGTGTCTTCGTCCTTCCTCTGTTCCTGTTGTGCTCTACTTAAACCCACCTACAATAATTCTCCTCCTCTTCTCCCACTGGATACTATTCTTTCCCCTTCACCTGCCCGTCTCCTCCTTTCCAGATGTACAACCTGTACAGTGAGGGGAACCTGGAATTCAGCGGACTATCACGCAGCTTCCTGTTTCGTCGTTTGGAGCCATGGACCATGTATTCATTGACTCTTGAAGCTTGTACCTCCGCAGGCTGCACACGCAACCCACCTCAGCACGTCACCACAGCAGCAGCTCCACCTGCTTCCCAGGCCCCTCCCATGCCTCTCTTTGTTGGCCCAGACCGCGTATCACTTACCTGGGGCCCTCCTTCTCAGCCCAATGGGCCAATTGGAGAATATTTCTTACTTGGGAGAAGTCTGGAGGAAGTAGGGAGGGGAAGAAGTAATGAAGAGGGTGTTGAAAGGGAAAAGGTAGGTGAAACTATATGTAGAGCTCTGAAGATACAGGTGGTAATTCCTAAGTTCATGGGCTATCTGACCATTTGCCATTTAGCCTGATAGAATACCCAGATGCCACAATACTGTACAACTTATTTAGCTCAATCATCTATAAATCTCTCCAACAGGTGCTGTTCAGAGAATCCTCCCCACATCATGCTGACACTTTCTCATATACTGTGACTGGTCTGCGTCCCTGGACACAGTATGAGTTCAGTGTTCGTACTCACAACCCCGCTGGACACACCCGCAGCCCCTGGGTTACTGTGACAACCAGACAGGCCCCTCCTCGTGGTCTAGCTGCCCCAACAGTGAGAAACCGCCAAGGCCACCCCAGTGAGGTGTTGGTGTCCTGGACTCCTCCTTTGGAGACCAACGGGATACTTCAGTCCTACAGGATTCAAAGAAACAATGTCAGTTTCTCATTTAGTTTTGACCCTACTGTTCTCACCTACACTGATGAAGACGTCCTGCCATTTTCAACATATAGGTATTGTTTCCACAACATTTTTCAGTCTCAGATGAACTAATCTGAAAATGTCCTTGTGAGGATTGTATATGAAAAATAATATAAATAAAATTAAGAATTTTTAATGGAGAAGGTAAAACTTTTATTCCATTCTATTTTTTTCTACAGCTACTCAATCATAGCCTGCACGTCTGAGGGATGCATCACCAGCCCTCATACAAACATCACAACTCTAGAGGCTCCACCTGCCAAAGTGGAAGCTCCCACAGTGGACAGAATCACTTCCAATAGTATAAACATTTCCTGGAGTAAACCACTGACACAGAATGGAGAGGTGACTGAATATGTGTTGAAACTAAACAACGAAGAAGCTTATCGTGGAAGAGACCTAAATACAGTGTTGTCAGATCTGCTTCCCCACACGTCATATCAGCTGGTCCTTTTAGCTTGTACCAGCGGTGGGTGCACTACCAGTACTACAATGTCCACTGTAACTGAGGAGGCTCCTCCCACTGGTCTGCCTGCCCCCACTCTTAAGGTGTGTTTGTTTATTCTGACTTCTAATAAAACCACTCTGTCCAGCAGTACTATGTGATCAACATATCCACTATGTGGATATGGTGATCACTCATCCAAGAGAAGTTCAGTTCAATAAAACTTAACCTCTAGCACAGACTTGCAAAAACTTACATAAGCAACAGTGATCATTCATAATCAGTAGAATAATTGTGTGATATACATTGAATACATTTTTAATTTTAATTATAATTTGATTACTATTATTATTTGGGTGAGTTTTGTTGAGTTTTACGTTTTGTTTTGCTATTTGGAGCTCTGTTTGATGTGACTTTTGACCTTTCCTTTGAAGGTCACTGGCCCAGAGTCAGTGGAGGTTAGCTGGAGGCCACCTGAGCACCCTAATGGCATCATCACAGGGTATGAACTCCGCAGAGATGGTGAAGTTATCTATGTTGGCACTGAGACCCATTACCACGACTTCACGCTTTTGTCAAGCGTGGAATACAGCTACATTGTCAGGGCCAACAACAGCAAAGGGGCAGTGAGCAGCGCGGCAGCCACAGCAAAGACTCACCCGTCAGCTCCTTCTGGTGTTGGTCTCCCAACACTGACGCCTCTGGGACCAAGCCATGTGAGGCATTCATCTACGCAGTCCATATAAATAACAGCTGAATCATGACATGAGTCATGCTGACATTTACCTTCCTTCAATCTTTAAATTGTTGCTTATGTGTTTTTGTGCTGTATGTTGTTTTCCAGGTGAGAGTAGAGTGGCGTCCTCCAGCTCGTCCCAATGGAGACATTGTGAGTTACACTGTGTATCAAAGAGATCCAGTCCAGCTCAGCATCACCAGCACTGTGTTCACTGCAGAAGAAAGTGACTTCTCTGATCGCCACACAACTCTGCATGGGCTGGCTGCTTACCACAGGTCAGTCAAAGCAGATCTCCACCACAGTTAACTTTGGGAGTAGTGACGTTTGCAGCAAAATATGTTTGTTTATGGATGTACTTTGTGGTACATGTATCGGTAGGAAGAATTGTGGGGGGGGGTTCTTCTGAAGGTCAAAGATAAGATTTTACATTTTCATGCACCTGCATTGCCTAAAATGGTAAAAAAAAATCTTAACAACACAATTTCCTATTTCCCTGTGTAGTAAGTACTATAATGAAGGAAAAATCTCCCCATTTTTCCTTCATTATAGTATATAATGAAGAATAAGAGATAAGAATAGGCGATAAAGAAGGGAACAGAGTGCCATCTCTTGGTAACAAAAAAATACACCTCTTACCAACACAACCCTCATTCTCATTTCAATCATTTAATAACTTTACTTTTCTTAAAAACATTTATTATTATCATTTAACATATCTTAAAATGATTGAACTTAAAGTGAAGCTATATAAACTGGTGTAGACTTGTGTTTATTTGGTTTTAAAAGGGCAGACAAAGTGAAGGTAAGTGGAATAAAAATAAAATGTATTGTTTTATGTATTTCTTCTCAGAAGTATGACACATTTAACCACTGGAGCAAATAAAAATGTCATTTCAATGCAAGAAGTAGAGAGAAACAGATAGAAATAAAGGAAAGACAGTCAACATTTTAGCAGTTGTCATGTTTCTATCATGCTATCTCAGAAAAAGACAACAGTGCAGACCAAAGTGTGTGTATGTCTATTTGTGTGAGGATGCATATGCAGTTGTGTGTTTGTCTTTTTCTATGTGCACATGTCAGTGTGCTTGAATGTGTATGTGTGAGCGTGGCGTATGCGGCGATAAGATTCTGATAATAAAAGCTCATCAGCCTTATCATCAGAAGATCGCTCCCCCTCTCTCTGATGACCTTCTCTCAATTCAGCTCATCTCCATCACCTTCTCTCTCTTCTCCCCCTCACTCCTCTTTTATTCATTTATTTCTCCAAAAAGAAAAACACCAGTGCTTCCAAATTAGTTACCTTGTAATGTTTGTTGTAGTCTGATATGGCTCAATTGAAATTTGGTTGAGACAAACAGAATTTCAAACATGCTGTTAATTTTTGATTGGATGGCTGCTCCACTTGCTGGTCTGGCTTTTGATTGTTCAAAACTGGGGATTATGTGGCAGACTTTCTGGAACTCCTTCACTGTCCATCTAAATCAATTTCTGAATGAATCTTACACAACAAATAGGTGTAACATGCATTATTGTGTACACATAGAAACTAGTTTAAATGCTTCTGACAAACCTTTTTTGTAAGCTATTTGGCAACTGATGTTTTTCAGATTTAAGTGTTTTGCTAGCTTTATTCAACTTATTGTTACCAAGCATGTTTGAAGTATTTAAGTAACATTTGTTTTTTTCCCCACACAATTGTCTATGTTGTACACAAACATCAATTATTACTGTGTTTAAAAATATCTGCCTGTATGTGCGTGCATAGGTATGAAGTGAGGGTGGAGGCTTGCACAGCACTGGGCTGCTCCTCCAGTGACTGGTCTTCTGTACTCACGCTGGAGGCTCCCCCTGCTGGACAAACAGCGCCACTGTTAGACCTCCAGCCTGACTCGCACAGCGGCCTACAGACCACCTTTCTACTCACCTGGTCGCCACCATCTCAGCCAAATGGTAGAGTCCTTCATTATGAGGTGTATCGCAGAATGGACCATACCACTGATACCCAGAGAAGTGATGCAGCAACACTTGTCTACAGGAATATCTCTACTACTTGCAAAGATGAAGCACTTCATCCGTATACCGTATACCAGTATCAGGTTAGTTCTTATAAAATACAATTGACTGAACTAATATTTATCCAGATCTGAGAGGAAATGGAAACCAATCCTTCTAAAGTCACTAAAATCAGAGTAGCACTGAATATTAACCTGGATTTTATGACACATCCTTGAATTATTTGAATTAGAAATAATAGCAAAATTGCTGGGGTGCCACAGAGTTTGAGCAGGTTAGCATGTATTTTGAACAAGTTGAATTTTTTGAGAATTTTTGAGAAAATAACAATTACAGAAATCCTAAACCTGCAGAGTTGGGGTAACAGAAATAATAGCAGAACAATACATACTAAAGTGCAAATGGGTTCTGCATATATAGAAATATGATAACTAAAAAATGCTGTAGACTGTAATAGTTCTTAAGTCGGAAGTGTTTACTTCTTCTTGTCCTCTGCGTTGGACGTGGAAGCAGAATTAAATGTTTTATTGTGATCTGTGAGCATCATTTGAAGATGAGATCTGAAGTGACTGACACATCAGAAGATATAACCTGTTTTCATAATGAAATGTTTCCCAAACTTCAGTTGCGCACATAAATACACACACACACAGATCACGCATACACATCAACTGATATAGACATCCATGTACCCCAACACACACAGACATACACACACACACTAGCACACAAACCAAGTAATCAGACAGGTGTTAAATGGTGGGGTCCATATTCATGCTGTTGTGCTGTTGTGCATTGGTACGCTAATTGACAGGCTAGCCCTTTGGAAGCAACAATAACATTAGCATTCCTGCCTGTCAGACACACGAGCTGAGGCCAGAGAACCTGTGTAATTGATTGAGTTTGCCTGATTGTGGTGCCGTTTTTATTTACGAGGGTCCTAATTTATGACAGGAGGAGGGAGGGAGGGAGGAGCTTTGGGAGATGACGGGCGGGCAACAGAGCCATTAATCACTGGGCCCTCAGAGCACCCCACTTCCTGATTACCAGCCAGCCAATCGAATTAACTGTTAGCCCCCTTGGTAACAGAGCTTGTATTGGAAAGACCTTTTAATGGTGACCGCTACACGTCCCCTGAGGATTTGTCAGTGGGGGACTGAGGTACGTGGACAAGGTGGTGGTATTTGTGTTATGTCCATGAACACATTTAAGCAGTAGCAGTTGTGTGTGCATGGAAACATCTGTGAGTGTGTGTGTGTGTGTGTCAGAGACAAAGAAGCGAAGAAACAGTATTGACTTTTGGATTTTCATAGAAAGTTATTCATCAGGTCTACCACTATCTTACCAGTCCATCAGTCCACCCTCTTACCTACCTACATGTCTGTCCTTCGATCTGTCTATCTGCCTGGCTTTTTATTTAGCTGTTAATCTGTCTGTGTACCTATCTGGCTCTCATCCTCTCTCTCTCTCTGTGTTTAAGGCGTACACAAGGACAATAAGTCAGTTCAGTTTAGCACGCCACAGTGCAGAGAGAGAAATCATATTAGGCTAATTACACTGGGTCATAAGCTCCTATTGACAGCTTTATGCTTGGTTTTAATTACTGCCCACTTTCACACAACTTAGCCCCTTCACCCCAAGTAGATGCACCCGCCAAGTAGCTCTGTTGGCCTATCAGAGCTCTCAAATCGGGTCCGCAGTCCAACCGTCCAATAAAAAGGCTCAAATACTGTCTAGTAGTTTCCTGAAATCGTTTGTTGCCATGGCGGCTCGTTCGCTGCCATGGCAGCTAACAGCGTATATTTTTATTTTGTGTCTAATAAGCCAAATCACAGGCCAATAGGAGAAGAGAGGACAGGATAGGAGAGAAAGCAGTAAAAAGTCTGTAGATGATATAAGGACCAGGAGATGAGTTCTACCTTTTAGCACTGGATCAAGGGCAAGGTGATCTGGACTGACTTTAGTCTTGAACTTTTTCTCTCTGTTCTGTCTATGTGGCACAAACTTTTTAATCAAGCCCAAAGCCTTGCGTCACATTGAGGCTTTAAGTGTGTTGCTACTAGGGGAAGAACATAGTTGTTGCTGGGTAGAAATATTTTAGTGCTGCAGTTATAATTATATATGATGGCAGAAGCTGATTTAATTGAAACTCTTTTGAGCAACAAGTCACGTCACAGTTCCTGTGTAGAAACTACATATTTAGTTGAAAACATTTTCTTTCACCTTTTTCTTCCGGTTATTTCACTAGACAATTTGAATCCTTGTATAAAGGCTCTGTTCCATTAACATGGTGCTGCAAGTCCGATAACAATAACAGCAATAGTTTATCGATCATAACAACAATAAAAGGTTCAATTAAGATATTGTTGGCATAATTACAGTAGAACTGATTGCTGACACACTAACACATACAGAAAAACTCAGAGGCCAGAACCACCTCCTATATTTATGTAATGCTAATAGTATTTACGTTTTTCTTTCAACAGTTCTGACATCATTATGATGTAAGTATGCCAGATTTAGCCTCCTCAGTACGTTGATGTTAGTTAAGAACAGATATTATTTTTATAGATAATTAAAACCATCGGTGCATAGCTTAAATGTTGTCTCTATATAAACACAAACACTATAGGAGCGTCTCTTATAGCTGTTAACTGCTTCTGTTTGACCTTTTCCTTATGATGGTGACAGCATGCCCTTTACCTAATGTACCCTCGTCCTTCCATCCCTCCACCCATCCTTCTCACTTCTCCACACATGCTTCTGTCCTTCCATCCATTCTTCTTCCTGCCATCCCTCCCCTTTCTTCGTCCACCACACGATAGTATATACAAGGTCGCAAAGGCTGATAAGACAGAAAAAGTGAAAGGACTTTAAAACTAGTCACTAACATCTTGAACATCTTGGTAGGTAAAACACCTTGTTACATGTATTTGTAAGATTGGACTAATTTTTGCTGTTACATTTGGAGGCTCTCACGGTTTTAAAACTCTCTAGAGTTTTAAAACCCTTTTAAAACTCTCTAGAGTTTAAAACTCTCTAGAGTTTTAAAACCCTGCCTCAAAGAGTTTTGTATATGGTAAGCCTTCAAATAGGACTTCCTGATTCATATTTCTTCTTAGCAGCAGCACCTCATACACAACCTACCACAAGGCAGACCCTTGCAGTGTTTTACTCAAGTGTTAGGTAATCAGCTTGTTGTTTTAGCTGCTCATAGGTGGAAACACAAATATAGTGCAGTAAAACTCTGTGTCACATATGGAAGGTGGAAAAGAATTAATACATTATTAGCAAGAAAATTGCAGTATCAGCTGGTGGTGTCAGGGTGGGTCACAATAATTGACGATCACATCGGCTCCTCTAATCCCCTTTAAACACAGGAGACAGTTTCATGGGCCGGTGGACGAGTCCAGGTCGGTTTTTCTGACAGTAAACTGTAGGTGCAAAGTCACAATTCACAAATATTAATATACAAATAAATGTTCAAGGGCGGATGTGTGTCCCTTTTGTGTTTAATGGATCTATGTCACATTACACACTAAAATGTTTGTGTTTGTCGAAATGATTTTATTAAGTGACCTTAAAGGTTGCATTCAGATACTCATATCTAGATACATAAATGCACACAATGATGTAACTGCTACAAAAACTGAGAAAAAAAACAGTAGTCTGGCTGCTTGCATGATTGTATGTTAGAGCAGTAAATATCCCTGAAATAATATTGTTATTATGACCGAAAATGTTATTTGTGATTTATAAATATTATATCTGCTTTACCCATATTAATTCACTGTGTAAACTTTAACTCTGTGGAATATTTCACAGAACTGGTGTATAAATGAGCTCAAGGTTGTGTACTTATTTCATTGGATGTCTGTGAAAGGACTTGCAAATATTCAAGCTGTTTGACTGGTACAGGTGACACGCAACTTACAGAATAAGATCTTATCTCATCTTAGTAACTTTGGTAAGAATCACCTATTGCTGTAAACTGTTACTACATTATACTACTATACTACAGTACAGAAATCAAGTGTGTGGATGTGTATTTAAATGTTCACACTACAGAAAAAACAATGTATATCAAAGTGAAATAGGCAAAGTTTGGCATACATGAAAGGGTTATCTATGTTGTTGGAGATGTGTGTGTACCTCCTCCAACTAAAGAGTTTCTATATAATCTTAGCAGAAGTACACCTGTAACAATCCCAGCACATTCATTTGGAGCCCTGGTTCCTCCGTTTGGTCTCCTTGTGCTTTGTCCATCCTTCCTCCGGTTCTCTTCCTCCTCCCCATTTCCCATCTCTCCGTCTTCTATTCTTCTTTCCCATCTCCCATCTCAGTCCATCTGTGCTGTCACTTAGATCAATCAGCCTGATTGATCACGGCCTAATTGACTATTATTGAGGTTAATTCAACTCTTAACACACTTGCATGCACACGCAGACCTGCACAAAACCTGCTATCACAGCTACAGACAACACATCACGCACACGCAGACACACACTTTCAACAGTGGAGCTCAGACCCATCCATCTGCCTTCTGCACTACTTCTGACAGGCTACAGATGACTTACACATGCAAATCTTCACCCTGCCTGACCCCGTGCTGTGTACACCCTCTAATTATACCCAACACAAGCACACAAATAAGATTATTCTGTGTGTGTGTGTGTGTGTGTGTGTGTGTGAGAGAGAGAGAGAGAGAGAGAGAGAGAGAGAGAGAGAATAACTCCTTGATGAAGGTGAAAAGTAATTGTCATGCAGATATGTTAGTGTTGGGTTGCATGTTGAAAAGGTTTTGCTCTCACTGCTGATGGTAGTTTTGATGGATGGTCCTATGAATTGCCTTATATCTTCTTGGTGGTCTGTTCGATACTGAGTAATTAAGAAAAGCTTTCATCATTAAGAGTTAATAAAATGCATCTAAAATCCAAATTTATGTCTGGCTCTCGCTTTGTGTCACGTGTCCTCTCTGTTATTCACCTTCAGTTATATATGTGAATGAAATTTTATCATATTATTGACAGATGTATGGTTTTGACCGACAGGTGTGGGCAGTGAATTCGGCCGGTCGTTCTGCCAGTCCGTGGACCAATGGGAAAACAGGACCAGCACCACCTGAGGGTGTAGGCCCGCCTGTATTCCTGCGTGTTTCAGCAACCTCAGCAGTAGTGGACATCCATCCTCCAGCCCGACCCAATGGGATTGTTAGCCTTTACAGAGTTTTCTCACTGAACCATAACAACCACACTCTGGTAGTACACAAAATAATACTTTTAATATCTCAATTATCTTGTTTGGAGGTCCTTGTTTGATTTCTGTACTGTCTTCCTCTCCTGTCTTCCATCTTCTGAGATCAATCACTCTCATTCCTTTTTCTTCCTCCCTGGCCCACCCACTATATGTGTATGTTTCTGAATACTCTGCTCATTCTAAATTTAAACTCACCTCCGCACTATCCCCTCCCTGTAGCTCTCAGAGGGTACATCCCATCAGCAGACACTGCATGGTTTACATCCTTACACCAAGTACTGGGTAGGAGTAGAGGCCTGCACCTGTTATCAGGTAATAACAAAACTAATATATACTAGTACATAACTACATACTAATACATACTAGTGTGAAAGTGAGATCACAGATTCAGTTATCTGGTCTTACTTTGGAAACATTGTTGTAGGCTACTTTGCTAATAAATAAAGTAACACAATGAACTAGTAAAACCTGAGAGTTTTGATAGATTTATAGATTTGGACACTTTGAATAGCATCACTGATTTGGAGATGTCTTGTTTGGACAATTCACATAAAATTGTTATGGTCAGGTTGCATTAGTCGTTTCACAGTTTTCATATATTACTAAGAAGCTGTTAGTATTAAGTATTTTTCAACACAAGAAACTTACTTCAGCTTAAGTAATATTTATGTCAAGTAATTTGACTACCTTAAATATTTTATTGTAAAGACTTGAGCAGAGGTACCTGTTTTTTACTGCATGTTTACATATTGTGTACTGTACTTCTCTACCCCGATACACTATAAATCTTTGATGCTAATCTTTGAAAATTTGACAGTGCTGTAGCCAGGGTCCACTTAGTGAGCTCCACACCCTGGCTGCACCTCCAGCCCTACAGCCTCCTCCTCGCCCAGTCACCCTGACCTCTCGCTCCGTTCAGCTGGAATGGGACGAGCCTCTGGCCCCTAATGGAGTCATTGAGAGGTGAGTAGAAAACATATGAAGTGCACATTGTGAAAAATTATTTGCACTCAGATTTTATTAAGCCTTCACAGTGAGTGAGACAGACTGCATGAATAAATACAGCTACACCAATCTTAGTCTCACTCATTTGCTCTTTTTCTCTCTGTTTCCAGCTGTGAGCTACATCTCAGATCAACTTGCCCGCAGCCCCCCCAGCCTGTGCCCCTGCCTTGCGTTGAAGGACCAATAGACATCTGTTTCTTTGGCAAAAGGAAGAGCTACAATGTCACAGGTCCAACAAAAACAATTAAAAAAATGTAAAACCAGTTAGGTTCAGGATCCCCACTAGTGAGTGATCCATTAATAATACAAAACCAGGAGCTCTATGAAGACTTAAGTAAGCAACATAAGTAGGAGGCAGGTGATGACTTTGTAAATAAGGATAATTGAGCTGAACTGAGATACTGAGAGATACTGCAAGCTTTCATCAAATAAAAAAAGATAATTCCAAATTATAAGGACCTTGAGATGTATTTGCATGATGCATCATCTGTCTGTGTTGTGTGTTTTGTGTAAATAAACAACTGAACTAATCTGTGCAGGTCTCCTGCCATACTCCACCTACCAGCTGAGAGCTGCCTGCTTCAATAACATGGGCAGCACTGCCTCCAACTGGACTACTGTTACCACACTCAGCGAAGGTACACATCCAGTCCGTCAGCCCCTCCCAGCTGACCGGTCATTAGAAACACAAACACACATCCAACATTTCTCTTGTCTCCTCTCTTTCTCTCTCTCCAGCCCCCCAATATGTGTCTCCTTTCTCGGTGGACGGTAACCTGACAGTTATTTGGCTTGACTGGGCGGGATCTTTCTCCCTCAATGGGTACCTGAAGGAGTATAGTGTGACTGAGAGCCAGCTGAGGGTCTACACTGGCTTCTACAGCTATCTCCATATTCCACGCACCTCACAGAGAAGTGAGAGCACACATCAAATACACACATACGTAGCTACTCCCATACGAGGTGGTGACATAGATAAATGTACACTTTTCAGGAGGAATGTCTACCTCTGCAGACAAACAATACAGGATTAGGATAGGATTTGGTGTGTTTGCTTTTTGAATACTGGAATGCAAACAAAATATACTTAGTCTTACTTTTTTTAACAGGATTGGATAACACATACCAGTCCTCTAGCATCAGGGTGGTTACTGTTAAAAGATCAAATATTATAACAATAATATAGCACCATATAATAATAATGAGAAATAAGCTACTGATACAATGAAATAATCTTTATGTGTCTTTTAAATTTGAGTCTAAATATGCCATTCTTTAATGTAGAAGAACTTATTTGGTTGGTAATGAGGACGTAGGGATGTGCTGAAGTTTTGAGAGTATTTCAGGGCTGTGAGTTAAGAGTTGGAGTGTCCACAGAAGAAACACCCAGAAAAGAAGAATAGCTGACCTTCAAGCTGACCATCAAAGTGTTTTCTCCCTTCCATTCCAAAGGAAGAGTCTTTGTTCCTGTGTACAAATGCATCTCAACCAATGTGAATCAGACTTTTAGCCCTCTGTAAGGCTACTTATATACCAAAAACGGCATTTCACTTTACTTTAACCTAAAATATTTTCTTTTGTGCTGTCTCTCCCTTTGCTCTTCTTAGCACTGTCATTTCAGGTGACTTGTACCACAACGAGTGGCAGTGCTCGCACTCCCACCATCAGATATAGCCCTGCCACAGGCCTAGGTAACACCACACACGCGCGCACACACACACACACACACACACACACACACACACACACACACACACACACACACACACACGGTTGTTCCATTATT
The DNA here is from genome assembly GCA_024633595.2 of Lepomis macrochirus. Lineage (NCBI taxonomy): Eukaryota > Metazoa > Chordata > Actinopteri > Centrarchiformes > Centrarchidae > Lepomis > Lepomis macrochirus. The sequence continues at coordinate 16,652,408 of JALXJV020000006.1, forward strand.
CACATGGGGACATCTCATTGGCATAATGCATTCCATAGTCTTTGACCCTAATCTTAACCAAATTGTATCCTGAACCCTAAAATCATGTCTTAACCCTCAAAAATCACTCTCTACCTGTGGGGATCTTAATTTTTGTCCCCATGGTGACACGAGACCTCATGGGCTATTATGTATTCAAGTCCCCACCGAGATACAAGAACATGAAACACAGACACTGCAAGAATCAGTCCTAGTGTAATGATGTTTTGGTAAAAAAAAAAGCATATACAGTATATGAGTAGAAATAAGGAATATAAATAAAACAGCAATTACACACAATGCACAAATGTACATGAAATAAAACATAGTTTAACTAGCAACTTAATTCTTCCTCTGCAGGTCCTCTTGAGCCTGAAGACAGCGGTAAACAGGACATGAGCTTGTCAGCAACACCAGTCTACTCTGAGCTGTGGTTCATCTTATTGTTGGCTCTGCTGGGTCTATTTCTGCTGGCCTTACTGCTGGGCCTGGTGCTCCGGAGGTATTGTAATGTACTATGCAGCATGTAAAACGTTGAAGGCCCAAATAAAATAGAATTTCTTCTCCTCAAGCCCTTGTTCATATAAAACTACACTGATACATAAAAGTAAGAATAATGTTGACTTGTTTTTACCAAACAACCAAACTATGTAAAAAAGACTATTTAATCTGAATAAAAGCAAGAACAAAAGGGTATTGTGCTCTTCTCCTTTCTAGAGCCCTGAGGAAGCATCCATCAGCCAGAGAGCGCCCTCCGCTGGTCATGCTTCAGAAGACGAGGAAGGCTGGGGGAGAGATGTACATGGTGAGGGGAGCAGAGAAACAAGGTGCTCAGTGAAAGAGAAATACAGTTGAAAGGCAAGAAGACAGTGAGAGAGACAGGGTGTGGTCGTCAGGTTTACACTGAGGTAAAAGCAGAAGAAATAATAGATCAGCGGGGGGTCGAGGTAGCAAGACAGTTTCACAAGAAGCATTTTGTTTGATTTACTGAAATCTGACAGATTCTAAACCCTTTACATGTTCGCATATCTGTGAATAAAAACAAGTTGTAAAACACTGTTGCTCAGTTAAAACCCCTGGAACTTAAGTTTTCATTTGTTTTTCTGACATTAGGTCTTTAATCTATGTGTTGCTGTAGGTTGGGTCTTTAGTGTCAAATCCAAACACATCCATTGTAAAATAGTAAATAACAACCATTAGGTTTTAGGTCTATACAGCTATTTTTCTCATGTCTATAAAAAAACATTTTAAAAATAGCAAAAGTTTGTTCCAAGTAGAGGCATCATACCTTTTTATCTCTCAAATCATCCATTACCAATAACACTTCCACTTTATTCACCTTTTATTTAGTTTCTACCTTTTTCAACTTTTCCATTTTGTTTTACTACGCATCTATTTAATTTTCTCCCACATAATACTTTTTAAAAATGAATTTGATTTTCTATCTTTTTGTTCTTTTTTATTCTGTCGTTCTTTTTTGGTCTTTTTTTTATATATATATCTCTCTGACTGCCCTCCTTCCTATACTGTTTTCTCCATCCTCTCTCTCCCCCTCTTTCTCTGTGTCTCTCAGAGGCCCTATCCTGAGTTGTGCTCTAAACATCATTCCAGCTCTGTGCTCATCCCTGATCTACCCACAGTAAGACTATTTTCTATATTTACTGTCAAAACCCCTAAATGTTTATTGTTATTGTCCCCCTGCAGTTTGACACAGTAGCAGACTGTGTTGAGATCAGCAACGTTATGCTTAAAAGCTACACTGTGTACACTGAGGTATGGGATTGTGAACTTGTGCGCGTGCCTTTCTACGCATGTCTGTTTGGTTTGTGTTTGCATGCTTTGTGTGTTTGTAATACAACTACAGCTGGTCGTATTACAAACAGTCTTGTAAAGGTAAGACATGTCGTACAGTCTGCTGGTTTGTCCTCATACAGTTTGGCCTTCACTTTGTATGCAAATAACAACATCTGATTGAAATTTAGGTCTGACCAAATTTAATAGCAGTGACCATGAAGCCAGAGTTCAGACATCTGCCACTAAAAACTGTGCCGTGCTTTATTTTGATCTCCTGTTTTGTTTTATGGCTGAAGCTGAATTGGTTCCATGTGTGTCTGTTGTGTTTTTGTTTATGCTTGAACTGTGAAACACAGGGCCAATTCTTGCTGAGCAGCTCCCTCTATTGACTGTCCATATTATGACACTGACCACTCAGTTCAAAGAATAATTCAAATTCAAACATAATATTTCCAAGTCTTAGATGTTATTGTTCAGAGGCAACAGAATCAATAACATATTTAACTCCTTATTACCTAATTTCAGTTTCAATTTCAGTTTTAACATCAGCTTATATCACTAATATCAACTTGACACAAAGGCTGCAATTGAGCTTTGCAACAACATATTTATTTAAAATATTCTTTTTTCTTACTAAGTTATATTCTTGGGTAGAATTGCATTTAAAAGATATATCATGTATAATTTACACTGCCATACTACTACCTCAGAGTGTACCACAGTTTTTCCTAGCTGCCATTGGTTTCCATTCTTTTCAGCAGCATATGTAAATGATTTTGCAGACGTTGTAGTAAGGAGTGTGAGCTGTAACAGTGTGCATCATATCTGTAATATTTTCTTAATCAAATTTAGGTTGTTTTGGTAATGCAGTGCAGATTTAAAACTACATTATGCATATTTATAGGTTCAAACCCTGGTAAAGTCTTTTAAATCACCATCTGACTAAAAATAAACTATTTTTCAGGGTCTGGCAGACACAAAGATAGTCAGCAGCAGCTCACAGTTCAGCCCTATGTCTGTCCTGCGTGTTCCCAGCCAGCCAGACCTCAGTCAGGCCTTCTCCCAGCATTCCCTGCACCGCAGCGTCAGTCAGCTGATTGACAGGAAGTCACTGATGATGGAGGATGGAAGCTGGGACAACCCAATGGGACAAGATTCCGGACTGGTTAGGCCAAAAATGTGTTTATCTTTAATTAGTATTTTAAATTACAATGAAAATTACAATGAAAGTACAGTATAGCAATTACAGTACTACTGACATACTTTGTTTTATAGTAACAGCACCATCAGGAGTAGCAGGAGGTCAAGTAGTCATTTAGGAGTGTCTGAGAATTCATTTGTGGGGAGACTAGCCATAGAGTCAAGTGAGAGAAGGAGGGTAGCATTTTTACTTCACGTAATTGTTGCTCAAAAACACAGTTTTACTGTTTCTCCTAAAAAGATACCAAAAGACATGATCCTCGGATCAAATCCGAAATAGAATCACTAGAAAACACCAGTGTGTCAAAAGATTTGCCTTGCATATATAAATATAATAAAAACAACAAAGCTCTCTGATGATCAACATATCATGCAGTCTATTCAAACTTAAGTATATTATATTGTTTATAACATACTGATTTAGCATAATCTCAGAAGGACTAAGCATTAGAAGCTATCTCATGTTCTTGTCTTACAGTATGTACTTTAACTGTTGCAGCCATTTGAAGAACTAATTGTGATCTTGTGTGTGTTCTTTCAGTATGTGGAGGAAGATGAGTTTGTGGACGCCATCAAGGCCTTAAGTTCTGTGAAAAAGGAGCACACCATGTTTACTGACACTCACCTTTAAGACAAGATCCCTACATCTAATCAGGTATCAAAGTCGCAATTTAGACCCAGTTTCAAACCAAGGCAGTCAAACATTAATACCTGGGATTCGGCCTAACAGGACTGGGAAGTATGGGGAATGATTTACAATGCTGGAAATCCTGGAAAATATCTATAATACTGTTTCACTGTGAGATGTGGTTCAACACTAATGACCAGTAATCACTTTTCAAAATGTACTGGGGCAGTGTTAATATTGGTTTAAGACATGAGGGGAAGGAAATCCTAATGGTTGTTTTAATGCAGCTTTCATCTTAAACTAGATTTAAAAAGGTGTTGTCTCATTTCACCCCACTATGTGTTCGACTCCCTGTAGGGACTTAACTTGAGTAGAGGCAGCAACATCTATGAGTACAGTTCAGATATAGTCTCTGTGATTATGTAGGATGTGAGTTTAAAAAGCTACAGTATATTGGCTCTATAGCTTGAATGTGTTTGTATCTGGATTGTAATTATACTGTAGGTTATAGCTCAAACCCTGCTGAGATTAAGACACAGGACAGACCTTAAATGACTTTCAGCTACCTGACTGAATGTTCTGGGTGTATTGTGATTCATTGACTCTGCTTGCCAACTGTTAGTAGTTTAGTAATTTAAAAACAATTGCAGCTATAGCAGATTCGCTTCACTACTCAGAATCAAACCAGTCTAGAAATCACCTCTTCTGCTTAAATAAGTAATTGTGCCTAGTCAGCGTACGCGTTATCAGCAGCAGTAGTCCTTCAGTTGTAATAAGACACATGGCCTTGGTGTTAGTGTTATTATAAAAAATGCCAACTGTTTTTTTTTATTTGTTAAATGTGGCTGGGAATCACAGATGTGCCGTCTGATTGTTATGATTATGTGAGATTTTTTTAACCATATCACTTTAGCTGTCAGTGGAATCCAGACTCAGTGTTGTTTGTCTGCAACTTTATTTTCATTGTATCAAAAACGCAATCAGCTGAAGAATGAAATAAAATAAAATCTCTAATGTCCTGTTTTGGTGTTACAGCAGGAATGAACATTGTTTATATTTGGATTCCACAGATTTAGAAGCTAAACATTGTAGAAACGGTATTTATCATGACAAGATGTTGAATTTCTGTCATGTCTTGTGGACAAAATTGAAGCTTATTGTATTGTCATAAAACTTTTCTTTTTTAAACTGGCAGTATTATTTATGGTTGTTGTATAAAAATGTTGTATTTATAGATGATTCATTGATCAATGTTTGTGTTTTTCTGGGAAATTATAAATAATTGCCAATGGTCAACAAAATAGTATTTTCTTCTTGTGTTCTTTCATTTTTCTTAACTTCAAACACATCAAGTTGTAAACAGTTTACACCGCTCCTCAAAGCAATGACTAAGTCTCCGTTATAAATTTCCTACATTGGCTGAAGACATTGTGTCTATTCGCTGTTGCTCATAAGAAGCAACAGTGACATGACAAAAATAATTTGATCTTGTATTTCCTAGCATGTTTATAGTTTTATGCAACATGTATTGTCCACTTATTCTTTTTGCAGCTCGAGAATGAGGGCAGCGTTCCTGTAAGAAACAGAAAAAGAGTCAAAGGCAGTTTGTAGCAGTTTAATATTCTTTTACTCCATCGTGAACAGAGATGTCAGTATTTAAAAGCAGCAACTCAAAATTAAAGACACAAACGTACCAATTCCATGTTCAATGTGATATCAATGCATGACAACAAGTGTTACAAAGGAAAATGACTCCACTAGTGATACATCAGTATTTGTTCCATGATGAGGTTAATATTGTGCCTCAATTTAAATATGCATTTAAACTTGCAGAAAGACAATTATGAACGAGAATTAGTTTGCACATACAGAGTGAATGATTTGCGTTTGGATGTGTGTAAAGGAGTGAGGAACACACTTGGGGATACAACTGAGATATACTGAATCCTACTAGATCATCAGAAATGAAGCTGCTGTATCTGGATTTGTTAAGGAATTATTTTCTGCTGAGTTAGTAAAACACAGATGTGCCATCAGCTGTACAGAGACTTAGCTATCTCACACACATACACACACAGAGGGCCGGTATCTCCATCAAAACTATGCAGCAGTAATTTGGTTTTGCTCCTGCGTCCCTTAAGGGAACATCAAGCCAAGTTTGAAATTAACCAACTGGCAGTAACAACCATGCCCTCGCTCAAGGACACCAGTCTGACAAGGGCATTTCTAAAACATTCACAGCCACATTCACAGCTATTGTCAGCCACGGAGGGAGGGAGAGGTTGTGAAAAGAGAGCATGTGGAGTGATTGTAAGGGACAGTATGGCCCTGAGCTACACACACAAACACACACACACACAGGGTTTTATTAAACTCATAAATCATGATGACGACAGACGGCGTCTCGGAGAGGAGACTGTCTGAACGGGAAGGTTAGTGAAATAAAAGCGCTGGGGAGACACGCACACACCTCTGTGACGCTCAAGCAAAACAAATATGGTGCTCTTTGGCTGGTTATCGACACAAACTATGCACTAAAAACTAATATTTTGAATGTTTTCATTTGCTCTCAAGCTGTTGTTGATGATAAATCTGGGCTGAAGTTAATGGTCCCAAAACAATGTCATGTTGTCCTAAACATTACATTAAAACATACACGCACTACATGTATTTTTTTTAAAAGGTAAATATTTCTGCAAACTGATGCTAAACCTCTCAGCTTTGTAATAATACAGTTTTGAAGGATCTCCTGTAAAACAGCTGGATGTTTGCACTTCGGTTCAGACGAAGAATGACAACAATTTTATTTCATCAGTCAATTTACCTCTTAATCTTCTGAGTGTTCAAGAAAGGAAAAACGTCCAGTTTCGAGAGGTTTTAGTTACGTTAACATCATATTTGAACATGTGGTACTGGAGTACTGGAGGCAACTGTAAATGTTATTACAACATAATGCAGCATTTCAAATAAAATGTAAAACAATGATGTACAGGGAAGTTTAAAAACATGTATTCCTTTTTAGCTCACTAGCATCTGGCCGTAATATAATGTAAACATAACCAGAGAGGAACTGAGGGACGACGATAGGGACAGACGGATCTTCAGAAGACAGACAAACAGTTATATGCTGAAATACACTTTAAACTTTATATAAAATAAACACTAGCGAGTTACTTTTAATATTAGTCTTAATAGTGCAAGTGCAAATGCAGTTAGGTCCAATAGCATGATGATATCAATAAAGGCATTACATGATTATCAACAATATGTAATAAACAACAGTGTAAGTGTCAACACACCATCACACACATTAATGCATCCATGTTAGGATTTTGTTTTGAATATGAATGTCTACTTTCCATACAGTTGAGTATATCAAAATGTAGATCTTTATCCAGGCATGGCCAGCTCGTCTTTTAATGACATAATGATAAGCAATGTAACTTACAAAGAGGTTATGTAGCAGCTGGATTTGGCAAATTATAATGAACATTTCTTTCTAGTTCTAATTACCTTTTCTTTTTTTTAACTGTCACTAATTTTTTACAGTTGACAGTGTCTCCACAATGGTTGTTAAAAAAAAAAAAAAAAAGTACCGTAGACCAAAAGCTTCTTTAACTTATCCCAAACCAACTGCTAGTGGAAATCTGACAAGGGATCTGATAGGTTCAAGCAGTGTGGACGCAGGTTTAGCTCACAGAATAACTATACTAATTAAGGTAGCTGACATTTGACTTTCAGCTGTCTTTCTAGGCCTTCACAACTATATCATAACCAAAGTGCATTGTGTTTGTTTCCTACAGAGTATTCACTCATATTTTAACATTGTATGCTTGGAAGTGAAAGAGTAGGATCACCCCAAACTACAAAGGACAAGCTACAGATAAAAATTCCCCAGGTTTCGGGAAGAAGGACGGTCTTTCCAGTTTTAATCTATGTCAAGATTATTTACAATTTACAATAGATAGACATTAGATATTAAATGATCAGCTATCAATTCAAGTGACTGCTTATGAAATCTAATTTGGCCCGGTGTAAATCTGTCATAAGACAATTCTAGCCAAAGTCCAGAGTGACCATTAGCTCCACAATGAACTCAGTCTTCACAAGCCTTTGGTCAGAATCCTTTTCAATTAAAACACACAGACAGGCTGATAACCGTCAAACACGTTAAATAAGGCACTGCAACAGTCATCCAAAACCAAACGAGACACGTTGAAATGTTCCAAAGGGAGTAAAGTGATGTAGTGTAGGTCCTTGTATTGAGTGTAGTTATATTGTTATAGTGTAAAAAAATAAAATATAAATAATAATTGAGATCTTGCACAGGCACCACTGCTTTTTCTAAATGTCTGAACAGCGATAAAACATGTACCAAACACTTCTCTCCGTCATATACTGTACATACCAAAAAAGCATTAAAAACTGATTCCTGTATAAACGACGCGAAAGTTGATTTGCTATCACTGTTAGTGTGGATGTGATCAAATGCAAAAAACCCCCCAAAAAACGTCCCTAGAACTGTAAGGTACCAGTTGTGTGGCACTTGTTTTCCAATCTACATTTAAACATTTGTTCTGTGAAAATGACTTTTTTTAACAGCAAACATTTTGATGCATCATAGCAGGAAAAGCACTGGTGTAGTTGATACGATTAAAAAATACCTCATGCCATTTAGGTGAGCTAGTTCCAGGGTCCTTGTATTGTGCACGCTGGCTAACTGTCATGGCTTACTGGGACACTTAATGGATCTGAACCATCACTACTGAAATTTGTTTTACATTGTATTTCTAGTACTGTGCTTTACCTACTGCAACAAAGTCACAATGTCTGCTGTGAAAAAGATCTATACACTGCTGCCACATGTCGCACACCAAAGTTAACACTTTTTTGCAAAATGACTCTACTGCTTGCTGACTGTTGGCTTTTAGTGTCGTTGCTTCATCAACAATAATCAATTTGTCTCTGGCTGCAGCATTAGGATTCAAGTAGCTGCCGATATTCTGGCTAGGGAAACATGTTTAAAGTAAGTAAAAATTCAAATTGCACATCTTGTCATGACACTGACATCACCATGCGTTATGGGGGCCTGATCGTTTTGACAAATCTACATGGAACTAGCGTTAAAACAATTAGCCCATTCATTTTGTTTTATATGATTGTAAATAGAATACATTTTCTGATAATGTAAATAATTTGTTAGTTGAAGATCTCAAGTAACTGTAATATAAGTCAATAAAAGCCCTTTAAATATCTGATAAAAGTACAAGCTGTGCCTATTCCATTTTGCTTCCATTAGCTGCTTAAGGGTCTCACAAGATAAAGCACTCCTTAGATAGTTTGAAACCCTCATTGTATATCTAGTACTGTGCTGTGCTTATTTCCTTGTATGTTTTTCCTTCATTTTGATGAAACTTGATTTGATTGAGTTAATGATCCAGTCTACACATCTGTGGACGCCTAACACCTGTGCTTCAACCAAACAGGCAGCAGCAAGACGCCCTTGATGATACCCGGCTAAACAGATGACTGCATGTTCCTGTAGCTGCTGTATGTTTTAAGTAGAGTGAACAGCGTCAACACAGGGAGAGAAGCAGTTCTCCAGGACTAACTGGGCGACAATATTGCTATCAGATTTGTGCCTGACGGTGCTGACCTCATCACCCTCCTCATCTGTTAAAACCACCTGAATCACACACCAAGAGCAACGGAGATAGTACGAGGTTCCAGTTGAACTCAGCAGATTTTACATGATAGAACTTGAAGTCCTTAAAAAGGTCATAAACAAAATGCATTCCTGCCCCGGTTGACATGGCATGTTGTTAGTGTTGGGATGGTGGGACTGCTTCTTCCTGTCAGATTTTGTAGTAAATTTTTAAAAAAAGGATAAAGTTTTTCAGCGTAGGAAGCAAACTGAGTGAAGGAAAGTCATCTTGAGACTCATTAAAACATGGTAGCATCTTGTGTAGAGTCCCAGAAAAATGCAGTCCTTTCATCCAGTTACATAATGCAAAGAACATTGTTAGGATGGAGTGGAAAGTGGAGTAGAAGCAATTCAAGTGGTTTCCTGTAGATGAAGCCAAATTCCTCCTGGGGGGGGGGCACACTGCACTGTCACAGGCTGCTGTCCTGGTTGGACAGCTCAGGGATCAGCTTCCTGTGTCGCGGTGAGGTGGAGGAAGCCAGTTTGGTTGGGGAGGGGGAGGCATTGGCAGATGAGTCGCTGCCTGAACCTTCAGATCCAGGGGGGAGGGGGGAGAGGTGGGGGACTGGGGGAGCCCTCTTCCTCCCCAGAAAGCCTCCTTCTAGTACTCCCCTCTTCCTCACACCACCCTCCGCCTTCACCCCCTCTCCCCATGACCCCACGCCCTCTCCCTCCTCTGCTTGTGGGTGCACCTTTCGCCTCACGTCACCTCCAGGAATCGGGCTGTCCGGTGGTTGTCGTGGAGACTCTTGACCGCCTTCTGCCTTCATAGCTCCCATTTGTATGGGCGAGCTTGAACTGGCTGTTCGGCAAGCCCAGAACTCCATAGCTGTGGCTCTCCTCTCACTGTCCTCAGGTCCAAAGTCACAGAAGCTGAACGGCGGGCATCAGGGGTCTGGCTGGTGCCCTGTGAGGACGTCTGACCTGTGCTGTCCAGGAGGCCCCGACTCAGGCTGAAGTTCTGGAAGTCTCTGTGGTAAGATAGATGGATGGAGTCAGTTACAGGTGGATAGAAAAATAAACAAAATGCGGACAAGGACAACTCTCCAAGTATTATCAGATCATTATCAGGATGGCACGCAGGGAGACTGTATATTAAAATCGGGTGTTTGGTGTCTTTACTGGTGATTCTGCAAACCTCAGAGCTGCATATTTTCCATCTACACACCTCAAGTCATCAGCAACATACAGAAGTTTTATAAAAACACTGTTTGCATTACTCTGGATAATCCACAAAAGATGCTCTCAACAGTTTTCATGGGGATTGTTTCTTCAATAGAAGATGTTCTAATTAAAAAAAAAAAAGAGTTGAAAGTGGACATCTCAAAACTTGGGCAAAAAAACCTAAATAATCTGAATGGCTTCACACCCCTATGATACAGTAAGACATATAATATTTCACCGGTAGCTGTGGAAGGACTCAGTTCGTCGAGCTCGGGCCAGCAGAGGGCTCTCTCTGTAGGGTCGCACAGCTCCATATGTAGCCTGGCTCTCAGGAATGGCTTCCGGGGCCTGTAACTGCAGACTGAAAGACATGAAAGAGACAAGGAAGAGTTTCAGTCGTCAGTGAAATACACCTTCACATGGCACCTATTGGTTGACAATCACAGTACAAAAAGGTGTTGAATATTGTGATCTGCCTGTTTGTCTTTCATTTTCTGTCTAACCTTGAGCAGGACTCTCTGAGGCGTGTGTGGTGCAGCACAGAGGGGGCGGGGCTGATATTTGGTGTAGCACAGCGGGAGGTGCTCAGGTCGCACTGGTCCAACAGCTGCAGCAGCTCCTCCTCTGTAGGCCCACCGATATCTATCCAACACAAGAGCAGGTTCAGAATATTTCATTTAAGGAAATCTTTCAAAAAGCATGCAGCCATAGACATTTGTTTCTTCATTAGAGTTCCGTCTTTCCTTCTCTGAACCTCCCCTCTATCCTCTCTCATTTCCTCACCCTCTCTCTTCCTCTCCTCTCCTTTGTTAGCTATGTCCATCGCTGTGGTCAGGTCCCACATTTGGATGCTGCCGTTGCCGTGACCGGTGAACAGATAGCGCCGAGGTCGCGACCCCATCCGGCTCGAACCCTCACACTCCCGCACCATGAAGCAAGAGATCGTGGTCCCATCCACTGACTGTACTTCGCAGATCCTGCCAAATACACACAGGCACACACATGTTAACATGGATCGTGCAAACACAGAAACCTCAGTCGAGCAGGAACAAAACTTGCACATAAGTTGAATAATTCGAAAGAAAGAGCATCCTCCCTCCTTCCACTTTATGACAAAGCGGTAAATGACACAGTTAGATAAAGGTCAGAGGAACAAAGGTGAAAAGGAAGAACAGATGGAGAATATAATACCTCTTTCCAGTCGATGACAGCCTCACAAACAATTTGTTGATGACAGGGATCACCTTCTGAATGAAAACCTGCTGATCGTCTCTCTCTCCAAATGGGCCTGAGAGCAGAAAACAATTGCAACATAAAATACTTTAACAAAACTTTTAGTAGAACACAGAACTAGGATCTTCAATTAGTGCTCGATTTGTCTTATTTATTATGAGATGTGTACAACAGCTGTTTGATAAAGTTATAGTTAAAATCTAGTAGCAGTTTCACTCATGTGCCAGTACTTGGCGTGTTAAACATAAGGTGTCTTCTGTCTATCCTCCCTTCATATGAATCAATCTTGCTTTCTGCTGATCTTCTCTTTGTAACTCTCTCACCTATATCATTCCCAGAGCAATAGCTCCCATGGCTCTCTGTCTCCTCCAAGGACAGTATTTTGAAGGAAGCCAGAGGGGTGGAGCCTGGCTGGGTGGAGATCATCCCCCTGAACCGGGTCACTGTCCAGGTCCGAACGTGGTTGTTGTCCGCACACACTGACACACACAGGAAAACACAAACAACCACATGATATTTCACGATCTTGGGTATACATCCAGGTGTAACACAGAGGACAACAGATGATTGGACTGTGTGTAAACAGTCCTGCTGTCTGATATATTCCTTTATTACACACTCCAGTTCCCTCAGTCAGCCTCTATCAGCAGTGTAGCTGTCTCTCAACTCTCCCTACCTGTTACACCTTCCTCACCTGATACCAGATGTTTCTCTGACAGCATAATCTTTGTCACAGGGCTCCTGTGCACAGTAAATGTCTGAAAGAGCTGGGGGCCTGATCCCACCGTCTCTGGGTGTTGCACAATCACTCTCACTGCACCACTGCTAGTCCCATAGGCTATCTCTATCCAGTTCCCACTCACACCTGAGAGCAGAGAGGGAGACACCACAAATATACACACACAGAACGTTTTAATGTCAGGTCGGTAACTGTAATTTGTGTTACATCCAAAGCTGCTTGTGTACTTCCCAGGAGGTGAAACCGAGGGAGGTGAACAGAGCTGAAAAAATATTTTTCTACTGACTGGTTTTAGGTGTGAGGTAGACAGACAATGCAGTGATGGCATCATTTGACGGGTCATGATAAAGCTCTGTCACTAGCAGATCATTATCCTTCATCCTCAGAGGGAACTTCTGCATGTCTGAAAAGAAGAAGAGCAGTAATCATCACACAAGATATGAAAGGGCAGTCATTTGCTGCTGTATCGTATCCTTTTCGTATCACAGGTACTTCACAAATAATCTAATAAACAGAGTGACAGACAGAAAATAGGTAATGCTGTGTGTGCATGCATGTGTGTATAAGCGTGTGTACCTATGTAGTAGATAGAGCCATTGTTGCAGCCCAGCAGCAGGAAGGATCCTGCTGTGTCACAACTGGTAATAGGAACCACATCTTGAACCTGACAAATACATACAATCAGTAGTATTATTCCATGTAGTCATGTAGTACAAACACACACCCACACCCACACCCACCTACCTGCCAGTGCTGTGTGACGGCATTCCAAACCCCAACCTTCCCTGTATGGCTTGTAGCCACCAGCTGGTTCCCAATGAAGAATAAGTCATCCACAGGTACACCAAGACTGAATACACCTGCGGTGGTGGGGAGGGGTAGGAGATAGTGAAAATTTGCGGGGTGGGGAAAAGTGGGTGGAGGTTGATGGTTGAGTAATAGAGACTGGAAGAGGTCAACAGGGTCACAAATCAGTATGGTGGTTGGCATATGCAAAAGAAATATAAGGCACAAGGTTAAGCCTTACCATCTTGCTGTTGTTAAATCCAGTTAGGTTATACACTTCTAAGAGTTCCCACTGAAGCCATGATGTAAAATTGGATGATTGTGTCATAATTTTTTATCACTTTGACCCAAATTTTATCAAGTTAACCCATGTTCAACCCATGTTCTACATGGGTTAACAGGCTTGTTTCCACAAACAGCTAAAACCACCATGTAGTGCAATTAACGTGAAATGTAAGTGGCACAATTCTGTCCAGTTTGCTAATATTTTGGATGACACCACTCAAAACTCCAGCAGGAACCCTGATAAAACACACCAACACAAGCATAAAATTATTCTCTGTTTACCTATCTCATTGCCACTGCCTCCATCTTGGATGCTCCAGAGGATGATACTGCTTTCAGAGGCGTCGGCCACCATCTTGTCCTTGTCCCCATGCGGGCCACCCACAACTTTGGCGTTAAACGCTATGCGTTCGATGGTCCAGTCAAGATAGGGGGAGGAAAACACCTGTTGCCATCCAGAAGATTCCTTTATTCTGTTGAGAGATCAAGCATTTACTTATTCTTACTCAAAGGATTAGCCATAATACAGTGTCTTAATATTATATCTGTTGTCATACCTGTCAACTTTGGGATTTGAAAATAAGAGGGATATTTTCAGGCAAATATTCTGTTTCCAAGTCCTATGAGCTATCATAAGGACCTATCATAACCATTTTTTTATCTTTACCACAGACATATCAGCTTTTATTACAACCTTTATTACACGTCACATTTTCACAACACATTACCAGGTTGTAAAAAAGTATTCTTGATTCATTATTAAACATTTTATTCTCAACTTGTCCGACTGAAAAATAAATAGTTCACTTATTGGGCTTAACATGTAAACAGCCAAAGACAGTTTGTGTACTGGTACACACATAGAAGCATTTAGTGTGAAACATGAGACAACCCATAATGACTCCATCTTCCCATTATTAATAATTCATTGTCTCCCCTTTACAAACTATAGAGTGGATGAGAAATGTTTTAACCAACCATTTGAGGCATGTTACCTGTAGCAGATGACAAAGTGAGCATAAGCTGCTACAATCCAGTTGTGATGTCCTGCTATAATCAGCACCTTCCTGGGGTCAACCACAGGACCTGCGTGCGCACACAAAACATAAATAAACACACAGTACTCACATAACCTGATAATCAGAATGAATTTCCATTTTGTTTTCACTTAATTATTTATTATGTCATTATCTGAATCGCTCAATGAAATTAATGAAATGTGGTCAGCGATTCAAAGTCTAGAACCAGGCAGTAATCAGTGATGTTTACTTAAGATTATTGCATGACATAAAATGCCATCCTATCCTAAATTCTTCTCCATCAGGAACACACACTCTTTGTTTGCTGCAGCTAACCATCTTCTCTGATGTCATAGTCAACAGAGAGCAGGCTAATGTGAAACTAGGCTACCTCAGTCAGTTAGTCAGCCCACTTAAAAGGATGTGTCAGGTCACATTAGCTCCAGCATTAATGCACACACACACGCAGACAAGCATAAACAGCACAAAACAGTTATATACTATACCCTCTTACTGTCACACACAGACAGATGTGACACACATATGAACATGTAGAAACATACAGTACACACAGTGAGCCGTAGGTGTAAGCCTATAGTCCTACTGATAGGTCACTGTCAAAATAAAAACCATTGCTACATTTGCTGCTGGCGTTTTTATGCTAAGAAAAAATTTTATACTGAGATGGATTTCTTGCACCATAACAGTTGTAGGCATATATATAATCTGCAGATTATCACTGGCATTATTTATGTTTTAAATTCAGACACACTTCATAAGGCTTGCCCAGGTTACTCACTCAGCTTGTGGTTGTCATCTGTTCCAGGTGGACCAGAAAGGGAAGGATGAGGAGGGGGGATAACACGGGTGAAGCCCTCTGCTCCACTAGGACCCGGCCGCTCATCAGAGGAGGAGCCAGGGCTTGACTTACGGGCAGGGATGGCTGTCAAGGAAAGATGCACTGAAATTTATAAATAGAAATTTCTGCAGATTTGGATTTTGTGACTTATGAAGAGATCATTTGGTTCCGGCATCTGTTTTTTGTCAGTTGAATATTCTGTTCACATTTGACTCTATTTCCATGTCTTTACCTGGGGGAGGCAGGTAACCGTGGAAGAGAACACTGCCACATGACGAGCGGTCCAGTTCCTCACACAGCAGCAGGCGTCGCACTGCACACATGTGCATATAGAAACTTCAGTGAGGCCATAATGGCCAAAGTGACATCATAGATATTTCTCAGCATTAAGTAACTACTTATTTAATTACTGTGGAACATGAAAAATAAAAATTAGGAAAATGTAATATACTGATGCTGATACATATAATAATTTCGTCACTGATGGATATCATCCTATAAATCCTCCTTTTGTTCTATGGATTTTAAACCTCATGCTCTATTTCTTCATTTTGCATTGTCAAGTTAATGAGAAATTACACATGACTGATTAGATGCGGTCTTTGAGCTGTAATTTTAAATTATATTTAATTACTTTGCATTGTCTCATATGTGTTGCTATGCATATAATGATATTAAGCAGGTCATCAGTTTTCACAAAGGTAACCTTCCCATTCAAGTACGGAGACAATGCAGGGAAGTTACAAACACTGAAACAGGAAGTAAAACACCATTAGAGCGCGCGCATGAAACAGTAATAAGGTTCTGAACTTGGTCAAGTTGTATTTGAAGCCAAAACAATTGTTTGTATTCCAGGACAACTTTTCTCTGTAACAACAGTAGTTCACTTATACTATAGCTTGTAGCCCAAATACCCACATACTCAGCTGGTATGCTATACATGGTGATGTTGTAGACTTGTAGTGACAGGTGACAACTCTTGTGACAAAAATGCATTGGCTTCAAAACAATCGTGATATAAGGCAGGTGCGTGAGGTTTTCTTTACGTCTATATGAATCAGTATTTGTTCTCAGAACAATGCAGCTACTTCAATTTCCTCCAAAAACTCTGTACAGCAACACACCTAAAGGAGTTATCCCATAAAACTCTGCTTCATGTCGCAGGATACTGATGTTGACACCCCCTACAGAGAACAAAAACAGCACAAGTATTCTGTGAGACTCTGCTTATAACGCAACATAATGTCTTCCTAAAATAAACATTCAGGGATATTTCTCTGAATGGTGTCATGACTCCTTACCGCAGGTCCAGTTCTTTGGTTCGGAGAAAATTCAAAATTGGTGCAAAAGCTGTAGGGTCTCTGTCAATAAATATCTAGAAGTGGAGGGACATACAGTATATTATGATGCAAATGCAGGGCCTAATCAATCATTGAAGGAAATGTACTGCTCATATTTATCTGTATTATAAGTGCAGGAAAATAATTTGGTTAGGTGTAAAAATATGCACGTCATACAACAGAACAGCAACAGTCCATAAAAATAGTGCAGAGATGATCAGGTTATTCATTAATTGACAGAAAATTAATCAACAACAATTTAGATAAAATAATTTAAGTCATAAAACAACCAAGAAATAATGCAAATACACTGTAAATTAAATAACTTTGGATTTTGGTTCCAGAAACAAAACATCACCATTGGCGGTTCCACTAATTTCTATTAACATTTTATTGGCTTAACTAGTCATTTAAAGGTAACTGACATATTAATCTGTAATTAAAATAATCATTAGTTGTAGCCCTACAGTACAAATCTACCAATAGTCAAGCAGGTGAAATTTAATGATGAAACATTGACAGGTGTAACATCATCTTATTTGTTCTTGAGCATACTTAGGGCCATGCCTCATATTTCAGCAAGTTGCATCATAACAAAACAAATATAGTGTCCTTTCTGCTGGAAGCTTTTAGAGAGTTTTCAGACGTGGCCTGCCGATGCTGTCCTAGTTTGTGATTAAGAAGCAACAAAGGCTATACTCACAGCTCCAGTTTCATCTCGAAGAGTGGATATCCTTCCACTCAGCAAACTGTGAAACACACACACACACACACACAGAGTGCACCAGTTAACCCAAGCGCTTCACCATTTCCACTTACCAGCAGTGTGTCCACCACCTGAAGTAAACACACTAATTATTTGCACAGTAACAAATACTTGTATCCTTTGACTCTGAACTACAGATTAGTGCTGCATCAGAGCGTGCTGACCATTTGTATGAAGAATGATTTTGTATCGACTGCACACTGCAGACAGCTGGGGGGCTGAGAGACTGACAGGCGGGCAGACAGGTGTTCTGGCGGGCACGCTGACAGGCATTTAGTAATACTTGGTCAGCTGTTGTCACACTGTGAGCTCAGTCCAGTGTTTGAGTTTGCTACTAGTATTTGCCCAGCCCCAATCAGCTGTTTCTAACAGTGGGTTCCCCTCTAGGGCATGAATCACAACCAAACAACTCAAACACCCATGTATGCCAAAACATATATGCTTTCCAAAGTGCAAAAAACAACAACAAAGAAAAACAGACAAGCAATGACCGTCACAGTGCTCACACTGACTATTGGACGAATACAAGACTCACTAAAATAAAAAATGAAAGATATAACATTTATAAAAGTAATGCAGCTGGCTTGATTTTCTACCTTATTCGAAACATGGCGAACTCTAACTGTAATCCCCTGACATTTTCCATCACCAGAATGGTAAAAGTATGAAGCAAGACAGAGACAAGTTAATGGAACGTCACCTCTTAACATCAATTATGTAATACGAATTTTATTTTATCAAGTTGTAATGGCACCATAGCATGCTCACTGGGTCTTTGACCTGTTTCTGGTAAAACTCCTCCGTGCTGTTGCAATAGTAATACAGTTTAGTTAGCCTTGCCTCAGGGAGGCTCTACAGAAGTTAAATTAGTGCCCTTTAGTCAGATTTAAGAGCCACTGCTTTAAAATATGTACCTGTTTTAAGACTTTCTGTGGTTATGCAGACACATTCAGTTCCATTTTTGCCATACACAGCCAAATGTTCCTCATATTAGATCAACTAACACATCAGTTTCTTCCATTGATTCTTCAGTGATCTAATCTGGTCTAGTTGCAGGATAACTCAGATATACCAACATTTCACAACGCAACCTGGATGGCATTCATGTGACAATAGTTGACCATGTAGAGATAAAGTGAGAGAAGAGTCCAATGCTGACATTTAACCAACCTTGAGAAGAAAGAGTCTGGGATCCATGTCAGAGTTTGTCTTGAGGTGCTGAACCTACAATATAAACACACAACAGCAGGACAAGTATTACAAACACTGTCTCATGGAAAATGTAGGGACAGTAATCTTATGAGCATGAAAATGGTGGCTGACTAATTTGTTGTCCGTGTTATTCATGTAATTGCCTTGCTGAAGAAATGCATCACTACATCGCACCAATCTTATAATGTGGTTGTACTGTGTGTTCAATTTAAACTGTCAAGAAAGCAGAGTATGGCGCGCGCGCGCGTGTGAGTGAGAAAAGGAGTAATTATGAATAAACCTACGCAACCTTGAGTGGTGTATCTACTTCAGCTACATCCATGGCGGCTTGGCCATGCAGATATCATCATACACGTACGTAGCCAGAGGTCAAATTCCCCAAAAGATGACCATCATCTGTCGAGCTGTCCTTTGACGAAGCTTACCTTGTCCCACCGACGTTTAACTGGATGATATCTCCCATCCCAGGCGTTAGCGTTAAACTGTTAACGTTACTATTCGTTGCCATGATGGCAGTTGTGTGAAAAAGTCAGTGTTCCGTTATAACCGTTACTGTCACGAAAGCTAGCTTGCTAACGCTCCTCTCCCCAGCTCAGCCGATGTCCCGACTCCCCAGCCTCACAAGCTCTCCCTCGTCCCACCTTCCATAAAATATCCGTTATATGCGACGTATGCGGACGGCTTCGGTACCGTTAAGCCTCCGCATAGTGGGCGAAGAGAGACAGGGGTGTTTTTATCCAATAGACAGCCACACAAGAATTCCTTTATTTTCTAGAGCGCTTGTTTGCATCACTGCCCTGCATGTAACTAAATCGTGGATAACATCTTGCGCAGAATATTAGCAATGTGAAACAGCTGTACGAGCGAGGCGAGAGTGTTCGCCTCTGACAACTTCCGTTTCGTTGAACCGGTAAACTCTTCTATTTATTTAAATTATATATTTAATATAGCCAAACAGCACAAAATGCATCCGTATTTAATGAGACACTGGAATCGATTTGTACGATATGGACATTTTATTTAAAATAGCTATAGGCCCTTTCGCGATCCGTTCCCTCTAAACTACAATTATGGATGTGAACTATCTTGACCTTCTTGATTTTTATATATATATATATATATATATATATATATATAAAACACGTTGAGCGAACGTGTTGTGTGTTGTTTAAAGTCTTTATTTTGTGTAAATTATTTTAAATTTTATCTGAGAAAGCGACAATGGTACACCACTGCTGAAGCTAAAACACACAGCTACATGTTTTAGACTTCAGTGACTAGACCACACATTAGTTAAAAGAAGAATATGGAACATTTTAACGATGTTTTAAATGTAATATTTGAAACCCTATCTATGTGTTCTCTTGATGGTGTAGTCAGTAGTAACTCTACACCGCTGCGTTTCCTGCGCGCAAACAAGCGCTCCTCAAGCGTTGCCCCGCCCCTCCCACTTCTGCTAAGAGAAAGGGACTTGAAACCCAACAACATATTTTATGACGAACTAGCATTTCTGTATAAAAGCGTCTCTTTTTATTGCTTTTTCATCAGTATGTAACCCAAGACTATTTATTCGGTGGTAGTCTTCTGTCCAACGGTAAGATTTTTATATAATCCAACTTAACTTTATGTTTGCTATTTGTTTATTTACCTTCCATTAGCTTGTTAGCTGGAGGAAAGTTACCGCAGTAGGAGAGGGAGGCTGACCTCCTCTAAGCTAACGTTGAACATTAGCAACAGCCTTCAACAGCTAAGATAACGTTAGCTACAATGGCTAGTTAGTTTGAGTGACTGATATTTTAGTGTCCTGTAACAGCAATGTTTCTTTGCCTCTGAGTCCAAGATACAGGTAGAGCATACGGCACAAGTTCATGTCTCAGTATCTAGTACGACTTAACGTTAGAAAGGATGTAAGTTAACTTGTAACTTTATTACCATTGGTAACTAGCTCTCCCCGCCTCTCTCTCTACATGTGTCAGTCATCTACGCCCCTCCCTCCCGCAACTCTACCCTGTTGAAAGCCAGGCCAGAGAAGAAAATGGATGTGTGACCAGCGCTAACAGAGAGGAGAAAGTGAGAAAGAGGCTTCCTTTCACTTGTTGGCAACCAATGAACTGGAGCGTAGGCACGGAAAGTCAGCAAGCATACAAGTTTGTTACATGATGTCGGATCCACACGGGAAGGGAGCTCCAGATACAGAGGAAAACAAGCCAGAGGTCACAGCAGCACACATGTCTAGCAATATTCAGCAGGTACAAGGTGGGGCATCTTTGTCTTCGCCTGTGGCCTCCATGCAGCCTCCCACAACCACAGCAACAGAGGATGAGGATGAGAGTGAAGATGAGTCAGAAATCCTGGAAGAGAGTCCATGTGGCCGCTGGCAGAAACGCAGAGAGGAGGTAAAGGGGAGGCCAAGAAGGCCAAAACTTTAGTTTATCTGATGGGAGTTATTTTAGAAATCAGGCAGTTGGTCATAGTAATAATAAGTAATAATATGCAGAATGCATGGTTAGCACAATTATATACTTTCTTTCTTCTTTTCCACCCACGCTAGCCAGCGTGTTGGGCAACAAGGGTTCTCCATCGATCGCGGTCAGCGGCGAGTTCTTCAGCCTTATATACTTTAATATGTAATATTTAAGGAAAGTCAGAATTAAAATGCAAAAAGGCAACAGTAGAAGGATGAAAAGACAGCATGACAGCTGAAACAGGAGGAGGAGGATGGCAGTGAATGTATGCTATTCAGGTTTATTCTTCGGTGATATGTTTTTGTCTCTTGTGTTTCATTTTACTCATTTTAAAATATGTTATCTCACAAGCTATTTTCTTTTCATGTCTACTGTAGGTGAATCAGCGCAATGTCCCAGGCATAGATGCTGCGTACTTGGCCATGGACGCAGAGGAAGGTGTAGAGGTAGTTTGGAATGAAGTAATGATCTCAGAGCGGAAGAACTTCAAGCAGCTGGAGGTGAGGCCCAGAGTAGGATTAAAACAGTCTCTTTGGGGACTACGCTCTGACTGACACAGTCTTGACGTGTAATTGGAGATTTAATTCAAGATGGTTTAGGACAGTAAATGCATCATATTTTTCTCTGTGCAGATTTCACCCAACTCAAAATGTAGAAAAGGGAAAGAACACTGTTGTCTAATATATCTTTATGTGCCTCCGTAGTTAATGCACATATACAGGATTATAAAATAGAAAGATTGATTGGGTAAACACTTTTCCTTTACTGTAATACAGGGATTTTCAAAGTGTGAGGCGGGCCTCCCTGGTGGGACTCCATTCAGTTTCAGGGGAGGCTCAGTGAATGGAAGTGAAACAATGTTACATTACTTATTGCATTAATAATCAAAAGGATATCGCACAGAATATCCTACATGTGTGAGAGTTCAGAGATACAGTAGTTTTTAGAAACTGTTTTCCCCCCATCAGTCAGAAACTAATAAATGCCTTAAAACAGACCTTCTTTAAACTATTTGGTGTCGTCAGAAGTTATGTCAAACAGTAATATTAAGCTAATTTGGCTCAAATGTTGAGTGTCTATGGGATCAGATATTTTAGTCATGATCCCATAGGGATCTAGGAATTGAGTGAAACTTCCCAGGTAAACTAAAGATGGGGTGGGTGGCCAGCATTTCCCAAGCTTTGTCTGAGGGGAGGCCCGCAGTCTCAGACTTTGAAAACCCCTGCTGTAATGCACACCAACTAGTTATAGTGGAAAGAATGACACAGCTTCACTTCTGTAATGTGGAAAAACCAGTGACAAGCAATGCTCCCCTCTTGTTCTGTTGGTAATCTGTGTCAGTTCACTAGTGTCACATAATGTCTGGCGTTATTTTTGATAAGGTTGCAAAGAAAGATTATTTTTTTGATTAAACGATTAATCATTTAGTCTGTAAAAAGAAAAAAATAGTCAAAAAAATAGTGACAAAAGGCCTGAAGTGTGACGTCTTTACATTGTTAGTTTTGTCTGACCAACTGTCCAAAACCCAGTCATATTTAATTTACATTCGATCAATTGTTAATCAGCTGTTGTGTATTATCACTTAGATAATGACAAAAAAAAAGTTAATCGGTTCAAACTTTATGAGAACATGAGAGGCACAGAGGAGTCAGTGAAAAATGTATTTTTTATTTGCCATCATTATATGTACTTATTACATTTTATTTCCCCTGTGTGTGTTTAGGAGAAAGTGAAGGCAGTATTTGATAACCTGATCCATTTAGAACATGCAAATATTGTCAAGTTTCACAAGTACTGGGCTGACACGAAGGAGAACCGGGCCAGGGTAAGTCTCAGAGCTGCCAAAACAATAACTGGTAGCCTTAAGATTGGAGACAAAGTCTTGTTGTTGAATCTGTTGTCTGTCTTTATGAGTAAAATCATCATTTGTATTCGTGTGTCTTTTTTATGTATATTTGAATGCTGACTCGGTTTCCCTTAATTTCTTCCTCTCCCCCAGGTGATTTTCATTACTGAATATATGTCTTCAGGAAGCTTGAAGCAGTTTCTAAAGAAGACAAAGAAGAATCACAAATCCATGAATGAAAAGGTAATAACTGACTGTATGTAGATTATACCTTTATTGGAATAATGCTACATGAAAAGCTTGATGTACATGACCTGCCTACATGTCGTGTAAAAAGTGACTCTTTATCACAGCACGGATAAGAGGGGCTTTCCATAGTAAGGATTAGTTATCCCTTTCGGCATTTGGCTGCTGGCAAAAGAAAGAATTTGTAAATATGCTGTGTACCAGTTTGGAGCAAAGTTAAATCACATTGTGCAAGTCATAGTCGGCACTGGAAACTAGCTAGTAAGCGCTCTGATAAAGTGTATGGTCCTACAGGCTTGGAAGAGATGGTGCACACAGATCCTGTCTGCTCTCAGGTTGGTTTCCCCTCTTCAGACATTATGTTACATTCAATATGGTCACTTGCAGAAAAATGCACTCACGTGGAGAGCAACTCAGTTCCTTTCTCATTTAGTTTGTATTTGTGGATGTTTTTTGTTTTGTTTTTCTGTACTGCAGTTATCTCCACTCATGTGACCCCCCCATTATCCATGGCAACCTGACCTGTGACACCATCTTCATCCAACACAACGGGCTCATCAAGATCGGATCAGGTATAGAGTTACCGTACACAGGTTTCATCCTAGACGGTTAGGTTACGGAGCTGGAGCACCGTTGACGGAGTCAAATGATGCTGAATTATGGATTTACATTTCATGTGATTGTACAGTGAATGTCCACAATTACACACTACCAGTGTTTTATGTACAGACGAAACAGTTTTATCGGGCACTTTAACTGAACAATAAAAACATCTCATGTGACAAAATAGGGGTGATATCCCTTTTCTCTAGTACAGAAATAACCCTGCACATTGTAGATGTGAACGGAGGTGGTGTATCATGTGGTTTAGAAAACCACATGCTGCAATGACTCAGGTCTAGCCACAGAAGCTTCTCTGCGCTTTGTTACATCTTTCACGCTCCCCTTCTGCTAAACAACAGCAACTATCAATATTACCTGTACATTGTGTAGACTATAGTGTGGGATGTTGAGGGTTTGGAAACTGTTTAACAGATGGGGAGCGCAAAGATGGAGAAAGGTGCAGAAAAGCTTCAGTGGCTGTCACACACTTTCTTGTCTTTCTCTACCTCCTGCTTCATTCAGACTTCATTAGTCATTCTCCATCCTGCTTCTATATATATATATCCTCTATTCCACCTGTCTCATCTGCAGTTGCCCCTGACACCATCAACAACCACGTGAAGACGTGCCATGAGGAACAGAAAAACTTGCACTTCTATGCCCCAGAATATGGAGGTAGACATGACATCAAAATGACAGTTAATAGTTATTTCTGTTGTTACTGATATTAATTGTTTTCTGACCTTCACAGTAAACTGGATGATACAGATATATTGAATAGATGTCATAAGACCTTACTGTTCTCATCAGAGAATAAGTAAACAAGACTAAAAATCTGACCAAGCATTTGATACTAACTTTTAATACTTAGAAGGTGAAGATGTCTTGGTCGGTGTTCAAAAAGTACTTCGGTTTGAAAACCTAAACAGATTTAGTTGCACTGAGATTGTAGACGATTGAAGAAGCCACCAGATCAGACCTGTGTATCTTTTTCATGAATCTTTGATTTAATAACTAAGTCTAGGTCTTAAAGGTGGGGTCAGCGATTGTAATCCAATACACGTCTTTTTGTCAGATTCAGCAAATATCTCCTCAGAGTCTGCTAGCTGTCTATTCTGTCTGTGTGCTGAAGATAAATCCTGTGTTTGTACTCAGCCATGGCTCTGTAAATGGAGAACATAACGAGTAGGTAGGGCTATTCACAGCACTATTCCAGCCATGATCTGTGTGTTAGGTAATGTTAAATGTCTGGCCCACAGACATTCAGCTTTCTTCGTAGTTGTTGTTGTGATGTTAGCAATGCAGCAAGAGGGTTTTGAGTATTGCTGTCTGGTGCAGATGTGCTGGCTGTGGAACCGTCCTGTGTTCTCTGCATGTTAGCTTCACAGCAGCAACTGTAGCAGCAGTTTTCTAACCCACAACGTAGCTACTTACATTTTACATTACTTGTGTTGCTGTTCGCTCTGTGTCATGGAATTTGTTGTGGAATTCAGTTTCTCTGGAATCGCACACCCCACCTTTAAGTAATGACTAACAATCTGTACTTTTTTTTGGTCATATTTTTTTTTCTCTCGTAGCTGTTGATGATGTCACCACAGCTGTAGACATCTACTCATTTGGCATGTGTGCCTTAGAGGTGAGATGTGACCTATAGTACATGACCTATAGTACAAGGCCTGATCCCTTTACCCAAGCAGTATGTTAACGTGTGTGCTGGTGTGTTGCAGATGGCGCTTTTGGAAATCCAGGGGAATGGAGAGTCCTCTTATGTTTCTCAGGAAGCCATCAACAGTGCCATACAGTTACTGGAGGACCCACTGCAGAGGGTGAGAGAAAGAAAGTGGAGTGTGTGTGAAAGATCATACCAGATTAAGCTTTGCATGTTTATGCTGCTTAGTGTTTATTTGAACGTCCCATTTGTATATACAAGACGTTGACCCAGGTGTTTGTTTTTTGTAGGAGTTGATCCAAAAGTGCCTCGAGTGTGATCCCAGCACAAGGCCTACAGCCAGAGAGCTGCTGTTTGACCAGGCTCTATTTGAAGTACCGCTGCTAAAACTGCTGGCTGCACATTGTATTGTCAGCCACCAACGTGAGTTTGTAAGATACACATACAATAAAGACACAGGTACAGTTTTAGTAGGTTTGATTTGCTTTTCAAAGGTTGTGTCAGAATAAAATGGTTAATATAAAGACCAAACAAGGTCCTCTAATCAGATACCACCAGTGAAAATCTAAGCAACTATATGGGAACTTTAAAGGGATTTATCCTTACAATTAGCATAACCTTATCTGTCTTTAATGGTTTATAATTGTTCAGACATGATTCCTGAGAATGCTCTGGAGGAAATTACCAAGAACCTGGACCCCAACCTGGTCATTGCTGAGATGAAAGAGGACATTCAGCTCAAGTAAGGGCCAGAAGCTGGTATCCACATTTTAGCGGCAATGGGCGTCAGCTTGAGGCACAAATAATAACAGAAGTCGCTCAGAGAAAATAATAAAGTAACAAAAGATCCAAAAATAATGTAATGTTTTTTTTATTTAAAAGGTGTTTGTTTTAATAGCAGTAACAGCATTTATGTTACTCTTTAATTCTCACTATGTTTAGGACAAGAAGTTATATGTATCTGTATAATGGCTGACCACTCGAGGAACATAAAAATGTTACAAAACATTAGACCCTAAGTTGTAAATCTTAGACCTTCATTTGTGTCCTAATTTATGTGGGGGGTTTTTATCACTCATATGTAAATCCTCAATGATTTTCTGAGTTTGTAGGAAAAAATATGTCATCCTATTTTAAATGATGTGGCTTAAAGGCCTCAAGCTGAAGACTGAAATTGTATTCCTTTCTGTCTGTAGAGTTTCACAGTTTCCTGCCATGGAGCTCACTAAATTCCTGGAGGATGTGAGGTAAGACGTAAAGCAGTGAACGGAAAGAGCCCGTGCAAGTTCAGTTGTACTCTCAATTTAATTAAGGACCAAATACTATTAAGCCTCATGGGGGCAGTATTCGACTGTCTAAGTGTTGTGGTTGTCTTCCATCATTTTTTAAAATAAAATATCATCTACAGTAAATATGGTATAATGCCCCCCTAAAATGCAAATGCTGGATGTTTGATGTCTGATTTTGTGGTTCAACTAAATGAAGCACATTAAAAAGAAAATTTGTTTTTTTCCACATCCTTTTTGTCCACTCTGCTGTGTAGCAAGGCCGTTGAGTTCTCCTAGTTTCCTCTGCTCCATGTTTTTCCTATTCACATTTCATGTCTTTTAAATCAGAATTTATAGCAGAATACCTGCTGTCATACTTAGGAACTCTATGTGTAATATGAAATTATGGCCAAAGAAGTGAATTGGCCGCAGATTCAGAGCTAAAGATAGATTTAAATGTAATGGGTTTTTTTCTTTCTTGTGTTCTTGTTTTTTATTTATTGACTACTGTGGAACTTTTGTGGTCCACATTTGTAATTAATTTGTAAAAGTAAAAAGGTGTTTTCTTATCTATATTTTGGTTTCAAATGGAGCTTTTGTTGTTTTGTTTTTTTTCTCATTTTCCTTACTTTACCTTTTGTACTTTATATAACTCCCATCTTTACGTATCTCTCTTTCACTCCCTCTTTCTATCATGTTTTCTCGACCTCTCCTTTTCTTTGTCACTCCCTCCTTCCCTGGATCAGGAACGGTATTTGTCCGATGACAGCATTCCGGCTGCCCTGTCCTCAGCAGTCTCAACAAGAGACTGTTAAATCTCCCGATCTCACCCCCTTGGTCAAATCCCCAACCCCCGAACCTGCAGAGTTAGAGACACGGAGGGTGCGTACAATAGATTATATTGCATATTACAAAAGGAAGATACAATCACAATGGCGACTTTTCATATCATCCCGATGCTTATGTTTCTTTATTTTCACAAGCAGTCACTGAATCATGATATATGTACTGTGCATATGCTGGAGTAAAGTACTGTTCTGAAATTGTACCAACACTACTTGAGAACCATTCAGATTTACATACTTCTTCTGCAGGTTATTCATATGCAGTGTAATGTTGAATCTATCGAAGAGGGAGCAAAGTATCATGTAAGTCCCTCTAATAATGTTTATCCTGGAGGTTGATCATTTATTGTTTTAACTCTTGCAAAATGCAACGTAACGGTGTACTTCATTGACCAACAACATATTATTTCAGCCATTTGTTAATTACTAAAAATCATAATTTGTTGTCTGTTTTTCTCCTTTTAGCTAACATTACTGCTGAAACTGGAGGATAAACTGAATAGACATCTAAGCTGTGACATGTTACCTCGTAAGATCACCTCTTTTATCACACACTGACTTAACTTCCTCTGTGAGCTTGACGATACAGTCGTTAATTTTGTTATAATACGTTCACACCCCAAAATTTCCACCTAGCTCTCTCACTAGTGATGTGTTGAAATGCAGCAGTTCACAGTCAAGTTTCATTACATCAGAAGTGAGCTTGGGAGGTTTGATTTGGGCACGCTAAAAGAAAATAGGGGACAGTATTTTTAAATAACAAGTAACAACCTTTGACATTTCCAATCAGTCAGTATTACAGTGGCTCCTGCAATTAGATGACTGTTGCAGGTGTGTCATGTGGAGGTAAGAGTAAGGGAAGATAAAAAGATTAGAGGCCATTCTTTCAGAACTGTGTTTGTGTCATAGTTTTGTCCCCATACAAGCACTTCTACATGTGTGCTTTTATCAATACTAGAAACCATTATGGGATTGGGGAGGGAGTGACATGTGTTTGTGTGTGTGAATTTTTTTTCCATCCATATGAAAACCATGTGAGGTTTTTATGCGGCCATTTTGTCCATCTGGACGGTTTAGGTTTACAGCTTGGGTTTAGGGTTAATGTTAGAATTACATTTCACAAGAGGCGATGATAAATGATGAGGTTATGTCTGCATGACTATGTGCGCACTGAGGCATGTAGGAAAGTGAGAGTGAGATTCCAGAGAGAGCTTGAAACTCAGATGGCGTCACAATATACAGTATGCAAGACTATTTTGGTCGCGGAGACTGACTGTCTCTCATGTGTCATGAAAACCTTGCACCTCTATTTTGGACAAATATATTTGGATTGTATTCTGCTATTGTTAAAACCTGACAGACGTGACATCTGTTTAAAACTTTCGCTTGGGAAACAAAAATCATTGTCTTTGACAATTTCTGAATTTTCCACTTACTTAAGGAATTTATTTATTTGAAATTGAGGATTGTCAACTCAATGCTATGCGGCAGGTTACACCACAGGATGGCAAATTGGAAAAGAACACACACCACAACTGTTGCATGGTCAGAATAATGTAGGCAGTGGGATCCAATGAGCATATGCACACACAGGTATGGTTGGCATGTATAATGTTGCAGGCGTGTGAGGAATGCCTGGCCTGTGAAAGGCTGCAGCTGACAGCTGTCACCTCCTCTGTCAAGATTTGACCATCTCTTCTCAGGCTTTCATCTCCCTGTCTCTCATTCACACGCATACACTCACAAACTCAGACAAACCTTCTCTCATTCATTTGACTTTATCTCTTATGCTCTTTCTCTAACAGATTGTTTCTCGCATCATATGTCGTCTCTTACGCATTCACACCCCGATACTACTTATGCACATACAGTAACTTCACATCCATGCACACCCATACACTCAAGTCTATCTAATAGACACACCCTGTCTTTTATGTAAACAGTCCCTCCCGCTGATATCAAGGGATATTCTTTAAAGTTTTTCTTATCAACATGTCAAAGTCCAAAGTCACACTGTGCAGGGTCACTAGCTGACTGAGCAACTTTGTCACCCCCTTTGCCTTGTGCATGGCTCTACTAAACTATACTTACTAGCATTCACTATTGGAGCTTGTTTTTTATTCAAAGCTATATATTTTTTAATTTTAAAAAATAAAAAACTTTGGTGGTTTTATTTGAGATCACAAGGCTCAAACAAGCTCCAATATCAATCCTGTGATTATAAAGCTGTGGGCTGGTGTTTGTCTTTTCTTAATGTCAAAGTTGATCCATCTCCTCCACTTGTTTTTCTTGTCCCCGGCCACATTCCTGATGAAGTTGTAAATTGCCAGCTTGGTTATTAAAAATCAGTAGACCATGACAACTCTTCTGCTCATTGGGCACAGGCAAAGAATGTCTCAATTTGGGGTGGTAACAAAAATAATAATATATAATCATAAAACACTTTCATTAAATACTATCCGTTTATTAAAAAAACATCTCAGGGATTGCAAGGAGGGTTGTGTAGATGGATCTTAAGTTTTCTGGAGAAAGTAGGCATTAAGTTATTTTACATCAGAAATTCTGAGCAGGTTTTTCTGAATGTATTTTCCAAATGTTTTAGTGAAGTTAAATCCTGCATTGCTTATGTTTATGTTTCCATATTTTGTGCACCCATGCATACATTTTGTTCAGACTGTTGATGCCCTTTGTAGTTCACTTGTAGTTCAGTTTTTTTTGGTGTACTAACTTTCCCTCAACCGACCTTATAGTTTCACCAAAGCTAGTGAGTTCTTCTTTCACACTTCTTTCATGTAATGTAAAGAGTCATGGACAGGAAAGTCAGAGCAGGAGTTGTCTATAGCAGAACATTGTGCAGCTGCATTGTAAACATGGCTTACTGACACTACTGAATCTTTGCATTTTCTGAGATTAATTTGTTCCTGTATGCACTGAATGTGAAAATGATGAAATGAGATGAACTACTGATTTTTATCTTTAAACAGAAAAATACCGGTTTCATTCCAACATTGGAAAAAGGACAAAAATGAACCCAGAAAGTTCTGGGTCCTCTGACATTGAGGAAAGGAGAAGGGGCCATTAAAGTGTAAGCCTTTAGCAGCAAGGCTATAGGGAATATTTACAAAGCAACATGTTTTAACAGATCGTGTTCTAATTAAGACCATGCTGGTTGAAACATGTTGTCTTTTTCATTTTCCTGACAGGTGATCTGTAGACATTTTAACTGTATTGGATATCAGTTGATGAACACTTTTCTAGATGTCCACAGGAACAGAGGTGCAAAAAAAATCTGCAGTAGCAGTAGATGTGTTTGTTGGTTTTTGATGTTTGGCTGGCAGATGAATTTAAAAGCATCTGCACCATATTTTCTGTATGTGTTATTTACCCTAAGCCCGAACTTTTACCGCCAAGTGAGGAAGAGAGTGTCTGGTAAAGTTGATGTGATGCATTACATGTCTACAAATTACTAACTGTGTGTGTGTTTCAGATGAGAACGTTCAAGAGTTGGCTGGAGAATTGGTTGAGCTGGGCTTAATCAGTGAGGTGGGTGTATTTGTGTGTAAGAGAGATTCACTGTGTGTGTGTGTGTGTGTGTGGGGCACTAATGCAAAGCTGCAGGTGAATGTGTGGGTGGTGCTGTAGTGTGCTATTTCTCTACCAACCTGTGAAAATTCTGTTGATTTTTAAAAGGTGAGGTGACCTCTGACTCTCCTACCTTCTAGCTAGCACATACACACATTCCAATCTAACAGCTTTGTGCACAATTACTGCCACATACAGATATACCCCTGTGCCCACTCACCTACCCATGTTAATGTTGTACAGTCACTTCATCTCTCCGTGGGCGAGAGGACACAGTATGTCCTCCAAATGGATTTCAGTTTTATGCCATGGCTGTTGTTCTGATTTGCATGTTGTTTGTGTTGTCTTCACAGGTGGACCAAAACAAAATAGCCTCTTTACTAGAAGAAACATTCAGCCAAGCTCTACAATAGCAACACTCTCTCAACCCTGTTACATTTGTTTTTGGTTACTCAACACAGTGACTGTATTTAGGTTTCTCTTTTCTACTAATCCTTTGGTGGGAATGTGACCAAAAGTGTGCGGTTCTCCTTTGTTCTTTTGAATGAGTTGGCTACTAAGTTGGCTGTTAGATTTAATTAATAAATAAACCTCATTAATGCTGCAATGGACACTTGATCACAGCAGTACTGACAAGATTTCTTGCAGCTTTACGTTTAATCCCAATTTTTCTCAAGCATACGGTTATATTTCAGTGTGAGGCATTTACATTATGAATTGCGTGGCAAGTTTGTGTCAGGATGAAACAGTCCAAAACATAATCAGACCTTCACTGGAGTTACACCACACCTGTTGACCACCAGCTGCTACATTTCTACCCAAAGAAATCTTACAAAATAAGCCAAACCAATATTTCTGGATCCTCATTTTTCAAAAGCTTGTCCCTGTCATTTGGTTCCTTTTTGTTTAGTCTCATTTGACAGAACACTCCCAGCTCTTTAACTTTTGTAATTTATTTGACCAACCTGTCTCCTATCAGATTGAATATATGTAATACTTTGAAAACTGGATGGAACAGATGCACATTTCTCAGTTTACTAAAAACAGACAAATACCTGTGAGTAATATTTTTAAAAAGCTTTTTGATACATAACAGAATGAATGTCCACCAGTGCATATCACATTTTGGGCTGGCATCATGCCAATTCTCTATGGAAAATGGATACCTGGTTACTTTTAGGTACTGTGAACTTGTAAATTTCTGTTTGTGTGTTGTGTTTTTATATTTTGCCCTATTCTTATTCTGGGCCAACGCACATGCCTTAATGTCCTCTCTTCTCAGTTTTTGTTTTGTGTTTGTGTTTTGGTTATTATTTTATTCATGGTTTGACCATTTGCTGCTTGTTGGGTTCACACATACTACTCTGCATTTTAAAATTAATTTATGTGAGACTGTGTACTGAACTCCGCTGCCAAATGCTGTAGAAAGAGGACCTAGCCTTTTCCTGATATATCTGTGAGAGCATCACGTTTTATTTATGTTAAAGATTGTGTATATCAGTTGTTTTTCTACCCTTTGTTGACTGTGATTTCACAGAGACCACATTGTTCAGAGTCTGAGCCAATACACAGCTATTCTTGTTTCTTTTGTTTTCATTTGATAAAAGGGGGACAATACATTGTGACATTTTGGCTCGGAACTGCATGTGGACTCTTGGTACTTTTGTCTGATAGCTCACACAATTCAGGGCCATAAAGAGGCAGTAAGAATGCAAAGACAATATTACATTTGCAGCAAAACAACAGTGGAGTCCAGCTGTAACTCCATAAATTACTTTTTTTCTTGGTATTGCGATTATTGATCATATACAGATTAAGTGTCTAATGATCATTGTAGCAGTTTAATTAAACTACTACTGTATGCACTTGCAGTCAACTTTCCTCTGATGCTGGTTGGTGAGTTATGATGTTAAATTGCTCACCTTATCAGTGAGATCATATTGATCCAATGATCTCCATTCATATTTCTGAAGTAGGTTTCAGGCTATTATTGTGAACCAATCTGCATTTTTGTTATACCGAACTTGTGTAGTTCTTCTTAATGCATTTTGTTTGTCTGTGAACTGCTATGATTGTATATTCCAAAGGTGTGTTTTAAAGCCAGGAGAATGAAAATGTAACACTTCCGTAGAGAAGTGGTAAAAAACAAATGTGATAGCCAGAGCAGCCCGCCTCGCTCACATTATTGGTCATGTTGAATGGTTATTAAATAATCACATAGGCTGGGCTCACTCAAGGGCATGTGGTTAAATTTGAATATTCTTATAGTTTGTATATGAATGTCAGTAAATATGTGTCTTTTCTGTGACATGTATTCTGACAACCTCTGCAAAGTGTAACTGTGCTTTCAAATAAATGTGTGACATGCTTCACTTTGTTTTTTGCTAGTCTGCAGAACAAGATTACTGGATTGTTGCTTTTCAGTGTTATACCGTTTTGCGGATTGTTCAGATTGTTCATATAGATTTGAAATCAGGAATGACTGTTGCGCCCCTCAGCGTCCAGCAAGCTGCAGGTAGTCCACAGGTGAATTTCTGACGTCATACAGGAAGTGGACAGAGGGACGTTGGAGTTTCTGCTTCTTTGTTGTTGATCAGTGGCTCGAAAAATTACGGAGAGTGATTTATTGACAGGGATACGTCTGATACAACAGAGAGATGTGCAGTTTTGGTGAGTGATTGTCTTCATTACTGTAATGAACGCCCCGCATTCGTTAGATATTTGCTTAATATGTGTCCGCCTCTACTTTCCCCTCCGTGGGTGTAACTGACCACAGGCCTCCAGGGGCGATAAGGTTTTATTTTTTTAAAACTTTGCGTATGTGATGTGTATTAACGTTAGCGCGTGTATACAATGACCTTCTGTGGTTTATCCTTAAAGGAAATGCAATCTCAAAGAGACTGACAAGAGAAGAGATCAGTAACCTAAATGTTTTAAAATATCCTTTATACCCACACTGCTTCCTCACATCTATGTGACTCAGTACATAAGGAGATTCCACCGTGAGTGTGAATGTAGCCTTTCTATGCAAATGCAATTGTCCATCCGGACGTTGTGAACCGTAGAATACTAAATGTTTTAGGAGCAAGGACTTATTGTTGTTTTTAATCATCATCCACCCCATGGAAGACTTTAAGTGAAAAAGATAATTGATGAAGTTTAGATTTCTAAGTAATGTTTACTGTGGGCGTTTAGCCTAAGACTTGACTTCCTCTTCACATGCAAATCCTAATTTATGTGGCTGAAATGGTCTAATAATTCAATTTTCTTATTTTGGATTACACATTCACAAATGGATTTAAGTATTTGCCACACAAAATAAAGGTCTTTTGGTATTTGTGTTAAACATGTATAGTATACATGCATGCGTGTGATATAGGTGTGCACATACTTTAAATGATGTATACATAAATACATAGTGAATATACTTTTTAAACTGTCAAATAATGATATCCGTGAAAAATCCAGTATCGAGCTAACACAGAATGAATGAATATGTAGAGTAGCGAGAGTAACATTTTGTTTTGTGTACAGCATTGGTGTGAGGTAACAATGTATTCAGAGAAACCCTTTTAACCAACCAGTTTCAAACTTTCACTCAGGCAACGTCACAGACATTATTATGATTTACGCTCTAATGAGTAATTCTTGTATTTCTGTCATCCAGATAAGGACAAAGGGCCAAGGAGGCTGATGAAAAAGGGATTAACTCTCATCCTGGTAGGCCATATTAATTTCATCCTTGGAGCTATTGTCCATGGCAACGTCCTCCGCCACATTTCAAAACCCAGTCAGCATATCACCACTGAATACACTGCAGCCAACATAATTTCTGTCACCTCTGGCCTGCTGGTGAGTCAACAGTTACGACAATCATCCTTTGTATAAGTGTCAAATCTGCAGTGTGCACCAAGGAGCTTCAGGTGTGCATAACTTTCAGAAGTAAAGTAATTGGTGCTATATGTTTCAGAACGTTTCACCGTGAATAACAATGTTAAATTCACCGCTGTGACTTTCTTTACCTGCAGTAAACATCTAAAGTGATTCGCACTGTTATCTCGGTATAGTGATGTGTATATTTCTCAGCAATCAAGACTGAACTTGTCTATTATTCTAAGGAAGCTGTTTTGTTTTTTTTTCAAACCTGTCATTTGTTGCCCAAGGGCAGGCTTCATTATTTTGAGCTATCCGATATACTGGCAGCTGTTGATTTCTTTGAAATGTAGTCCGCACCATGGACATGGACATGGACATGGTATTAAAGGGTTTACAGGTAATCCAGACAGAACAAAAAGACAAGTTACTGCTTTAGTTTTAAAAAAGTCTTTGCCTGGCACCTGAATGAAAGATGCCGCCTCACATCCTTGGGGCCTCGATTAGTACTTGTGTCACATAATTTAATAAACCCTACTCCGTGCCAAAGCAGTGCTCAAATGAAAAATCATCTTCTTGTGAATCTTGCAGAGCATTGCCTCTGGGATTATTTCCATCGTGGTGTCAAGGAACCTTCATGTGTCAAAACTGGTAAGAATTTAATTCGCTTTCAATTACTGATATAATCACCCCAGTCATTCATTCAGTGTCTACCTCATCTTCTGTGTTCATATGGTGTTGTCTCGATGTCTCCAGCAAATAGGACTTCTAATTGCATCATTCCTGAATGCCCTGCTTTCAGCAGCATGCTGCACTGGGCTCATCTTGGCCATTAGTGTCACTGTTGCTCACAATGGGCAGGGTTTGATGCTGGGATGCAATGATACACAGGTGCCCATCAACGCTCGTTCACCTGTCAGTGTCAGATGCCCGTTTGACACAACACGAATCTATGTGAGTCTTGGCTCTTACATTTCCCCCTCTTTAAATTTTTCCTTTAGCAATTTTTTCCTGAAGTTTTCTCTTTGACAATTCAAGCTGAAAACTTTCAAATTTTATAAAAACATCACATGTTCAACCTCGTAATCTTACTCATACTTTTCTTCCTCGTACCCATCACTTCCTGTCTCTCAGGACACCACCCTAGCGCTATGGATCCCTTGTGTTGTATTGGCAGCGTTTGAGGCTGGACTGTCTGTCTGGTGCTTCATTGTTGGATTGACTCTCAGAGGTCTGCCCCCCTGTGGGAACAGCTACATCAAAGAGCAGGTGTGTGTGTGTCTTTGTGTGGGGGCGGTGGACATGCTTGAAGGGTGTAACTGTGGTGTGCGTCGATTTGAATCTCTGTCTGACTCAGATGTGCACACACACACTGACTTGAACACAGATACATTTTATCCACACTTATCTACTCCCACTTGATCTGCCATACTCTGTTCTTCTGAGTCAGAAGAACATACAAACCCTTAACTTGTCCTTCTATTCTCTCTTCTAGTTGGAGGAAGAAGCTCAGTGCTCTCCCCACAGCCGACACCTGATTGAACAGCTCACTGATGCATAACTGAACAAAACGCAGGAAGGACACCACTCCATGTAGACAAGCACAGCTAAATCCCAAAAGCCATTGCTGCATCTCTTTTGAGACTAGTCGATTTTGCCCTATAAGTCAGCTAGGTAAGTGTCATTGTGGAAGAACAGTGAAATCAGTTTAAGAAACTGCTTCTTGCTTTGTTGTTTCATATAGCCACATACCCTGATTCACAGATGGGCACCAAATGGCTGCATGCTTTCGTTTACAAACAAAACTGTTTGTCTTGTGTCTGAAGGTGTGAGCAATATACAGGTGGGTTAGAGTCAGCATCAGTACCTGATGAAACCCATTGATGGTAACCATTTCAGCAGGTGCAGAATCTTTTGTGCAGATAATGGGATTCAGTGGTCATATAAATGTGTGGAAGCTACATTGAGATGGAAATGTAGACCTATCTAAATCCATCCATTTGGGTTCACCAAATATGTCATGCTAAGACATGTATTTCAATATGAACAACATTGTTTATGAAGCAAATTTTTGTATCTAGCAAAAAGATGTTTTTGATTAGATTATTTTGAGTTCTATTTTTGCTTGTATGAACTCTAATTTCTATAATACAATAAAATACATTTTTAAAATGTATTTTATTGTTCTAAATGCTTTTCATTTTAATCTACTCTAACCATAGTCGTCAGTGTTTGCCTACATACAAGGTTAATGCCCTCAAATAATTTTGTTTCATGCTATTAGTTTATGCACATTGATAAATTGTAATGTTGAGTCATGTGATGTAAACTGTGTGATGTGTTTGCTATAAAATGCCAATTATCTTTAAAACTATGGAGAAACTATGGAGTTTTCACATTAAATTGGACATGCTAAATTTTACTTCTTGAAAATAGTTTTTACTATTAGATAATTATTAAGACTAGTGCAGTTAGTGAAATATTCATTAGATTTCAACTGTGGCTTACTGCTGTAGGTAAACCATTGACTAGTTGAACAAACCAAACATACAGCAACTGTACCTGTGCACAACCACGAACACCACCATTTGCCGATTAGCTCCAACAACATTGTGTGGATCGATTCGAGCCCTTATTGTTTTCTGTTTAAAGATCCAGAGGGCTGTTTCACAAAACCAAGATAAGGGATTAAGCCGGGATTTTCCAGATATCCTGGCTGAATTAAGCCTTGACTCGGTTTCACGAAAGCAGTAGCACATAAGTTACCATGGCGATTTATTCTGTGCAGCTAGCCTGCTCCAGACCAGGCTAACAGCCAGGCTTAGTTTATCCTGGTGCCTTATCTGTTCAGTCAGCGGTCACGCCGATCAGAAACCAAAGTGTTTTTTTCAGTCATTCCATGTTCTTATGTAGGCCTGTGTGTTCTGCATATTTTTCAGTAGCCTGTATTAAAATAGTAGGGTGTGGTTATTAGGTTTCATAACTAGAGAAGATGCGTCCACCATACTTTGCACACAATGGCATCAGCGAGTAAGTTAGGTTTATGTGGAATGAAAGCACTTGTAAAAAATAAAAATAATAAAGGATAAATAAAAGAAAAAGTAACACGGGTACAGCAATAAACCAGCGAAAGAAAGTGGCAGCCAATTGTTGACCGACTGAATGTGTGAGAAGCTAAAAATATCACAGCTCTTAACTGAAACTGTCATAATTATAATGTTATATTGTGCCTTAAAAGTGAGCACCGGACATTAGATGTCACTCAAGAAACTCACACACACTATGTAGGATTCCTATGTCTTTTTATAATACTCTCAAATTATAGTCCTACTTCAATAAGGAGGAAATATTGTGCACTGTTTATTCATGAAACAACTGCGTGTTTGGGAGAGAAAACAATGATTACCGCAATACATTGTGTTAAAGTTTGGCTTACAGTGTACTTCTAGTTCACTAAATCACTAAATCACTTCTCTTTACAGTTGCTGGTTTTCTAATATCTTCAGTGCTTCTTTTTATCTCCATATCTAAGTCTGTTTTTTATTTTGTTAATTTTTTCAAGTGTGTGCAGTTCAGACATATGTAGTGCATTTCCGTAAAACACATAACAGTCAGCACAGCAGGAAGTCTTCACCTGTGGATGTGCTGTAGGACTACAGCCTCAGGGTCAACTTACAGATATCATACAGTATTTTCTATGAGCACCACAACACTGACTTTTTATCTATTATCCATATTGACTAAAAAAGTACACCATTTTCACACAAAATTGACAGACCTCCAGCCTCTCTGCCAAGCCTACTATATATATATATATATATACACACACTTTTTAAAAGTATTTGTCAAAAATGTTGCTTGCACTAAAAAATGCTAAATAACTGAAAAGGCTTTAAGAAAGGTTAATAAGAAAACATGCTGTGCAAACATAGAAGAAAGATATGTGCATTGTCCAAAAATGAAACTTAAGCTAATTGAACAAGCTGCTGATACTGCATTATATTTTTATATTTTGAATTGTCACCTGCCAGCTGAATTTTGTTTCCTTTTTATATAAATAAAATTTATATAAAATAATTTCCACCATAAATTGGTGTAGAATATTTCTTCAGACGTCAGAAAATTAAGTGTTTAATGCTCAAAAACATCTGGGGGAGGACCCCCAGACTCCCCACTCAGATATGGGCAATACTAGTACTAGTACTAGTAGTAATGCTGCCAGAAAAGAAATACTTTTGTTGTGAACTGTCACTATATAAATAAAATTGAATTGAATAGACAGTATGTTGATTAGTGGTTGTAATTAATACATTTGCTGAGTGACATATTAAGGTCCGGTGCTTACTTGTAAGGTCTGACATAACGTTACTATTCATGGTAACGTTATAATTAATAGTTTCAGTTGGGAGCAGTGATTCTTTTAGCAACTTAATTATTAAGTATTGTATATAAGTATTGTCTGCCACGCTTTTCTTGCTGTTTTAATACTTTTTTCTTTCTTTTTTATATTATGTGCATTTTTTCATCAAAAACCTTTTTTACACTCATTGAGTAACAGCAAATAAAGTATGCTGCACACATCTTTTCCATTTCAGCATCAATGAATCTGTGATCGACATCGTGGTCTCTTGAAAAAAGTTGTTGACGCCCATTTATCTGAATTACTTACACCTGGCTTAACTTAGTTGCACCTTCTGAGCCTGGTTTGGCCTTTGTGAAACTGATAAAGCCAGGATGCTCTGATCACACTAGGTCAAGCCTAGCTTTATCTCTTATCCTGGATTTCTAAATTCTACTTTTGTGAAACAGCCCTCAGGGCTGTGTACAAATGCTAGATTTTTTTTCCCAGCACATACACAGAAGAGACAACTGGTGGACCATGAGGAGATATTTGTTGAATTTGACAAAAAGTGTATTGGATTAGCTTTCTCCAGAATTGCATACCCCACATTTAAAGTTCAGATTGCTAAAATGCAGTTGCATGGGCGTATTAAAAGGATGTTTTAGGAAAGATGCCCTGAATTCCATATAATCCTTGCTGTGTATTGAGTGCATTTGTGTATGTACAGTATACTGTGGTTGAATGTCAAGTGGGGTCATACCAAGAGGTTAAACCAGAATGTGGGCCAGCTGGCACAGACCTCCCACAACTCAACAGAGAAGATCAGATCAGCCATGAAACGGTTAATCTAGGGCTGTGCTCAATTGTGTGGAAGGGAATCAAAGCGCAGTACTAATCCTTAGGCTGTAAGGGATAAATATTGACACACAGTAGGCTGATACTATCTCAGTCAGTTTGGCGTTGATGTCACACTGTAGAATCATGACAATTGTATTTTTAATCACAAGATGAATGAGTTAAGAGTATATATGTGCATTAAGGTAGATAAGATTTTTGTGATATCAGGACAAATTAACTGAATGTAAGCAAAGTCGTAGTTTGTAATATTGTAATGATGTGTCTGTATTTTAATTTCCTGTGACATAATGGAGCTCCCATAGCTAAAGTTTACATAGAATGCAATCCATTTCTAACTTTAGCACATCTCATATTTTTATTTCAATAACCGACCGTCTACAATAACATTCCCAATCACTAATCTGTAAAAGGGTGTACATGAAGTACTGAGGTGATCTGGGATAAAATGAGTGTAGGTATTTTCTTGAAATTGATTGAATTGACTTCCGCTCTCTGCTCTGTGACTCTGTCACTGAATGTAATGGATCCAGAGAAAAATAAATTGTGGCAATTAATATGTACCTAATGTACATCAATGTTCCACATATTGACATACTGTCAATAGGAGATAAAAATTAAAACATAAATTGATTTGAATTGATGGCAGACTGAAAGTGCACTTGTCAGCCTCAATGGATAATCCAGAGCTTTTGGTGGGTGCATTGTTGTTACCAAACAAGAGAAATTTAAGCTCTTGAAATAACTTGAGCTGGACAATGCAGTGGGACAAAACCAGTGTCCTCACTCATCTTTCTCCCTGATTTTAAGCCTCACTGTAAGCTCTCTAAAAGGGGTTAAAGGTGTAACATCAGTTGCTTGATTTTTTTTTTTTAATTGACAAAGGTGGATGTGCTTGTACATTTCATTATTTGCTTTGTGTTTTTTAGCAGTGTATGTATTCCATGTATAATTTTAATAAAGATTTTTTTGATAATGTTGCCTGTAGATATTTTCTAGCTTTTAGTTTTGCATGTCCAGCTAGCCTTTGAGGATGTGTGTTTGGATCTCTGTCTTCATTTCAGTGGTGGGTTTATTAATTATTAGTTTCACCTTCTGTGTTTGGTCCAACAGACAATCATGTGATGTGGATCCCATTTAACCTCAAATTTGCCTTCATGTGAAGTCTTGTGACTCTGGAGCCTTTTAGTTTTTGGGGCACAAGTCTGTTCTGTTGATACTTGTAAGTTGTTCCTCAAATGTAAGTCGCTTTGGATAAAAGCGTCTGCCAAATGAGTAAATGTAAATGTAAGTCCTAAACACAAAAATGTACTGTGGTGCCACAAGCTGTGTTTACCATTATTTATGCTTTAAAATATAGAAGCACTCCCATACAACTTGAATGTCAAATTACGGTGGATAGAACAGTTAACATTCACACAAACTCTCACTCCTGCTGACCAGGGAGAAATCAATTACAAACATCAAAAATCCCACATCCATCTAGGGCACAGACACACACAGTTAACTTATTTTGTGTTGTCCACTTGCTAAGATTAAAAAAGAATCGCTAATATTTAAATTACACTTATTTTTAAGGGCTCTCGCCAACAAATACCCATCACACATTGGCATATCTATCAGTGTTATACACTTTTATATACTGTAAATCTCACAACAGCATGCAATGTCCAGTGGGGCCAATTTTATCGTCTCTGCGCGGTCACGAGGAATCCGCGGCCACGATGTGTCGGCTGCACGCTGCGGGCAACCAGCTGCAAACAGTGGAACAACGACGTGCTGCAGTGAGAAGAGCCGGTGGAGCCGAGGAGCGCCCGAGACGCTCGTTAGCCTCATACAAGGTAACGCATTTACAATTGTAACGTCAGACATGAACTATGGTATTCATTTAATTCATTGTTGTCGGCAAGCTAGACAGACAGACACGCTTTAAAGAAATCGCATGTGCACACACAGCGCGCTGTTGGGCTGAAGACGCTGCGGTGACAAACGGTAGCCCCTAAGATTGATAAGCTCTTGGTCAGTTCCTGGCGTGTCACCGTGTTTGAGTGTTGCTTCAGTACATCGAAGATGTCTCACTGAAGCCTATCTTAAAAAAAGGTTTGTGCTGTTTAAAACTAGCCTCCTCCAAAGAGACCTAACGTTAGGATATGACATGTATGTTAACGTACCCCGGCGGACTTAACGTTGTTCAGTATTTGACGTTAATATCAGTTTAACGTTAAGGCTAGCTAGCTTTCTGCGTTATTCGGGTTTCACGTAAGCACGCACTAACGGTCGCAGTTTGACGCAGGTGTTAAATTACAGCTCTATAAATTTAATTTCAACAGCACCGCTACCCTGGCTTATATATAAAGTTTACTGCGCAGTCAACCATAAACACACCGAGTCGTAGAGTGTGAAACATCGCAGGGGAACGCTACTGTTTCCCGGCCAACCTCACACAAACATGAGAGTGGGGGAGTGTCTGAGCGTCCGCAGGTGTAACGTTCACGTGAGCGTCTTGAAACCTGCGCTAGTTGTGGTTTTGCTTTGAGCATGTTTTCAGTAACCTGTGACATACTGTGCGTGACCTCGCCGACACAACGCTTATATAGATGAAGATAATATGACATAGATCAGTTTATTGCTCAATAGAATGTTTCCCCCTAAAGTACACACTGTGACGGTCTTTTATAAATGCCCAGCTAGCGCCTAATGGGCTGGTGTAGATTTCATCAGATATTTTAATCCTGATTTGTACAAAGACAAGGGTGTGGCTGATCAGAGACTATATCAGCTATACAGTACAACACTGTCATCCAGCCCACTCTTGTTGTTTGGCCCTTCTGTTTGTGTTTTTAAACCTGCAGGACTGGCTTGATGGATCCACTCCAAGGTGGCAATTAAATGATTTTTT
Organism: Lepomis macrochirus; assembly: GCA_024633595.2. Lineage (NCBI taxonomy): Eukaryota > Metazoa > Chordata > Actinopteri > Centrarchiformes > Centrarchidae > Lepomis > Lepomis macrochirus. The sequence continues at coordinate 16,695,648 of JALXJV020000006.1, forward strand.
TGTCTTGCAGAAGAACTGGTGAAATAATTTGGAGGAAAATTGCATATTATGGGCTCGGCTTCATATGTTTCTTTGCAACATCACTGGAAATGGCGTGAGAGGAGACAAAACAAATAGAGTGGAAGAAAGAGACCTACAGCAACCCAGAGGGGGCCTCCAGCAGATGGCTAATGGTGGAGCTGTTCTCTCAGGGACATGCTTTCAGTTTGAGGATGGAACAAGGTGAATCGTTCCTTGACCAGCGGATCACCAGCGCATTGAAATCTTATAATGTTTTTTAAATAAGGAACAATTCAGTGAATTTAAAAAGCACACTACAAGAAAAGCAAATACTACAGTGGGTGGTGAATTCTAAGACTGACATAAAGGGCAGCTCCTTTCATGGCTTACAGGTGAATTGGGACCCCACCACAAGTGCAGTTCGGGGTACATATACAGAGCATACCTAGCTTGTGGATTTCTTCCTTTTACCTTCACCACTCACGAAAGGTGGACTCAATTGCATCTAATGTTTAGAAGCCTTAAAAAAACAGTTATCTAGTGTTTGTCTGGGTGACGATGACAAGTGTCTGAGCCACTGTGGAGAAATGTCTAACTTTAAGGTGCAATCACCTGTTGGAAGAGGATGTATGATAGACTGGTTTTCAAAAACGACAACAATGTACTGCACACAACAAGTTCCTGTCCATGTTTCATTGCACCTCATCTCCATCTTCCTACTCCTCTTCTCCCTGGTTACACCTGCTCTGTCCATTCATATGGAGTTCATAGAGAGCCACAGTGAGTTCAGCTGTGAGCCCATCAGACTGAGAATGTGCCAGGACCTGCCTTATAACACCACCTTTATGCCCAATTTACTGAATCACTACGACCAGCAAACAGCTGCACTTGCCATGGAGGTAAGTTGTTTGTTTGTGTGTGTGTGATGTGTGTGTGTGTGTGTGTGAGAGAGAGAGATACTTCGCTTGTTGCTGTCATGAATAAGACATGTGATATTGCATACTGTTGCTAAAAAAATAAATTTTAAAGCTCTCAACTGTATTTTGGTGAGTTTTAAAATGTTGACAAGAATCAAATGATAAGTCACCACTTGTAGCAAATGAATATGAACAGGTCTTCGTCTCGGTGACAAGGTGCAGAAATTGTAAACAGCTACGAAATGACAGTCTGCAGTGTCACAGACCCTCTAAGGACAAAAGGACTTCACGTACAGTGTAAAGAGATGGTGTCAGATTCTAGGATGGCTCAGATATGATGGTTCATATCAAATAACATATAGCACTCTGAAACCTATCAACTAGAAAATCACCCCTAACTGTACACAGATGATTTGCACAGAAACAATGGAGAGGCCTTGTTTTAACACTTAGAAGAATTGGACTGGTTGCTTTTTTCTTCTTTTTTTAAAATAACACTCCAAAACAAAATCTGTAGACTACAGGACAGCAAATTGGATACATTGAGCCCCACTTGAGAGTTAAGTGATATTCACACAGGTATGGCATAACATTCATATGAGAAAAAGTGATAGTCAATCTACACAGCTCATGTTACAGCTCCATCTTCACACTACATGGTACTGTTCAGTGTCGACAGTGTGCACTCAGTCTCAGGCACTCATCACCTTTTCTTGAATGTGAATAGTAGCTGACAGAAATAAGGTGCTGTCTCAGCAGCAGCAATAAGATACATTTTAAAGCAGAAAGAAAGTAGGTGATTATGTGACTGATAACTTCCAGAAAAAGATTTATTACTGTAAGGCCAGCAGGAACCTCCGGGTCTAAAAGTGAAGCCAATACAGATGGCCAGCAGGGGGCGACTTCACTGGTTGCAAAAAGATGTCAGATTGTATGGAAGTCTATGACAAAATGATCCTACTTCTAACTCGATTTATTACCTAAGTAAACACTTTCCTAATGACTTTATGGTCTCAGTCACTAGTTTCAAGTCTTTTCCATACAGCATGACGTTCATTTTGTATATGATGGCTCCATTTAGGGGAACATAGACAATAAAGCACGGTATGCTTTAGGGCGTGGCTACTACCGTGGTGACCTGTCAGGCGACTCTCCCCAGCTCCACCCTCCCGTCCAAATATGGTCACTTATAGCTCCAAAAAAACAAAATGGCGACAGTCAATTTGCCAAACTCAAGGCTTCAAAATGGTAGCCCACAACCCATTGGGTGACGTTACAGTGGCTATGTCCATAATTTATGGTGTAAGGGCATTGGTTTTAAGCAAAAAATGTGTGTGGGGGGGTGTTATGTTACACACTGTCTGAGAGTGCAATAGCAGACACACACTATCCATCTATATCATGTTACCTCTCTTTCCAACTCTTTGTTACACCTCAGAGAGGGAGGAAGCGCAGAGTGAGGTGCTGCTCAATAACTAGACAGTAATTAAGGCCCAGCTTGTTTTGGTGTCTTCATCCAGCCAGATGTCTGTAGGTCTCAGTCTCCATACGTGTTCTGATTGACATGGTTTAACCCATGTTTGGCCACCATGTATAAACTGTGGTTTATACTTTGAGGAACAGGGAAGTGTAACAAATACACTCCATTGAATTAAATCGGCCTCCAGCTGTTCATAGTTGGCATATTAAATTACCGCCGTTGAAAAGCAGTTCAATCTGGACAAGGCCAATGTTGGCTTACGTGTTACGTGTTTAATCTTGGGGGATTTTTATTTTTAGTTCATGTTTAGTTAATATTTTCCTATGTCAAAAGCGGATGAATGTCAGCCGAAATAACATGCCAAAAGCCTCTATGATGCTCCCTGAATATTTATTAACAGAAGGGGATTTCTAGCATTTTCTCATGTCAGAATGTGCAGTGCAGCAGTCATGATGAGACGCTCCTTTTTCCCCTTCTGAAAATAGAGGAATTATGGAAAACAGCTTTATTTTGGATTGACAGCCATGCAGTTTGAATTTGCTCCATATGTTTTGAATGGATAACACTCACTGAGTCATAGGATTCATTCAGCACATTAACGACCATGCAAATAGTCAAATCAAGCCAGTTCCCCAGTGGCGTGTCAAAACACGCAGTGTCAGGGATTGTAAGAAGCGTCTGTTGTTGAACTTGATTTGAACCAGATGAAGAAGTAGCCAGGTAACTGACACCTTCAGTGCCTCCAGTCATAAGAGACATCTTTCTGAAGATGGTAGCAACATGAGTCCTGTTAGTCTTCCTCCCCTGGTCTACTTTGACCGGGCATGGTAGTCCTGGTGGGAACTCTGGAGGAAATTTAATAATATCTCTCATGGGGCAGTGGCTGCATAATACCATTTTTTGTGTGTGTGTGTGTGTGTATGCGTGTGCTACAGCAAGGGTAGTTTGTTTCACATTTTGGCTTTTATATTGTTTATCTTCACACAAAAAGCTAATATTTCTGTTGAATAAACATAATGTATGACAGGTATTGTCATTAGGAAAGTACATTAAGTTGACATGAACTGAAAAATCAACAGGGCATTCAAATGATTTTTAAAAGGGACCACATCATTTGTAGTTAATTCTGCAGATTGTCACATATCAGTTGGACCCTCCCAAACTAGGAGCTGTGGTCCATAGCAGCTGTACAGCAGCTCAGCTGAGCTAACATCTGGATGCTCTTTTTAAACAAATTCAACTGCATAAAACTGGGTTTTGGCACTCAGATGTGTTTAACAGGAGTTATGGTAAGTGAGATTTGGTAAATAGATATAAAGAAAAAGAAAAGGATGTTTGTGTGACCGTTCATGATGAACAATTTTGATCTCTGTGAAACTACATCAAACTGTTGTTTGGTTAGCGTAACAACATTATAGCTTGAATTCTTGCATAGGCTCAGATCTTCAGTTCTGGTTTCAAAGATGCCCTACAAAAGAGCATAGCTTTTTTTACTGCAAAGTCTTTCACCAAGTGACAGTTGAGAAACATCAATTTGTGTCTGCGTGTGTGTACGCCCTTTTGGGGATTTTGCTACTTCAACAAAATGTAAAATAAACAACTGCTGCCAAATCAGCATGAAGAATTTCAGATGCCTTAACAAAACTGGAGCCATTGTCAACAGCTGTTGTAGTCACTTTTTGGGTCATAACACATGATGAATGTGTGCTCTGCATCAGTAGCAAAAGCAGTAGCTTTTGTGTCTTGGCTTTCATGCAATATAGATCATTTTAGTGAGCTGTCACCTTTTTTTGTGAGTTGTCTTCAAATCATAGGTTGAAACGTATTCAAACCCTGCATTCAGAAATATTTCTAAACTCCGCTCTGTTATAAATAGTGTGGGGATGTGCCCTCGGCGAGTCCTCAGTTTTGACTGAATTGGAAATTCTTTTCTTAGATGTCAAGCTAAGCCAAAAATGGATTATCCCTGAGTGTGTGTGCACGATTAACATACTAGGCCACATTTATTTTGCGTTTGAGTGACAAGCTCAAGGTACTGAGCGGTATTGCTATTGTGTGTAATTGCTTAGCCTGGCTGAGGGCTAACTGTACACTATTATTTCCTGTGTGTGTGTGTGTGTGTGTGTGTGTGTGTGTGTGTGTCTACGTGTAAGTGAGTGAGTGACAGCGGAGGGTAACGGTGCCAGCTGTCATCTCTCACTAGTGCTAACTAGCTGCTAATCTCTCTCTCAGTCCCACAATGAAGACATTGATTCCCATAGACCAACCGCCACCCCATCTGCCACAACAGCCAATTAAACCTGAGGGGAGAGGGTGAGAGAGACTGAAATATAAGAGGGGGAAGTGGAAGAGAGGGGACATTCATTTAGAATTGGAGATTGGTGTGACTAGTGAAATGATTTCTTTGGGAATAAGGTGTGTGTGTGTGTGTGTGTGTCTGTCTGTCTGTCTGTCTATCTGCATGTCACTTAGGAATATGGCCTGTACTGTCCATCTGCCACAGCATGTTATGGTTCCCAGAGGATGTGCTGTTGGTTGTGATATACTTTCAGGTTTATGCATGTTAGACACAGAGATTTAGACACATGACATCATTGGGATTGTGTGTCCTTACCCTAGACTGTGGAGGTGCTGGTCATATGATTAGAATATCATCAAAGAGTTGATTTATTAGTGAATCAGTAATTCCATTCAAAAAGTGAAACTTGCATAATGTATACATTCATTACACACAGACTGATATATTTCAAGTGTTCCTTTTAATTTTGATGATTATAACTGACAACTAAGGAAAACTCCAAAATCAGTATCTCAGAAAATTAGAATATTGTGAAAAGGTTCAATATTGAAGATACCTGGTGCTAAACTCTAATCAGTTAATTAACTCAAAACACCTGCAAAGGCCTTTAAATGGTCTCTCAGTCTAGTTCTGTAGGCTACACAATCATGGGGAAGACTGCTGACTTGACAGCTGTCCAAAAGACGACCATTGACACCTTGCACAAGGAGAGCAAGACACAAAAGGTCATTACTAAAGAGGCTGGCTGTTCACAGAGGTCTGTGTCCAAGCACATTAATAGAGAGGCGAAGGGAAGGAAAAGATGTGGTAGAAAAAAGTGTACAAGCAATAGGGATAACCGCACCCTGGAGAGGATTGTGAAACAAAACCCATTCAAAAATGTGGGGGAGATTCACAAAGAGTGGACTGCAGCTGGAGTCAGTGCTTCAAGAACCACCACGCACAGACGTACGCAAGACCTGGGCTTCAGCTGTCGCATTCATTGTGTCAAACCACTCTAGAACAAGACACAGTGTCAGAAGCGTCTCGCCTGGGCTAAAGACAAAAAGGACTGGACTGCTGCTGAGTGGTCCAAAGTTATGTTCTCTGATGAAAGTAAATTTTGCATTTCCTTTGGAAATCAAGGTTCCAGAGTCTGGAGGAAGAGAGGAGAGGCACAGAATCCACGTTGCTTCAAGTCCAGTGTAAAGTTTCCACAGTCAGTGATGGTTTGGGGTGCCATGTCATGCTGGTGTTGGTCCACTGTGTTTTCTTAGGTCCAAGGTCAACGCAGCCATCTACCAGGAAGTTTTAGAGCACTTCATGCTTCCTGCTGCTGACCAACTTTATGGAGATGCAGATTTCATTTTCCAACAGGACTTGGCACCTGCACATAGTGCCAAAGCTGCCAGTACCTGGTTCAAGGACCATGGTATCCCTGTTCTTAATTGGCCAGCAAACTCGCCTGACCTGAACCCTATAGAAAATCTACGGGATATTGTGAAGAGGAAGATGCGATATGCCAGACCCAACAATGCAGAAGAGCTGAAGGCCACTATTAGAGCAACCTGGGCTCTCATAACACCTGAGCAGTGCCACAGACTGATCAACTCCATGCCACGCCACATTGCTGCAGTAAATCGGGCAAAAGGAGCCCCAACTAAGTATTGAGTGCTGTACATGCTCATACTTTTCAAGTTCCTACTTTTCAGTTGGCCAGCATTTCTAAAAATCCTTTTTTTGTGTTGGTCTTAAGTAATATTCTAATTTTCAGAGATACTGAATTTGGGATTTTGATTAGTTGTCAGTTTTAATCATCACAATTAAATGAAATAAACATTTGAAATATATCAGTCTGTGTGTAATGAATGAATATAATATCCAAGTTTCACTTTTTGATTAGAATTACTGAAATAAATCAACTTTTTGATGATATTCTAAGTATATGACCAGCACCTGTATAAGATGGACAGCACGTCTACACAACATCAAAAAACTAATTAAAACCAAACATATCAGAATAATGAACACTAGAACATCAGCGTAATGAGAACTACCTAAAATGACAGAAGCTCTCTTTGGGGAAAAATACTTTTTAGTTTGGCCTATGTCCTATCCGCTAACATGGGGGGGGGGTGAGGTTTATGACCTATACTGTAACCAGCCACCAATTACACACTTGACATATAATAACTAATCAATAAAAAGTATCAACTTATTGGTGTTGTATTGAATTGAGATTCTAGTGCAATTACAAAGAAATATTACAAGAAAGAGGTTTTATGTGTCAACCATGCCTTCAAACAAAATTCAAAAATAGAGAACAGCTCATCCCCATTGTTGTGCTTTTATTAAATATATAAATAAATGGTATGCATCATACAAGAACTGCCAGGCCTGAGGCCTCAGGAGCCCAGATGTCTACTCTGCATGGCCTTGGCTTGAGTTACCCCTTGAGTTAATGGGTAGATATTTGACTGTCTGCACTGGAGCCTTTGTTAGTGTAATGTAGGTGAGATAGAGGGCATTCTCTGCCAGTAACCATCTCAGAAATCCAAGTTATGTCTCCTGACTGATTGAGGTTATAGTAATTTGATCCAATCATTCAAATCAATAAGGCAAAAATAACAACATAGTCTAGGCATTGGCTTTACATTCTACCAAATCAGTTAAGTCAAATTTCTAAATTTTCCATTTTCCTATGTGTTTTGTTGTTGGGTTTTTATCATGTAGAAGCATCCATTATTTACAACTCAAGTCTCCAAATCCGAACACCTGTACTGTCTAAAAGGATGTGGAGGTAATGTGTGTTTTTTTTTATCTATGTCAGAGAGCTGTTAATTAAACTCCGGTAGTTATTTTGGCTGGAGTTTGTGATGTATAGGCCCTTTTCACATTTTCAGATTTCACAAGACATTGCCACTTATTGCAGTTGGAAAGGCACAGGTGTTAATAATGAAATAAATTATGACTAATTTCCATTTTAGCTGTTTTGGTTCCAGGTATTGTGCAGGCTGGCTCACTGTCATGGCTTACATGGACACTCACTGTTATTAGTAACACCTGTATTTTTTTTCTGCTGGATGAGTCACAATTTCTGCTGTAAAAAGCCCTATTGCATAATATAAACATATAATATTCCTTCTTGCAATATAGTAACTTGATTATGGTTCTGTTTTCAGTAGTTTTTCTTCTCAGGTCATGGGGTGTATGGCGCAAAAAGAAAGTACACACCAGAAGGGTATTCTGTGCTGTCGTCATACCTCATTCAGTTTGTCCGGCTCAATCTTTGTCATTTGGATCCTGGGGTGAAAGAGATTAGAAAGCCCCTGGTCTAACGGTCAGTTAGAGAAAGGCTCATTTGTGTACAATAGAGCACACTGTTTGTAAAGCAAATAGCCAGCAACCCTAGCTCTGAGTGAAGGGATCTAGAGCGGTCTCTATTTTTACATGCACTATACAAAATCAGGTTATTTGGGACAAATAAAGTTTAGGCAAAGAATTTGTGAATCCATTTACATGCATTGCATTGACCTGATTACTATAAAGCACACCCTTGCATGCACCTGATCAGGAAACACTGATTCCTGCATTTTGAAAGCAATGCTGACAATTTAAGTGTGTGAGTGATATAAGATGCTGCAGCCTGCATCTGTAATTTACAGTAAACTGTTCAGCTGTGGAAAACAGCTTATTTAGATTTATTTATTTCAGTGTATTATTATTTTAACAAACAAAGACACACTGATACATGGAATAATGTTTCTTTCTTTCTACAACACTGCTGCCACAAAAACTCAGTTGCATGTCTACATAACATGATGAACATGATGAAGAGCCAAGGCTTCTCCAACAGAAAGCTATATTTTATTGTAATCTCTTACCATGAATAATGAAACTAGGTTTGTTGTTATATACATTTAGAAAATGAAGTAGCTACAGAAAGGTGGCAGTAACATCAATACTCAAGTGCATGCAAACACAGTCAGACATTTTCCATTCATTGAGAAGGGTTCTGGTCACATGCACAAGTAGCCGTTAGACAGTACTGTGATGCTAATATGGTAAATTGGCAGAATATGATGTTCCATTAAGATTGTTTTTCATAATTTGAATTGTATTGAATTTTATAAGAAGGATCTTCAGGAATAAAAAGGAACACACAGGTAACCAAACAGACATTGATTTAAGAAAGGCACTTATTTGGTTACAATAATGTGGCTGGCATTCGTATATGACTACAGTTACATATGTACTATACCTAATCATCAGATGTTTGTCAAGGTAAGATGAGACCCTCTGGCAGTAGACCCACTAAATCTCTCCCATTGTTCTTATCACTTTTTCACTTCAGTCTTGCCAGAATCTTTTCACCTGCGACTGTTTTTCCACATTTCTACATTCTCCACATTTTCAGTGTAGGAGTTTGAGGCTCTTACCAACATCGTAGAATCAATCGAGCACAAGTTATTAAGCCAGTTGTTAATGCTCTAAATGTACATTTGCTTAAATGCTGCACTAGAGTTTTGTACCCTAGGAGACACCATTGAGGTTAATATATGTAGGTAATGCTTTCTTTCTTCAGGTTTCTTACTAATAGTTGTTTTTTGGTTAATAATTAGTAGGAATTCTCATTAGATTGAAGGGAGTTCACAATCTCTTATGTGGTTTGCATACTGATGATTATTTTTTAGTGATGCCATGCGGACCTCTTCAAATTGCCTTCTTAAACTTGTATACAAAAAGTAATTACAAAAGTAATTTCTTATATTTGGCTATGGTCTTATTAAAGCACATTACTGCAGTCATGTGGCCTGTTGTGGGCCCCATGTCATAGTTCACAAAACAGTGTAATAGAATATGATGAATTGACAGGCAGGCAGTTTCATACTTAATCACTGTATAAAGACACTAATGAGCTTTTCTTATCCCCCAAGACCACCCGTGTTTAACTCCATCTACTCTAGAAAAAGAGGGCGGAAGGGAGTAGATTTTTTTTTAATGTACTATTACTAATGTACTTGGCAACATTGGCATAAACATTGCTTTTCTTTGTGTAATTTCAGATCATTATCAGATCATTTTATATGTAATCATACTGAGAGAATAATGTAATTAATTGAACATTGTTTAAGAAAGTGAATATTTTGCTGGTATTTATGAGTTGCTGAGGTAGATAGATTAATTTGTGGTTCACAAAAAGAACTGGAGGGAAGTGTTAAAAGAATTAAATGTTTGGGGCAATTGAACAGAAAGAATGTCAGAGACTAAGCGGAGGAAAATTCTGACAGAGTGACAGGTTGTGTAAAGTCTCTAGACCCTACTGTGTCCGGTGTTTGTGTTTCTCTCAGTATGGGGTCCTGTCCTTCAAAATAAGACTGCTCTGTTTAAGAAAGGCCACCATGGGGCCACCAGGTCCCCACAACAGAGAAAGTTTGTGTGTGCCAAATCTGGATAGATTGAGGCTTGTTGTGCTTAAGTGAAGTCTATTGTGTTTTTTTCTTTGTGCATGAATAGGAAAAAGAGAATCCGCTTTTAAAGTGTGTTTTTGTGAGTGTGTGATGGCTTGGTTGTGTTTGTGGTGTGTTTTGCGTGTGTGTGCTCACGGTGTTCAGTGTATCTGAAGAGGCTGATTACCCTATTCACTCTGGCAGAGACAGACAGGTCCTCATTCAGTTTAAAAGTTCCTGTTTATTTCAGTCAACCTCTTGATTATCCTGCTTATTCCAACAGAGTCTATTGAAGCTGCCAGCCCAAATGAAGCAATCATTTATTTATGCATAGAACAAAAGCACTGCCTGGTGCTGTTTTTTGGCAGACTGTTCCCATCAGCATAGCTGCCACCGCTGCTTATCCCGACGCACAATGCCAAATAAAGAGAGATTTGACGAAAGATTGGAGAGATTTGCCATTGCTCAAATACTGCTCTGACGCTCACTGTAAATGTAGTACCACAGGCTTCCATGGAAATATAAAGCTGGGGTATATGTCGCCTGAATTCCACAACCCAGTACCATCTGTCTTAGTGTCCTGGGTAGGGTAGTGCAATATTGGTTGTGCAGCGATTAAAATGTCTTCACAATCTGCCTCTTCAGAGAGATCGTTACATTGCACATTCTATCAGTTTTATTTCTATAGCTGATTCACTGAGCTTGCTGCTAGACAAATATTGGCCATTATCTAATTAGCTTAGTAGCCGTGCAACACTGGTCATAGCTGACTGTGTCCAGCCTCAACTAGGAGCTTGGAGCACCTGGGGAGTGTGTTACTGTAAACATCTCTACTCACTGGAGGTTTTCAGTCCGGGATAATGGCAGGGAGCAGCGGAACCGGAGCCAAGAAAGCGGGCAACGAAACCACGCTCAGCAGCCTCCCAGTGAATGTGGCATGAATAGGTCGGAACACAAAGACCAACAGAGAATACAGTACCAAGGTGATTTACAGATCTATTTTGTTCTTGACGGACAAATGCATTTACTTTTTTATAAACTGCTAACTGTATCTATCTGTGGCTAGTTAGCTTGGTTAGCCGGGCGGCTAGCTGTCTTATTAACTGACTCAGCCCCGTGTTGCCAAGAGCCAAACCCGGCAAGAAAACCATCTCAGTACTGTATTCCCTATCATCAAACTGGCCGCTGTTGGTCTCGAAGGCTATGTCCCGTCCTGGTACTGCCACAGTGTTCACTTAGTGAGAGCTGCAACCAGTCTGCACAGAGGGTTGGGGGGGCATACCACACATTCAGTGATATAAAACAGAATAATCAACAAATCCTATGTTTGAAAAGCTGCCATCAGCGAATGTGTTACCTTTTTGGTTGTTTTTGTAAAATATCTTTTTGGCATTTTTATCTATTATTGGAAAGCTGTGGTGTTGTATTATCGTTGATGAGTTTTCTGTAAATTGCTTTGACTAAACATTTCAACACTGAAGTATATCATGGAGTTTGTTAGACATCCTTTCATGCACCTCTTCAATCCTTTGTAATTCTGTTCTTCCATCGAATGTCCACCACCATCCTGATATCAATGATGTATTGATGACACTAGAAGTCCATTATTTTTATGTTGTTCATCTATTGTTCATTCCTTCCAGACCTTATAGATGTTTGTGTCATGTTTAACTTGGCCTGCTCTGTATCCCTCCATGCACCTCTCCCTACACCTACAGACATATTGTATGGACTGTTTGTTCTGTTGGTGTGGAGCCTCGCAGTGTTCAGCTCTGATAAAACATGTAAATATAGGTTATTCATGTCTTATGGTCTTAATCTGAACCCATGACCCAGCCTGGGCTCAGTATGTGTACGTCTAGTGAGAGACGTTTAACCCTCAGTGTTAAGCCCAACTCCACACACACACATACACTCGCATATCATTGATCCCCTTGTCACGCAAAGCCACTCAACACAAGGCAGCTCTAACATTTTCAGCATACAGCAGGTCAGGACCAGCGTTTGCATGAAGAGCTCTAACGCTACTAATTGTGCAGTTATTGAGACATATGCATCTCTCATCTCAAACCGACCCAAAATAGCTTTCATATTTACAGTCAAGTGGATTTTTTAACAGTTCAAATCAGTGCCAACAGACAACAGTTAGACTGTGTTGGGTTTTGATTTTAGAAAAAAAGGTTGCTTGTACTTTCTGACAAAAACTCACCCGTCATGGTCTGTAAGTAATTTTACTCTGTGCACATTTTTAGCAAATTCTCCATAGTTCGATAAAATGGAAGAATATGTTCACTTCCATTGTACCAGATGGTGAGTTGTTCTACTGCATGTGGTGCACTTATGTACATCTATTTCCTATCTATTCCTCCCAACACTGGCCCAACCCCAGCATCCCACTCACTCTGTGATTCACCCAATTAGTCCAAGTCACCCTTATCTCCCTCTCCAACTTCCAGAATCTATTAGTGATTTATGCACATTTTACCTCGATCTACACTCTACACAGCATGTCTCCTGAACACTGATCATCCACTCAACATAGCTGCTCCTTATATATTATAATAATTATTCAGATTTCTGTGATTATTAATTGTATGTAACAGATGAAAGAGGTCAAATATACCCATTGGGAGAAGAAGCAATTTGCATTCCTTTTTCCTCCTGAGCTATGGTTTAATGTTAGACACACAGACAGCATGTTATTGAGGAAAGGGCCAAAGACGGTCAAAGCTGGTGTTTTATGGGTATTTTTAAGGGTTCACGAACAACCTTGATATGTGTGGTATAATTGCAATCTGAGAATTTACCAGAAACATGAATAATGGATTTATAAGATAATATAGTTTTATAGTTTCAAATTTATTGGTTTGTATATGCATCAGTTCACAAAATACTAACCTCAAATGCTTGAAATAGCGGATTTTTGTCTGACTGTAACAGAGCGTGTATGCAAGTGGTAAGCAGATGGATATGCACAGGCGGCTGGGGTGGTGTTAGAACATGTGTGGGGTCCATCTGATTCAGTTCCATTGTCACACTTTTGGCTCTGTATGTACAACTCTATCATTTAATTTGACCCTCTCTCTTACGCCCCTCAGCTTTCTTTTACTCTCACTTTCACACTTTGTCTTTGCCAGTCTTTGTGCTTGTGGCTGCATGTGTGTGTCTGCACACGCATGTTCTTTGCCCTGTTATCCTCAATGAGACATGTCCCTGTGAGAGTCCCCACATCACCTGTTGCCATGGTAGATAAATAGGCAGAGAAGGAAGGGGTGGAATGGAGAGAGGCAGACAGGCAGGGAAGGGGAAGGGAGGAAAATTGGATGATGAGTGCATGTTCTGGACTAAACTGAGGAGGAGGAGGGGCTGGTAATAAAAAGGAAACGAAGGAAATGAGAGATTCATACTCATTTGTCTTGGAAGATAAGAAGAGTAATAGAAAGTCTGTATAATCTGTGATATTAGTAGCTTATTATTAGCTGTGTAATCATGAAAAAACATGGTGGAGTTGAAGAATATAATGTCTCTCCACTCACACCAATGACAAGACAGGCTTACATTGTTGTTCCATCATATAAGTCAACCCACAATTTTTGCTTTGTTCATTGTCGTCTGGCAAAGGCAGACATGATGGAGAAAGATATAATTTCAAGCAATTTTTATTTTATTATAGATGATTGATAGTCTCTTCTTAACTTACATTTATATTAAAATTACAGTTTACTGTTCTTGCACCTAATTGGATGAATGAACTGCTATATGTTACCAGGCCGAAACATTTTGAATGAATATTTCCAGATTTAAATCTCGGAAATTGATCTTGTGAGAGATCTAGTGTGGCTCTGTTTGCATGGTTGAGATTTAAAAAAAATTGCAAATAAGTTTCCCTGAAAAATTACAATAATGCAGGAGGAAACAAAAGATTGATAAGCAGATAAGTGAAAGGAAAAAGGGCTAAAGCAGAAAGTCTGAAGACACGATTGAGCTTTTTGGGAAACAAAAAATAATGGAAAAGCAAATGTAAAATGCATGTTGATAGGTTTTACTAAGAATTGTTTGCAGAAAAATACTAGTAGATAACAAGTTAAGTTGGGTGAGTGAAAAGACACCAAGGGATGAGGACTGTGGAGAGACGTAATATGTTGGTGGTGTTGCTAAATAGTTTTTGTCAAACATGAAATGACGGGATAAAGAAGTAGGTGAAGTCAATGAATGCTGATGTTGGAAGAGAAAGAAGAGAAGGAGAAGTGGAGGAGGAGGACAAGTGCATGTCAGCATAATTGCCAGTAGTAAATAGGAGGCAAGGAAAATGAGAGATGAATACAGGAGAAAGAAGATAGGAGGAGAGGAGGAGGGGATGTGAACGTGAAGGGGAATGCCATTAACGGCTTTGTCCGGTCCTCCCGACTGAACGATGGATGGACACGGATAAACGAACAAATGAATGAAAGAGGGAGAGAGTGTGAGAGAAGGGTGCCCCTTTCTTAACTGTCTTTTCAGAGATTAGGGAGGAGAGCATCGCGGTCTGTTCAGTTCATCTATTCAAGGCCAAAGCCTGTCTCTCATGAGCGCGTGAGAGGAGAGAAGAGGCAGGCACGTAGCCAGAAAGCGAGAGTGTGTGTGTCTTATGGTGTGAATTTCTCTATGAACACTTTTCATGTGTGCATTATGCAGCGAGAGAGTAGGAAATGTTGCTTGAGATTAAATCCAACCACTAAAAGTGGAGAGAAAACAGTGAGACGCTTACAGAATAAAATAGAAAATAGGGTGTAAGCTGGTGCAAGGAGAGGGAGATGGAGGGATCATGTAATTGCTACATGATTGTGCACTTCTCTTAGGCTCTAGAGAGAGAGCGAGTGTAATTGGCTGTAATGTATGGATGCAATGAAGGAGGATGCAGTTAAGTGCAAGGAGGAAAAAATAGAGGATCGAGTTGCAGTAGATAGGCAGAAGCAAATGGGAATATTATAGTTTCTGCCGAATTGAGAATTTAGTGGTAATAGCTAGTGGAGAAGGAATGTTGACGGGATGTTATATTGTAGCTAGCTAATGAAGGTAGAGCTGATGTGGTCTGACAGCGTTTGGGCTACATGGCCCACAGACTGATTTGAGAGTGAGCTATGGTGTGATGGTGATGGCCCAAGAGGAAGAAAAAGAGATAGAGAGCCTGTGAGGCTGTGTTCAGATGGATCTTCGCCAAAGTTTAGTAGGCAGTAAAGGCAGATTTTTCTTTCTCGTCCAAATTCCGCCTTATCTGTCAGAAGGGGGTGCAAGAAATAGTACATTGCATCTATCAGTGCATTAAAAGAAGAGTTTTAGTCCTTTTAACATGCAGGTTCAAGGGATTATTATGAGCAAAACATGCAGGCCTGGGATTTCCTTAATTTAAAAAAAACAACTAACTTTGAATATTGATTTTCATTGAATTTTATAGCAGTTTAGATAGTCTGGGTGCTATTTGAGAGAGTTCTGCATCTTGAGTGAGGACTGAAAGCTACCTAAAGAGCACTTGACAATCAAAAACAAAAGTCAATCAAATCACTTATGAGCCCTTTGGTGACTACAGACTGCATCACTACATGTGGAAATCCAAGACCAGATAAGATGTTGTGCATTTGATATTTGTTGATATTTGATATATGTTGAACATCAGAACACAGAGTGTTTCAAACAGACATTGCTGCTAGTTCAGGAGCTGTTTCTTTGGAGGCTTAGACCCAGCAGCCTGTCACCTTGATCTGACTACAACACAAAGCTGGTGACAGTTTCAGGAAGTGTGTGTGTGTGTATGTGTGTGTGTGTGTCCGTCTCAGGTTCTCACACTCTAAACACTCTTTCCGATCCATTTGACTCCCTAATCCACCGAGAAACCACCACCCTTTTCCCAATTCCACTCCAGTTTTTCTGCCTTTTTCCTCCTTCCCTCCCTCCCTCCTCCACATACCCTTGACAATGTGTATGAGTTTCTGCAGACTTGGCTAAGTGGATTTTCTACAACCCTTCTAAGCACGAAACCACGGACATACACAAAAAACCCCACTGACTACAGACTACTCAAAGATATTACACATGCTCAAAATCCCATATAAGTTTTCCTGTTTGGGATCTGAATCCACTTCAATGAAACCTTGCCCTCTTCTTACCTTCAAGAGAGAAGAGAGAGGCAAGTAGGAAGGGAGGGAGAGTGAAACGGGAATAAAGGGAGGAGTGGAGCAATACAAAATGCACTTAGTTTAATTATTAGTTGGAGCTGTTGGGATGTTAACACTGCCATCAATGTATTTTGTGCTAAGGCCAACTTTGAAAACACTGTGTCCAGACCTGTTGACAGTCGAAAGTCGCAAACCATTTAACGAAGACACCTCAAAATTGCATAGATACCACTTATTTGTGTAAATGTTTTATTAATGTGTAACAAGTAAAGAAAAAATAAATACATGTCATTGGATTGTGTATTATCAGCCTTTGATTTAATCATCATTAGAAAAGAGTAGCCTTAGAAAAGTGAAAGGCTGTTGGTGGTCAGTGACTTCCAAAATTTCAGATTTTGGTCAGCATTTTTCCGGGTTAACACGGCTAGCTGATGAGTGCAGTTAATGTGTTGTACAATAGTGCTCTATTGTATTTTCACCATTTATTAGTTTTAATCAGCCAACACATCCACTAAACAGGAAACACGTTATTTAACCAGAAAAGCATTCAGAAAAGTTTTCACATGCAACACAACCTGTACTTTTTTATGTGCACTGCTTTCTTTTTGCTAACTTTACAGCTGTTATTGGTAGGCTATCTCTGGTTTCCCAAAAGCGTAATTGCTTGCATTACGTGACTGTTAATCTTATGCCTCTTTCTTTCTCTCTGTCTTTCTTTGTTGTTTTTTTTACTTGAAGTTTTTTCTACTTCTTTCTCTCCCCTTGGGTTTCTTTGGAGAGCGGGGTTAAAGAGAAAGAAACTTAATCCCTCCATTGAACAAGAGGTGGACCAGTCAGGGGCTTTTTTTTCTCATTTTCCTGTGTCAAAAAACCCACCCTGCTTCTCATTCCTCTTCTCATTTCAAATGCACACAATTACCTGTTCAAACCACACACACAAAAATATTTTAGTAGATTTTAAATTAGATTTTCATCCAGCATTTTCTATGAACCTACTAGTATATTATTGTATAGTCTGTTAGTTGCATCTGTCTGATATTTAGCTGTATAGCTATTAGTAGGTGTCAAAAGGAAATGTGTTCTTCTTGTTTTCCTGTCAATATCCAAGTACAATGCAAATTAAATGATTTGTTTCTAAATATTGTAAAGAATAGGTGAAAATAATAGTAATTAAAATATGTTTGACTAAGGGTATATAACTTAATATAATAGGGAAAAAACCCATTATACCACTGGGATGGTGTACTTTATGATGCATAAGGTTTCCTCACACAGCAGTTGAATCAACAGCACTCGTGCTGCAAGAGCACTTATGAATGACGAATTTGTGTGAAATGGTTCTCTGAAATGGTTCTCATTAAGTTGCCAAATGGCTGAGGTCAAGCCACCATTCATACCATTTTAAAGCTATGTGGGGGAGATGTCAAGTTGGAGCATTGCATGATGGATGGCATTTTGGGGACATGTGGTTTGCATGATGTAGGTTTAGTTCAGCTACATTTTTTTAAACTGTAGTTTTGACCCTAGTTTTAGTGTAACAGAGTAGTCCACCACAATGGCTTGTGCTTAATGACAGCAGAGCCGACAGCAGCCCAGAGGCATTTTTACTCAACAGAGTTTCCAGTGAGAGGTTGTGGACAGTTGTAGCCATGCACATTTAGAATTAAGAACCGTTAACTGTGGGTGTCAGTTTGTTGGACACATTGTCAGATGCACCTGCATTGTGTTGCCATTTTCACTGTTTATGACCAGTCTGTCTTCACAATGAGAGGACCTTGTTTACAATAAACTTTAGTCACTAATTTTGTGCCTGGAATCATTTTAATGGGTCGGGAAGTAAAATCAAAGTAAAAACTGTTAACCTATCATCCTCTGTAAAAATGCATAGAGGGCTCTTTCAGTAGAATGATACTCAACATTTAAGGACACATTACAAACAGCTGCAGACTGCAGTTCTGTACTATCAGTGATTTGTGGTCAATCACTCATTTCTCTGCAGATTAATTTGCTCATCCATAGCAGTGCCTTGCAAATTTGTTTTATTTATGCAAGACAAACTAAAATGAACTGCAGCCATCTTGCTAATCAGATTTTATTCATGTAAAACACACAACAAGTAAAGAGAGAGTTTCCATACATTGGTCATACATAGTGGCTAAGCCCATGTATACTGTAGCTTCATCATATGTGCACTATGGACCCGGTTGGTTTCATGTTCGTTGGGATAAAATGAGACATTCCAAGACACAGAGCAAATATGTATCTATTGTCTGCCTATTTAGTAAGTGTAATCACTCCACATTGAAGGAACAAATCCTGTTCTCTCCATCCATATCTCCTTCTACATCTTTTAGTAGCAATCTGCACCCTCAGGCTAGGTTTGGTGTGCTTTTCTGCTTTCCTTTTCCTGCTCTTCTATCACAACTAACTACAAAATGCCAGACAATTCACTCTAGTCGTCCTCCGGAAAGTGGATTGCCACCCCCCCTCCTCTCTCATTGGGTGGCATAGTTAGGCCACTTAATATCAAT
The DNA here is from genome assembly GCA_024633595.2 of Lepomis macrochirus. Lineage (NCBI taxonomy): Eukaryota > Metazoa > Chordata > Actinopteri > Centrarchiformes > Centrarchidae > Lepomis > Lepomis macrochirus. The sequence continues at coordinate 16,714,456 of JALXJV020000006.1, forward strand.
ATTCTCTTTGTGGTGGGAGATGGGGGGCAATTGCCCTGTCCGTCAAAATAATTGCACACAGATATCTGCACACATGCCCTAACTCGTGCACGCACACAAGCTTTGCATGCTCGCACACTGGAAAACACGATAACTGGGACATACATACACAGAATACAAGAGTAGTGTCTCACATACACACACACAAACATGCTCGTAACCCCACATGCACAAGAGAAATGGGCAGAATGGGGACAAACAAATGGGAGTCACGCACACATTCGTTGTAGAGTTAGTATGAGGAGACATAAAGAAAGGCTCCATTCTGCTGGGCACTGAGACACACTCATGCAGAAAGCAGCAACCACTCTGATAAGTGCGGCCTTAGGCTCGTACCAGTATGAGTGAACGAGGTGGACAGAGAGATCATTTTTCGGAGTGATGCCCATATCAGTTTTTCAAAATTGATCCAAATTGATGTAGCCTATATCCCATCCTCCTCTCATTTGTGCAGGTCCAAAAAAATTATTTATAACTACAGCTAAAATAACTTGTGTTTTTCACACACAAATAAAGTGTGATTTGTTTTCCTCCATGGATTAGTTACCGCTCTTCAGCTGTGCGCCTGTGTATTAGCTCGCCCGGAAAGTGAAAGTGAAACTTAAGTGTATATTTTGTTATTATGTGTAAGTTACTCTTTTCTGTTATTTTCTGTTATTTTAGTAGTTTTTTAGTAGTTAACACAGCAGTGTATGAATAAGGGCTGGGCAATATGGAAAAAATAGTAAATTAATTAATCATTATTTTTATTTAAAGTTTAAAGGCTGATTTTTGTTCCTGAAGAAACCAGACGGTTAATTGTGCTTTTAAACTTTTCTTTCAGAACATGACAAACACTTGATGCCAAAAAGCTGCCTGGTATCAAACAGTGGATCACTTCACAGAGCTGAGGTAGAACATCCAAAAAACAAATATGCATGAGAAAAATGAAAATCTTTTTTCAGTCCCTTTTTCTCAATGAAATAAATATCTTAATAGAAAAGAAAGTGCTAATTTGTTTGTGATTCAAATAATTTAAATCAAATATTTAATGAACATTTGTATATTTTTATTGAGGAAGATTGTATCACTATAATTAACTTTATTGTTTTATTGCCCCCTAGTTCACGTTCACAAACGGACACAATCAGTTAACCAAAAACATGAGCAAGATCAATAATCTACACTGTTTGAGCACATTTATGCACAACACTGAATGGAGACACTGTCCAGCCTCCTGTCTGCGCTGTCAGACTTTTGGATTTTATTTGCAGAAGACTGCGACCAATACATATTTACATTCAAGTAGTTGTATGTGGATACAACACATTTGCATCCATGTGATCATGGTATCCCTGACCACCTCCAGAGATCATTTTGCTGATCGAATCACAATCTGTCCTCAATGCATCTCGGCTGCATTTACACATGTACTTTCATGTAGTCAAGTGCTACCCGATCACAATCTGATCACCCAAAATACATTTTAATGCCAGGTGTAAACAGCCTGTATGTTCCCTGATTCGGAATATGCAAATTCATTCACCTGTGGTGAAAATAAAACTGCCAAATATGTCATTGCGTCGATTCATTAAGAGATCAAACCCGCATTTGTTTTCTATCAAAGAAATTGTTTCAATTTGAGGTCTTAAATTTATATTTGTTGAGGTCTTAAAAGGTCTTAAAAAGCATTAAATTTGACTTTTAAAATGGTGCAAGAACCCTGTACTACTATTAATAAATCTGGGATTTCATTAGCTTCTTGTGTTTTCCACTCTTCACTGAATTCTTCACCGTAGATCGCTACACACCTCCATTGTTTCAGGTATAAATATGAAACGTGTTTGAAAGGATTTGTTAGCATTGTAGCTTGGCCTTACTTCAGCTCTTCCCCTTTTCTCAGGATGATCAACTATGATTCAGATCAGTCCTATAATCAGGCACAGTCCTGTACAGTTGGCTACTACTAAGGCGTCTAAGTGCTTGTGATTCAGTATTTAACAGCCAAACATAATTATGTATTCAGAATGTGGTTCATTTGCAGGGCACACTGAATAACTGCAATGTATCATCTTCTCCTCTAATAAAACTGCCAATACATTGAAATGCACTCAGAGAATAAGCTAAAATGAACTCTCCTTTTTTTCAATAATAGCTGAATGTTGAATGAAGTTATTAAACAGTTAAGTTATTTAAGGAATACAGCACATAGCTCATTAATTTACTATTCCGTTTACACATAATATATTTAATTGCTTATCTACTCATAGAGATTAGCCCGCAGTAGAAGCCCATGTGGTTCCTGTCTTTCTTTGTCCCTGCACAGTGAAAAGCTTGCGTGTTCATTAACTAGGAATAAAATGCATGGGTTGTAAAATATGTGAATTATTGAGTGAAGCTGAGTTGTGTGTGTGTGTGTGTGTGTGTGTGTGTGTGTGTGTGTGTGTGTGTGTGTGTGTGTGTGTGTGTGTGTGTGTGTGTGTGTGTGTGTGTGTGTGTTCACATGTGTTTCTGTGCAATACTCAAAACTATGTCACGCAGCTCATGCACCACTGCACCCATTTACCGGTGGAACATCTCTGCAATGTGCAGATCTAGATCACAGCAATTGAGAACGATCAAAACATACTCGCAAGGCCTGAGTCTACACAGAAACATGCATAAAGCACACACACATTCAGTGATGCATGGGTATTTGCACAAATGTACTCATACGGTCCATAAGCATATACTGTAGCTTTCGTAGCAAGCAATCAATGTAAGTGCACTGTTTTGTGTCACATGTACACATATTTTGTAACACACACACACACACAGTGCAATGTTGTGTGTAGTCTCCAATAATCACTGTCAAGGTTCTGCTCTGATTTCTCTTTTATCTTGTAAAAGCTGCATTGAAAACTTTCCATTAGTGCAGCCAGGTGATATGAACTTTTAAATAGCTGAATAGATGCAGGTCATTTGTTGCTGGCAGTTGCTGATGTATGAGCACATCAGTGAAATATGTTGAATATATTGGGTGTATGTGTTGCAGAAAAACAGAAATTGACTCTGTTTGTTTAAGATGTGAGTCTTTCACTTCTGATACTTTAAGTTTAAAGAAAGACTTTATTTAAGTATATTTAAATAAGTTCAAAGCAGTTTCCCACCAACCAGTTGGTCTTTTGGTACTTTAAAACATTTTGTTAACATTTCTCTTTTCACACAAAGCTCACACACAGAGAGAACTGTGAGCTACTCAAACTGTTTAACTGTGTGCACCATCATAAATTTCAGGGCCTAATTAAAAATGTTGTGTTGTGCTTTTTCCGTATTAGAGGACCTAATTTGGTTTCTTTGGAACAGCAGTTTGTCATTTTTTACAAATTGATTCACCTGGCATGAGCACAATTAGCCACTATGTAAATGTCACCAACAGAAAGAGGGGTTACGCTACTGGCCACACTGCTCGAGTGACCACGACCATTGATCGTTGCCTCTGTGTTTTTATATAGAAAAAAATAAATGACAAACATTATCCACACTTCAATAGTTGTTAAAGGATTCACTAAGGGTGCTTTTTGTCCTTTCCATCACTCACACTTTTTTCAATTCATATTTGAACCAGCAGCCTGAAGGTCATAAGCCCGACTCTTGTCTGTGGAAAGCCCTGCTGTTTGTTTGCTCAGTGTATTGACACATAGCTCCGGCTCAACCTTCAGAGGTTCTGTCTTTGCTATCCCTACTTCAAAGGGATGTTTGGTAATATGATTGCCTTTATACATATTTCATGAGCTTCTAAATATTGATGGAATACTTAGTAGCATAAGTTGCAGCAGAGGAGTATGGACACATTTGTCCTCCCTCTGGCACTCCCTCTATCCTCTTTGATGGCTATTTCAGGTTAAACATGAGCCTTCTCAGATGTGCCACTGATAGCAGTTAACTTTTTCTTGAGCCTGTGTGTGTGTTAACATCATGCACACTCCTTCCCACATGCATGACAGATTTAATAACAACACTGTCAAGCTGCTTTACTCATATTGTGATGTAACACTGGAAAGATGAAATGTGTGGGTGTTCAGAAGAGAGTTTTGAGACAGACCACAGTATGATTATGATACGCTATAATGCACAAGCCAGTGCATTCAGGTCATGTCATATAGCTTTATGGCAGGTTCAAACATAGGTTGATTAACTCCCCATTTCCTTTCGCTGCAGCCTTTTCATCCTATGGTAAACCTAGTGTGCAGCGCTGACCTGAGGATGTTCCTGTGTGCCCTGTACGCCCCGGTGTGCACTGTGTACGGCCAGGTGTCCATGCCATGTCGATCCCTCTGTCAGCGGGCCAAGGACGAGTGCCACAAAATTATGGAGATATTTGGAGTAGTCTGGCCAGATGACATGGAGTGTAGCAGGTGTGTATGTCTGTAATACAATTTAAATCAACTCAGTACTGGTGTCTTCACAAACAGGGTATTGAAGCACCTAATATAATACAGCTGGTAGAATTATTCTGGTTGTTTGATTTATAATAAATATACTGATTATTTAACCAGGACTCAGCCGGCAATATGTGTTTAGCATATATCTCAAGTGTGCACTGTTCCTGTGCCTCCTGCTTCTCTTTAAACTCATGCCAACTTAATGCCAACAACATCAAACCAACCTAACTGTAAACCTCAGCATCTTGCCACTGTTCTTAATTTTTGACTATCACCCCTAGTTTCCCCTTCCTTCCTAGCTTCCTTTTTTGATCTCTCAGTTCAGCTATTATCGTCATATTCAATCAGACATTAAACTACATGATCTAACTGTATAATTACTTTTCTAGGTTCCCAGATTGTGACGAGCCATATCCTCGTCAACAGGACCTGCTAACAGACTCTGACCCAACTGACCAGTCATCCATGACTGTCCAGAGAGATTACGGTTTCTGGTGCCCCAGAGAGCTCAAGGTCGATCCAGACCTGGGTTATACATTTATGGGCAGGAAGGACTGTTCTGCCCCATGTCCCTCAATGTTCTTCAACCAGCAGGAGCTGACCTTCACCCGCTATTTCATAGGAGTTGTTTCCATTGTGTGTCTGTCCGCAACGCTCTTCACCTTCCTGACGTTTCTCATTGATGTTACCAGGTTTGAACAACTGAATGTTTTATATGTGATATTTACTTACAGAGTATGATCACTTCTATAACTCAAGAAGGATCAAGAAGAAAACATATTTAGAAGAAATATCACTTTTGTAAATATCAGTTTGTAAAATACATTTTGAAAGTGAAGTGGAAAGAAAATTTGTTCACTGTTGGTCATTGTTTTTTTTGTTTTTATTTTACTCCTTTAGGTTTCGATACCCTGAGCGACCAATAATCTTTTACGCTGTGTGTTATGTCATGGTGTCCCTGGTTTTCTTTCTGGGATTCCTGTTGGAAGGCAGGGTGGCGTGCAATGCAGTCAGCCCAGCCCAGTTCAGAGCTTCAACCATAACACAGGGCTCACACAACAAGGTGCTTTAGCTCATTTCCATCTAGTATCGCCATAATAACATCACTCATCTCATGGTAATGTTTTTGTCTGTTAAGTCTGTTTGATGTATGATGTACTGAATTTGCCATTATTAAACTTTTCCTCAGTGTTTTTATTTTGAGATTGTGTAAATAAAATCAGCCAGTTAATTTTTCACGATTGATCATAATGAATTAGATACAGATAACGTGACAACTCAGAATGTAGGTCTTATTAACTCAGTACAGTGCTTATTAGATGATTAACTTCAGACTTTAAATGATCATAACTTATCTAGCTTGCTGACTTCTGCACGATTGATCAAAAGTTGTCGCTCCGTCTTTCTCTCTCAGGTTTGCACCCTGTTCTTCATGATCCTGTATTTCTTCACCATGGCCGGCAGCATGTGGTGGGTCATTCTAACAATCACTTGGTTTCTGGCCGCTGTGCCTAAATGGGGCAGCGAGGCCATTGAGAAGAAAGCCCTCCTCTTCCACGCTGTTGCCTGGGGGCTTCCAGGGACCCTGACTGTCACCCTTTTGGCCCTGAACAAAATTGAAGGAGATGGGATCAGTGGAGTGTGTTTCATAGGGCTCTATGACATAGACGCCCTGAGGTGGTTCGTTCTGGCACCGCTCTGCCTCAACGTGGCGGTGAGTACAGTCAGAAGATAAATGAGTGGGTGGGCAGATGAAAGAGTTGATGAGTAGGAAGGATGAATAGGTGAACAGATGAATGGGTGGATGGATGAAATAATACAAGAGTGGATTGTATGTTGGAGTTATGGAGACATGGATAGATTAGTAAATGGATTAGTGGATGGTTGACAGTCTTTTGTCAGTCATGCTGCTCTTTAAAAAACAGACCATCATTTTAATTGTGTGTGCCTGTCACTAAATCTAACTTCTCATTCGTCTTCCTGTCTTCAGGTGGGTGTGTCTCTCCTGTTAGTGGGCATTGTGGCTCTGAACCGGGTGCGCATGGAGATCCCTCTGGAGAAGGAGAACCAAACCAAACTGGTCAAGTTTATGATCCGAATGGGAGTGTTCTCGGTGCTCTACCTCGTCCCCTTGTTGACTGTGATTGGGTGTTACTTGTATGAACACACCTACCGGAGCATTTGGGAGATAACGTGGATGGAGGAGAACTGCAGGCACTATCACATCCCCTGTCCATACAAGGTAGAGAGAGGCTGTGTCATGTTATTTGTAAAGACTTTTTTTGTGGAGGAAAGCGTGCCATGGATATGTCTAAGGTGGGACACCACCAGTTTATCTGCTCCTTAACACAGTATAATTATCACATAATTATTTGACTGATTAGCCAAATAATGATTATTTGGCTGATTAGCCAAAAAATTATTAGGCTGATTTTTGCTTCTGAGTGAAAGTTGAAGAAACCTGATGGTTAATTGTGGTTTAAACTCTTCTTATTGGTCAACACTTGATGCCAAAAAGTGGATCACTTCACAAATTTGAGGTAGAATATTCAAAACAGTTTTGACAAATATGTGCAAGTAAAATTGATTAACATCAAATTTGTGTATGATTCAATTGAATAAAGTCAAACATTTATTGAATATTTATTTAACATTTGTTATATTGTTATTGAAAACATTATATTGCGATAATTGTCATTGTTTTATTGTACAGCCCTAGTTGTACTATAATACTTTAACTGTAAATCTTGATCATTAGTGCAGCCAGGTAGCAATGATGTAAAAAAGTAAAAAAAAAAATATATATATATATATATATATATATATAGAGAGGGAGAGACAGCGAGAGAGAGATGTGTGTGTATATGTGTACATATACATATATATGCATTTTTTACTTATTTATTTGCTCAATGTTTCGCCCACAGCATCTGATTTGTTACTCGTTACGAACAATAGCCTATCAACACTTTGCTTCGGTGAGCACCGGAGCTGTGTTGAAGAGAAGGCAGCCGATGTTACTGAAGGGTGCAATAAACGATGAAATGATGACGAGCAGCCCAGTGTCCCTGTTACACCAGTGAAGTCACAGCTACGGGGTTTCACTCAGTGACACTCTTGAAAGGGACAGCTTTTAAATTAGTTGCTCTCTCCATACTCCACTCACTGCGCTTAAACACAGCATGCATCTGTCTTCTTTTCACTGCAACTCTGCATCACGATATAACGTTATATATTTATTACTTTAAAAAGTAACAGTGGCAGTAAATCATTTTCTCACTACTAGACCACCACTACATTTTCCTGTCGCACACCCCCTAGAGCCAGCTCACGCACCCCCAGAGGTGCGCGCAAAACGCTTTGAGAATCACTGGCCTAAAGTATTTCATGGGATTTGCAAACAAGACATCATTGGTACCACAAAGTCGACAGAGCAAAAACATGACCATCATACAGGTTGTAAACAAGCCAACCGATGAGCCAAATTTTCTAAACCACTTTATTTGGTGGTAAAACTGTAAGCAGTAAATACAGACAAGCTGTCATTCTGTAAACTGTGAATCACAGTTTGGATAATCATTTTAGTCTTTCAAATAAGTTTGACTAACCTGTGGATTTGGTTACAACCTGTATTATCACTTCTTGTTCTTGCCCCACCAGGTTTCAATAATACAATGAGTTGAATAAAGTGTTATTTTTCCCAATAGAAATAATGGGCAACCTACAAGAAGACCCAAATTGTAATAAACCAAAATAACCCGTCATTGAGCAGACACTGTGTGTGTGTGTGTGTGTGTGTGTGTGTGTGTGTAAGTGTGTGTGGGGGGGCAGTAGCACATGTGTGGGGCTGAGTAAGTAGGTATTTGTGGAAGGGAGGGAGTGGAGCACTGTATGCATCATTAGCTCAGCTAATTCAGCTCTCAAGACCAACTCCATACAAAGCCACCATCTCGATGTTACACTCTGTTTCTCTGTCTCTTTGTTTTTCACTCTCTCTGCTGGTTCTCACACACTTATTTCTTTCTTTCAGTCAGTCTCCCCCTTCCACCCCTCTGCTCTCTCTCAGGGCTTGCTCAGTCATGCTCTGCTGCCTGTTCTCTATAGTCTTTGTAGCGGTTATGAAGAGTGGTGGGAGTGTGGTGTTTTACAGTCTGGTGCTAAATTAATAATCGCAGTGCACAATGCAGACACAAACACACTCCCTTGTTAAATGTCCCAAGCGCGCACACAAGGTAATAAGAGCTTTCATTGGTTTCTTAAACCATAAGACATCAAAACTTTTACTTTAGACGTTTGTTTATCTTTTCATATTTCATGATTATTAAAGCTGAGGGCTGTTACAGTGGTTTTATGGTAGAAAAATGACAGCTAATTTGTGACAGACAGACTATATGAGATGGGGTGGAGGCAGGTGCAAGTGCTTATGTTACTTGTTAGTGTATGTGTGTGCATGAATGTGTCTGTAGCTGTGTGTGTGTGTGAGCTCATGAAGAGAGAACCCCCTTTATGACCTGTTGTCGCTCTGGAATTTCAATATTGCTATGTGTTATGTGATCTTTACCCTAGGGGGATTTGCATGTGTAAGAGAGTACAATTACGTGTTTTTTCATAATTGAAGATTCTGTGTTCGTTGTTGAAGTTCAAGTGACTTTGTTTTGTGTGTGTGCATGGGTGGTAAATTACTTAAGTCCCAGGGCATCTTGTTATATCACAGGACCAAAATCTAAGACATTTAATCTCAGCCTGGGCGAGACAGACTAAAGCTAATTAATACGTACCCATTCTTCTGGCCTCTGGTTCTTTCAAAAGCAAGAAATGCTTTCAAAAAATCCTCCTCCCCTGGAAGTCGTCTGAAGAGATGTTGTGAGTGTTGTGTTTAGTGTTGAGAAATGCTTTTTGAAAAGCATCTTTACCGTGATATAAGTCTTTTGCAAGGATGGGATGTCTTTAAGTGCTGCACCAAGTCTGTAATCACTACATAAGTGGGTCCACAATCTTAAAAGGCCACCTTGTAATCGTCCATGTAGCTACAAAAAAAAGTGACAGTTGAGATTGTCTCAGTAATCATGACACCCCACACATTATCTGATTTAAATTGACTTAAATGTTGCAACCACACATATAAAAACATATCCTCACAAAATTGAAATACAGCCATCATCCAAGTGAACAATAAATAAATAAAATGCAGACAAAACATAAACTGCCAATATTCATGTATACATACAGTACACCCCACAACAGTGTGAAAGCACTCTCTGTGATGACAGTTGTAGATTTAATAAATTAAAGTATTCTACTGTTTTGTAAATTAAAGTGGTGGAAATGGTTGGTTTACAAAATACTTTTAATACATTTTTATGCTTTTTTTTGGTGCTGCCTAAAGATGTCACTGTTAACTCAGCACTTTCTGTGTGTAATAGTTCTTCAGTTTTATCTTTCAGAAAGATAAAAACATGACTTGAAGTGAACCACTATATACCTCTGATTTAAATATACTGTACACTACTCTACTCCCTGAGTTTGCTCTCTGTTTGTTTTCAAATTCGATGTTTCAAAACATTAAAAGGTAATTAGGAGAAATTTGGGAATTTGGATTCTTTATATTGAAACCAGCTCTATTTACAAATATACCTCTCAACCTTCACAGCTGCTATAAACTACTGCCCTCTGGTGGTAGAAACTGTATCCTGCATCAAAGTTCAGGACTTCCAAGGAGAGAGCAGTTGCTGCACAGCCCAACTGCAGTTCAGCTGCTGAAGCAGCTCTCTAAGATTCTCACGTCTTCCATCGATTCAAACTGAATGGCTGGGCTAAAAACATGCATCAGAGCTGGAAATTAAATTAATATTTCTGTTTCTCTCTTTAGGTGGAGAAGAACAGTCGCCCAGCCATGGTCTTGTTCCTAATTAAATATCTGATGATGTTGGTGGTGGGAATCCCCTCTGTTTTCTGGGTGGGCAGCAAGAAGACCTGTTTTGAATGGGCCAACTTCCTGCATGGACGCAGACGCAAAGAGTAAGAAGAGAGATGTATTCTCATGAATGGAAGGATGACTTTTTGTTTTTATTCTTGCCTCTCCCCTTCCTTGTCATGTGTCCATTAATGCTTTTTCAGGCCTGATTGTAAGGCTAAAATTAAAACATGTTTGTGGGAGCACATGTACTGCATCACTGATTTTGCTATTAGATAGTAATTTTGCATCTTACATTTTATTTTATGCTCTGAGTCTCACTCACTTCTGCATCTTTTCTCTCTTTGCACTCCTCCTTGCATCCCTTTGTCCCTCCTCTCTTCTAACCCTCCACTCTGCACTTCTCCATTTCTCCTCTCTTTCTTCATCTCTCTCCTAATCTACACCCCTCTGCCTTCCCCTGCACCTTCCCCTTGTCTCCCATTCTTTAACCCTTCACCTCTGCCCTCCCTCACCCTCTTCTCTCTGCAGCAGTGGGGTGAATGAGTCCCGGCAGGTGCTGCAGGAGCAGCCAGACTTTGCCCAGTCTCTGCTGCGTGAACCTAACACTCCCATCATTAGGAAGTCCAGAGGAACATCCACTCAGGTAGGGCTGCAAACACAGCAGTGATACAGCAGTATCAAAAGTAATCATTGTAGTACTAGTTGTAGAAGCAACAGGAAAAGCAAGAGTAATATCAGTAGTTGTAGTCCTTGTAGTATTAGTGGTAGCTCCAGGAATAGAAAGTAATGATGTGTCATTTAAGATAAAATCACATAAAACCACACTGGAACTAGGCGACTGTGCAAGTTGAAAACTGAAACCAGATCTAGACATGTACCTGCATTTTTAAGACCAAACTGTCTGAACCCAACTGGAACTGTCTTATTTTAGACAACTTGAAGTCATAAACTACATGGTTGCTTTATTTCTTCCATTACTGTCCATTAGCTCAACAGGCTAAATAATCCTCACTCATTTCCTCTTCCCACTGGGCAGTGGGCATCTACTTTCAACATACAGTATGGACACAAATGGAAGGTTTTTACTGAATTTTAGTCAAAATCTGTCAAAATCCAAACCAAACTCAGTCCAGAGCTTTATGTAATAAGACAGTCTAAATTAGCTAACATAAATCTTAACATAATGTAGTATTTTTCTGTCAACTTAAAACAGCAAGCACGGTAGTGTCAATAATCAGTCTACCTAATATGATCTCTGTTTATGTTAAATAACCCTGTTATCATGAGTTAATTATGAAGCAATGCTTAAGCATTTAGGAACTGTACAATTTGATTATTGATTTGAACTTTATTTGATGGTTGAAGCAGTCTGTGTACAGTATATCTCTGATTCCAGTCACTGAGGCAATGAGTGTAATGTGCAGATACAGAATGAAAAAATGTTGTCAATTAACTAAATTAAGTTTATTCGCAGTAGTTATTACATCTGTCTAAACTCTCATCCTCCTGTAGGGCACCTCTACCCATGCGTCTTCCACCCACTTGGCTGTCCTAGACGACCTCGACGAACCAGTCAGAACTCACCATGGCCACCCCACCTCCACCAGGAGTAAGGCCAGCAGCGTCCACAGCAAGGCCAGCTACCACGGCAGCCTGCGCCACACTCGTGACGACAGGTAGAGCAGGAAAACATGACTTCCTGTCTGTCAAAAGTTGTGAATTACATGAAACTAAATATTTCTGTCCTTGTTTCTGCTCTCTGTCTCATGTCTTCATCCTCCTCTCTCAGGAGTGATACTATGGTTTACAGAGGTACAGAGGAGCGCAGTTTCCATGGCAGCATGCCGCGTCTTGACCACCCACTCTCCACTCACAGCAGCCTCCAACAGATAGGCGGCCACTCAAGGCACGGCAGCCAGCGAGACGTGTCCGAGGTCCCACCCACCCTCATCACCCACGGAACAACAGCTAGTGACAGCCAAGCTGCTGAGAATGAAGGCACCAGTGCCTGAGAAGAACCGTGACCTTCACAGGAAATTATTGTAAGGAGACTGTCAATGACCTTTTTAAAGAAAGTTTGGCCCCCAGCAGACACATACCTGTCTGTTTACTGTGTAAGTGTTATCCTCTATGAAGATGGACAATGTACAAGTAAGTGCTGTGGTGGTGATTTTTTGGTGTTAGTTCCTTGCTGATCATTTGTTAGCAGTGTGGCTAAAGCCTAACACCGTTCATTCGGTGAACTTGACTAATCTGTCATAGATACAGTGAAGTTTCACTCTAAGCTGGGCCAAGTTCGTTTACTTAATTATTTGAATTTACACAGCAGATGACTCCTGAATGCTTGACTCAGACAAGCTGGGCCATCCAGAATAAATATCCTCAGACATTTTGGGGACATCAGTGATGTTGACATTATTCAGGGATCTTTTTGGTTGTGCTCCGTTAAACCAGAACTAGGACTTGGCTGGAAACACTGAGGAGGAGTTGTCGTACTGTGGACAAGAACACACACTTATATATAGATAGAATGAAATTGTTTTTGGTAGGTGCACTCTGTTTAATTCGTTAGATCCTGGATTTGAAGGTTGGACAACAGTTTGGTGTTGAGAGCAACGTGACCAGTCTTATGGTGGAATTGTTTCCAAATTCTGATCTATTACCATCTTGCAGGACCTACATGAATATTATTAAATATGTGAACACTGCCGATGATTGCTTTTGTAACAATCTTAACTGGTTTTCCCACTCTCATGGTAATGTCTCATAAAATGTGACTTATTTCAGTCTCAGTCTTGATTGAGACTTGATTATTCCCAATCTTTGCTTGTGGACTGCAGCTCTTAATGAATGATGTTTATCTTTATGTGGCTTCAGAGGCCAACAAATATGGGCTTAATGTGAAATCATGGACCTCTCCTGTGGTTTAGTGAAATATTTTTATACTGTGAAAGTCTGTCTGCTGCTGAAAGCTTCATTGTGTGTGTGTGTGTGTGTGTGTGTGTGTGTGTGTGTGTGTGTGTGTGTGTGTGTGTGTGTGTGTGTGTGTGTGCGCGCAGTGTGAGAGACGCAAGTGCTCGTATATGTTTTAAACTTCTCTCATCCAGTGGTGAACAGAGAAAGTGTGATAGAGGGAGGTGAAAGATGGAAACTTGTGTAACCCGGAATGTAAAAGGGTTGTTTTAGAGTCAGAAAGATGGTGATATAACGGGGACACAGTCGGGCAAAATGAGCCAGAATAATGCGTGTGCACTTAGACACACACTCACATTTATTCCAGCTCAGACTGCTTTTTGCGCCTCCCAAAACCATTTTAGCACTGACCTTTCTGCATATAAGCATTAGCTTGACAGATAAAAAAGGCAGCTTTGGAAACAAGCACGGTGAGAGATTACTTTTTGAACAATTTCACATTTAGTCAGTTGTCAGCCAACCAATCTACATCAAAGAGTCCAGAAAATAAATGGAATAAGTACTGATAAAGGTTAGCTAATAACCAGACTATTGTAACCCAAATTCAGGTATGTGTAAATCACTGCACTCAAGCCCTGTGGCTGCAAAGACTGGAATGCAAAATTTAAAAATCAAAACAGTAATAGCAGTGCTTTTATTTTAAAATTTGTTGCATACATGAGGCTGAACGGTTGATTTTTGAGAGGAAGTGTTTTTTTTCCTAATGTGATTTTCACCACTGTACTTGATATGTACCTAAACTGCTACTGTACATGCTCTTTGCTCATGTTTGTTGTGTTGTGTTGTTCAGACATAGAACTCTGACTTACCCAAAGAGGTGCAGACAATTGGCAGTTTAACTGAAAAAAAAGAAGCGGTCGCTTACTGCGCATTGCTACATTTTCTCTGGCATTATTTTACGTTAAAGTAAATGTTACAGGAAGTGTTTATTGTACTTGTTTTTCTATAGTTTGTGTTTTTTCCCCCAATCCCTGAAGACCCAATTAACCTACCTCACCTGTACCTTTCTCTGTACCTGCGCAAACACACACAATTGGGTGCTTTTTCTAAAGTTAAAAAAAATGTAGGAAACTCAACATGAAAAATCACTTAAAATGTTGGTGCTTATTTCTGAAGAATCTGAACTTCTGTAAAATTTTACCCAAATCAAACAGACTCATGGCTTCTGCCTTCTAACACAACACACACACACACACACACACACACACACACACACACACACACCTGTAGATATATATCTGTAACTGTCCTTCCCGGATTTTTTCCAGTCTACCTCTTCAGTTTACATGTACCTAGCTCTCTGGCCTTTCACTGCTGCCTCTCCCCTCTTGTCTGTCTACACCTGTTTTAGGTTTCTCATGACCAACTTCCTTCTGTCAACATGTCTGCCTGCATATCTGTTGTACATAGACTTTCTGTCCTATCCAATGACTAATCTGCCTCACATTTGCCTTCTGCCTCTCCTCCTGTAAAATGTGCCCACGCCTGTCTTTTTTTGGACCTACAGCAACTGTCTGTACTCTTACAGTTTGTGACTGCTTACAAACATAAAGAATTTTTTACCTCTGAACTGGACATTACAATGAGAGATGCTGTGGTAAACACTGTCATTTAACTCAAGAGGAAATCTCTCCTTTTCAGCTATTAGATATCTCATTCTTGTCTGTGATCTGTAATATTAATCACCCACATTAAGACATGAGGAAGAGGAGCTTTCCTTTCTGCTTGATTTCTGATGTCATACTGCGATACAGTTTCAGAGTGAACTGCAGTTGCTTGAAAATATGTGACATTATTGATGATGGTCCAAAAAACATAACAATATTGTGAATTCTGAAACTTGACTTGTATTTGCCTTTTAATTTATTTGCAGTTTAGGACTGTAATGACTTATTTTAAATGCAGTCTAATAAACTTTTTATAGACTTAAGTGCTTTTATTATTATGTTAATACTATACTTGCATAATGTATTGTAATGTAATATTACTACCTCACCTGGTGACTGTGTAGAGATGAAGACATCTGGGTACCCTCTCTTTTACTGAAAAAAGTTAACTTCTGCTCCTTCAGATAAAATTAAATCCAGCTGTGTTAAATGACAAATGTGACCTATCTTGTACATCAAACAGAAAATAACATGCTTTTTTTGATAGTTGTAGAACAATTGGGCAGTTTTCCTTGATTTCTTAATATAAGTGCTCCTGTAAACTTACATTAAAAATAAGTTTTAAGTATCTCTTAGTTCAGCTCAGTGACCACATTTCTTAAGCCGGATTTACTAATGGCTTAATGTTAATCAACACAATGTTACAAACGGTAATAATTCAACCTTTGGAAACAGCAATTTATAAATGGCAGCATCTTTACCCAATACACACTTCACGTGGGCTATATCTGCAGTCTTGTAAAATGTAGAAGGACCAGAGACATTCATCTACTATGGAAAATCTGGAAACAGTTTCGGTCAAGACCATATTCCTGAACGTTCTCGTTTCCGGCGGACGATGGCGGCTACATCTTGTTTGAGTGTGGAGACGCTCTGTTCCAGCTGCTCCGAGAAGTCCCTCAGAAGACGACTCTGCTCATCCACAAACAGTCTGAGCCCCAGCAGGTCAGACTCCTCCTGGAAACAACAGGAACACAACCTCAAAACTAACCTCAATAGATAATCATACACGTGCACTGTACTCTACGGGTTCAGACTAGCAATTCTTAATTGTACTTGGTGCTTTTCCAAACATGAATCAAACAGCAGATGTCTCACTGCAGTCCTGATTATAAATTCCACAACCTAAACATGCCTTTCCTGTCTGGTTTGCAGATGTTTCTTTTACAGCTGGTTTTGCTAAAACCAAAAACAGTGACATTCTCTGACTCACAGTCCAAACATACCAAGCCCAAATTATTTAAGCAACCAAATTTGACAAGTTGATGTGGCAGGTTCACAGGAATCTTATTAAAACTTCTTTTGAACTATAATCACGAGGCCTTATTTTAATAATGCTCACTAATGCTAATGCTGCACACAGATGCGGATACGTACACTGGGCCTGTGTCTGCGCAGGCGCTGCAGCTGACCCCGAACTGAAGTCATGCTGTGGTAGAAAACCTTGAGCGCACGAGCAAACTCTGCATCACAGCTGGGACGCACCAAGCGACCACGCACACTCTCCCCACCTAACACCCAGAGTGAGAAAGGTGTGTGAGAGAGAGAACACATTAATCGGTGATTTCATAAAATCTTTAAAAATTTTCGGAACGGAAATATCGTGCCATGAAATGTCTGTATATTACTCTCAATCTTTTGTTTGTAAACTACAGTTTTCAATTCAATTAACAACATACTGACCCCGATCTGGTTGTGTTATGTATGTTTCAGTTACCATTCTTAGCTGTGTTGAGTTGTTCTCTGAGACTAAGATTTTCTTTTCTCAGTGAAGCATTAACACTCTTCAGTTCCTCCAAGTCCTGTTGAAGAGCTCTCACTGAACAGCTGAGCTCTGCAGAGTCTACAGGCTGCAACACAGACACACTAAAGTTGCCAGGAATTTGTCATTAAGTCCTACTGGAAGAACCAAATATTACAGTTACTGAAGTCTATGGTTTTACAATTCTGGTGTCTTACAACTTATCTTACAGTTAGTTAAATGCTTAATGTATTATGTGTTTGTTCTAGTGTTTTGTATATTACATTTAGAGACATGTCACAGTGAAAGGTTATTGCTGACAGAGAAATACAAACTCTACATCAAACTCACTGCAGTGTCCGCTGGATCTGCCTCCTCAATGATAAAGACGCCCTCTGTAGTCATCCTCACTCCCTCTAAAGATGATATCAGCCCAGTGCAACCCTCTGAAACAGGAAACCAACACCTATTAGCAGCTTTAATGATACTTTGCGTCTGTGGTATATTTATATTAATGACTCTAGCATAAAATAAAATGTTTCTAACGAGTGCAAGATGACAGTTCAAGTTCATCCCACTCCAACTCATCTCTACAAGTCTGAGGGAGGCAATAAGACAACTGACATTTTGGGCGGCTGCTGTGAAATGAAATAATACAGCAGTGTAATGCTGTGAAATAAAGCATTCATAACAAAATCTATTTGTTTTACATGCAGTTTTTGTGGTAAATATTTAGTGAACCTTGTGAGCTGGAGGCCACGGTAAGTTTCCTATATACCTGCTGCACCTACACACACCCTCAGCCTGAGCTCCGTCACGTTGTCTCTGGCTTTAAGCCCGAAATACACTGAAGCTTGTAAAGAGTCTTGCCCAGTCATTCATCCATTTCTTCGTCCTCACCTTGAAGGCCCCAGAGCTCCAGCACTACAGCGCGCTGCTCTGCAGGTAGTCCAGCAGACGTTGGGAGGTGTGCAGGGAGGCGAAGTGAACTCTGTGATCCAACAGAGGGTTGACGTTGTGCCACACGGCCGGAGTGTACAGAGGCTGGCTGCAGTCAAACAACCTGAAACTGAGACAGTGGGGGAAGAGGAAATAAGAACGAAGGACAACAAAGTACAATATCTAACTTCTGGCCGTACGAGTCCAGAGGACAGTGATTATCTCAGTTCATGAACAGCCCTGTTATGTGTCTTGTCTCCAATAAATGCTAAATTCATTGATGACCTGCATGTTCCTCACATATCTTCTGCTGTATCTTATCTTGACCTCCAGTTCCTGGGCTGTCATTTATTGTAGGAATTCTCTGCATCTTCCCAGTATACTTCACACTCCACTCTGTGCTTCCCATGCCTCAACATGTAGCCCCATATGCCTCACCCAATTTGGACCCCTCTATTGCGGGCCTCTCTTATCCAGCGGAGGCCACAACACTGGTCCAGGACCAGCTGGAAGTCCAGTCGTCGACCCAGTAACTCAGACGGGTCAATCATAATGTCATCCTCACCCAGAGGGCTGGAAGGTGAGAAAGATTATTTACTATCTTATCTATGCGTTTATTACATTATTCACAATGTGTGTGTGCTTCATACAGTCCTGTGGAAGTGCAGGGGACCAGCTGTGCTTGAAGAATGGCCTCCTCAGTGCCCTCTGAACCCAGCACCTGCAGACAGGTAATCAAACAAACTCTCAAAGTGGAGAAGTGTGTGTGTGTGTGTGTTGTGTGTGTGTGTGCGTGTGTGTGTGTGTGTACCTCAAGTTGCTCTTCCAGAGGGATGCGGAAGGCCAAAGACTGAAGCCAGAGGTGAGCAGTCCCCAGAAGCAGAGGCTCCACAGGATCCCAGAAAGGGTCTTTATCTCTGGGTAACGCAGCTGCAGACAGCCCTTCTCTCTGACAGCAAGAACCAAAAACAGGTCAAATTTCAAAAAAGTTATTCCTCTGACATGTAAACCTGGTAATGGTAAAGCATGACTGTGCTGACATTCTACATTTTGATTGTAGATGTACTAAGGCTCCCATTCCATCATGCCACAGTGGAAAAGCACAGTGAGATGATCCTCTCTATGATTACGGTATATATTATTGTGTCCTATCATGCCACTTTCAGAAACACAATAAAACAAGTACATAATACACACATCAGCAAATCCCTTATAGATCTATTGTAGTAAAGATCCTTAATTTATCTTTATTTTATTCACTTCCTTTACCTCACTTCCTTTAGTTCTTGTTCTTTTCACTGATTGGCTCTCACTTCCACCTTTCCTTCCTAATTGAGTTGATTGAGTTCACCTGGTTCACACTATTTAAGGACTGCACTCCCTTTCACTCACTTTTTCACTTCCACATGGGGCGGCAGTTCTGGTAAGAAGTTTAATTTACTCTTTAGTTTAATTCTATATTCACGTTTATGAAAACTTAGTTTAGATGTCTGTCTTATTTCTTTGAATTGGACATGTGAGTTAAGGTTATAATCTTATGTTTGCTTTCTTTCAGATTCAAGAACTCGTGTGTCTTTTGTTTCCTTTGTTTACAAATACCTCATCTAAATCGGAGAAAATAAACATTTTCAGAGGATATGCAAAGTTTCCTGGCTTCCTTCATGCATTCTGACCGATGCATCACATGACGATAGTAAATGTACCTTTTGAACCCTTCCTCTTTTACATCTATACTTGGCAAATTTTTGTTTTGTTTAGGTTTTGAAATAATTTTTAGTCTGTGCTGAAAATGTTTAGGCTTGCTGATTGCGTACAACATAAAAGAAAGAACAGTAAGAACAGAAACACAAATTATGCTGATTTGTAAATTGTCTCTAACATTACATTGTCTCCACTCTTCTCAGCCTGATGCTGCTGGTAGACATCTTCCATCAGGAATTTACGGTTCACAAACTTGGCCTTGGACCACATCCATACCTGGGAAAGGAGTGCAAGACCTGAACTCAAACCTAAACTGAAATTGTGATTATTAAAACCTTATGATTTAGTGTATGTGAGAAACAGAAAGAAAGATGCAGACAACCCAACCTGTTTTCTTCCCATAGCAGTGACTCTGACAACAATCTCCTTCTCCAGGTCATGGCCTTTTGAATCTGACAGCGCCAGATTCTTGATTTCCAACTTAAACTCCACCCCCTAGAGACACAGCACACAGTAAAGAGTATGTGTTTATCAATTGTTAATACATAACAATGACCATATGAGACAACAAAAACAAAAGATATATTTCTATTTCATTTATCCACATAACTGCCTCCAGTATGTGATAGAAATTCAAGTTTTCAAATAAACAGCTCAGGCAAACACTTGTCTTTCTGTGAATTTTCATTCACACAGAACTCACAGAATGCTGTGAGTCCTTCTGCAGAAGGACTCACAGCAACACACATACGCAGTGTACGTGTATGCTCGAATGAGTGAGGAGAGCTCAGTGAGCATGTTATTTATCCAGTTTTAGGTTCAATCATATCATTCCACAGAGAAACGCTGTCCCTGAAGTCTGGATAACACAGAACAGAGATATTTTGACTGTTACGTTTACACAGCACAGATGAGTCTCCCTGAGTCCAGGGTTACATGCAACATGTTTGGAATTCCCATTACATTATTCCCTTTTAGCATTTTATGCTAACCAAACATAAGAATATAAACATTTCATGTAAGCTTAGTAGTACTTGCAGAATAGGTGAGTAAGAATATAAGAAGAGAATAATAAGTAGTAAAGTAAGTAAAATATAGTATAAGGGAGTAAAAATATGTAAGAAAACAATCATGCAGGAATCAAAGTGGATTATTATTTCTAATTCATTATGTGATAGAGAATATGACCTTTATGATATCAAAATTAACTCAGACATATGAATAAGAAATTCAACCTACACGTGATTTGCAAAGATGGTTCTGGAAAAAAAATATCTAGCACAAGGAATCACACGTCAGGAGGAGGAAAGCTCCCATAATAAACAGTGGTGTAAATATGTTTTCCCAGTACATTTTCCCATCCAACTGTAGTCATCTATGATCATATGTTCTTTGAGTTCTGCTTTTTCTTTTTCATGCAGTAGATCATTCAGGTGTGAGACAACATGAGTCATGTTGTCCGACACATCTGGGATGTACGTACCCAAAAAAACATTTAACATAGAAGCTCAATGGGAGTGAATATGTGCTACCTTGTTCAGCTCCTGGCTCATCTGGTTGGCCTCAGCCACCATGGGCATCAGTTTGATGTAGTCATAGAAGACGGCCAGCAGACTGGGGTCAGTCTGAGTAGAGCCAGCACAGGAATCACCTAAACACAAAAATAATATCTAACACGTTTCCTTCCAAAATTAAACTTTACTCACAGCTACCGATCACCCTGCTCACCCAGGTGGATGCCCTCAGCGGCAGCCAGTTCAGACTGGAAATAGTCGTAGTCATAACGGCTCCAGTCATCACCGCCCCTCTCAGAGGGATAACCAATGAACAGGTAGGTACAATTGGAACCGAGAATGAGGCGGTCCTAGAGGGAGACAAGAGATTAAAAGAGAGAAATGATTTGTGTGTGTGTAGTAACCACACAGCCCTATCATAAAGTTTGTGTGTGTGTGTGTGTGCGTGTGTGCGTGCGTGCGTGCGTGCGTGCGTGCGTTGACACCCACCAGGTGCTGCAGCTCAGTTGTCTGGGAGACAGCATTGCCATTGACAATGAGCTTTGACCCTGCCAGCGGGGTCAGCGTTACCCCGGCGCTGTTCGTTCCTGAACACAGCATGACGCTCCTGAATCCTGATGCAGAAAAACACACATACATATATGTGTATAAGCTTAAAGATACAAAATTGGATTGAGCGATACTTGCATCTCAACATTACTGAGTTTCCAGACAAACATAAACTCATTTACATGTGACAGGACCTGCCAGCATCACCATTTACACCCACTTTTAGATACTCTCACTTTACTTGTTCTGGGTTTGGGATGTTTAATTGTTCCCTGATGTGATCTTGACATGAGATCTCACCCTAAGCCCTTGATAGAAATGGATCTTGGGGAAGAGTCACACAAGCCAATGTCCCATTCGCCTAGAACACAAAACATAGTTAATGAGTGGAAATGAACACGCTGAAAACTGTAGCGATGGGTCAGAGAATATGGGTTAAGCTGAGAGTCAGAGAGTGAGGTATTCATTTCAATATACAGGTGCTGGTCATATTTACATTACATTTATTCATTTAGCTGATGCTTTTATCCAAAGCGACTTACAATTGCTATACATATCAGAGATCACGCGCCTCTGGAGCAACTAGGGGTTAAGTGTCTTGCTCAGCGAGTGGATGGGTCACAGTGGGGAATTGAACCTGGGTCTCTCACACCAAAGGCACAGCCTTAACCATTGTGCCATCACAATACTGAAAAGTATGAACATGAAAAGTATGAGCATGTACAGCACTCAATACTTAGTTGGGGCTCCTTTTGCCTGAATTACTGCAGCAATGAATCAGTCTGTGGCACTGCTCAGGTGTTATGAGAGCCCAGGTTGCTCTGATAGTGGCCTTCAGCTCTTCTGCATTGTTGGGTCTGGCATATCACATCTTCCTCTTCACAATACCCCATAGATTTTCTATAGGGTTCAGGTCAGTCGAGTTTGCTGGCCAATTAAGAACAGGGACACCATGGTCCTTGAACCAGGTACTGGCAGCTTTGGCACTATGTGCAGGTGCCAAGTCCTGTTGGAAAATGACATCTACATCTCCATAAAGTTGATCAGCAGCAGGAAGCATGAAGTGCTCTAAGACTTCCTAGTAGACGGCTGCTTTGACCTTGGACCTCAGAAAACACAGTGGACCAACACCAGCAGATGACATGGCACCCCAAACCATCACTGACTGTGGAAACTTTACACCAGACTTTAAGCAATGTGGAGTCTGTGCCTCTCCTCTCTTCCTCCAGACTCTGGGACCTTGATTTCCAAAGGAAATGCAAAATTTACTTTCATCAGAGAACATAACTTTGGACCACTCAGCAGCAGTCCAGTCCTTTTTGTCTTTAGCCCAGGTGAGACGCTTCTGACGCTGTGTCTTGTTCAAGAGTGGTTCTACACAATGAATGCGACAGCTGAAGCCCAGGTCTTGCGTACGTCTGTGCGTGGTGGTTCTTGAAGCACTGACTCCAGCTGCAGTCCACTCTTTGTGAATCTCCCCCACATTTTTGAATGGGTTTTGTTTCACAATCCTCTCCAGGGTGCGGTTATCCCTATTGCTTGTACACTTTTTTCTACCACATCTTTTCCTTCCCTTCGCCTCTCTATTAATGTGCTTGGACACAGAGCTCTGTGAACAGCCAGCCTCTTTAGTAATGACCTTTTGTGTCTTGCTCTCCTTGTGCAAGGTGTCAATGGTCGTCTTTTGGACAGCTGTCAAGTCAGCAGTCTTCCCCATGATTGTGTAGCCTACAGAACTAGACTGAGAGACGATTTAAAGGCCTTTGCAGGTGTTTTGAGTTAATTAGCTGATTAGAGTTTGGCACCAGGTGTCTTCAATATTGAACCTTTTCACAATATTCTAATTTTTGAGATACTGATTTTGGTGTTTTCATCAATTTTCAATTTTGATGTAATCATCAAAATTAAAAGGAATAAACATTTGAAATATATCAGTCTGTGTGTAATGAATGTATACATTATACAAGTTTTACTTTTTGAATGGAATTACTGAAATAAATCAACTTTTTGATGATATTCTAATCATATGACCAGCACCTGTAAAGAGAGCGGTGAAAACAGACGTACCCTCCTGGATGAAAAGCTTTACCACCCCTGACAACTGAGCATCCTCGTTGATGTTCAGGATGTAGGGATGCATCTGCATCATCCTCCTCTCCTGATAGTTAGGGACAGAGAGACAGTAAACATTAAAAGCTGAAAAATATCCACATATACAAAGATGTATTTACATCTTTACCAAGTAGCTACATTAACCTTCTGTGCTCATGTTTTTCCTTAGCTCATCTGAAACTACAGAAACTCATGCTTGTATCTCTAATTGTGTGTGTGTGTGTGTGTGTGTGTATGCGCGCGTGTACACCTGTGTGATGTTGGCATACTGTTGCTCCCAGTCCTTCAGCGCCTCCTGGAGGTGTTGTTCCCACAGGGTCTGAATGGCTCTGATCTGGAGCTCATTGTGGGTCAGCAGCTGACGAAGTTCCTCTGAACACACACACACACACACGCGTGCACACGTTGACCTCTCTTACCCTCACATGCTGAATTCTCTTTTATTCTAAAATTGAGTCTCACTGGTCTCGTCGTTAGCTCTGCGTCCCTCCTGGCCCAGCCGGCTCAGTCTTTGCAGCAGTCTGGCGTTCTCGGCCTTCAGCTCTTTGACCAGACGCTCTGTGGGGCTCTCATTCACCACTGCTCTGTTCTGGATACGCTTTGCCCTAAAGAGGTGAGGGAGGCGAGTGAGGGGTGTGGATTGGGTACAGTCAGAACAGACGAGTGAAAGGCCAAGAAGAAAGAAAAGAGAGGAGAAGGAGGGAGAAAGAAGCGACAGTGAGCGAATGCTGTGGAGGTTTTAGTGTGTGCAACCTGATGTATTAATGATGGGTTACACTGCATTATGGTTTGTTGTACCTCTCAGCATAGCGCAAGGTTGAGAGAGACTCCTCATAGCAGATATCAGCTGGGCTCAGCGTGGCAATCTTGAAAATTCATTGATGTCAAAATTGAGAAATGAATTGAGAAAAAATGAGAAATAACTTCACTGATCTTTATTCGCTGTTTATTTCCAAGAGCTATATCTTACATACTGCATTGTGCAACATCAGTGCATGTTAGCACTACTTTCTATAAAGTGTCTATTACCATAACAGTGCGACTGTTGCCTCCCAGTGCAGACTGCAGCAGCTTGGTGAGAACAGAGTCTCTGTAGGGTATATGGACAACCTTCCTCCCTACTGCCACATCAGCGAGGGAGCTGGAGGAGGGGAGAGGATGTAAAAACGCTGATGAACCAAGTGGAATAAAAACTAAATTAAACCAAACACCAGGCCAACCTGATAACGTTGCCAAGGGTGGTGAGGCTCAGGTTGATGGCTGTGCCCTCTTTGAGCCTGTCAGCCTCCGACCCGGACGAGCGCTGACGCTCACTGCCAGCCAAGTCCACCAAGTTAATGTTGGACTGCTTTGTGATGTTCTCTTTGGAAAAGATCTGACAGGAAGTCACAGTAATGCCAATAACACGTCTAAAGAACCTGAAGATAGTAGACCTATTTCTGACATATATAAAACAGACACCAGCAGATGCGAAGATAAATTACATAACTTTACTGCTAAATGTAAAATTAATGCAAATCTTTTTAGGCCCAATATGCATTAATGTTTTAGTAATAAAATGAAATTTGTTTTGTTGGTGTGAATTTTAATGGCGTCCTGGGACAGACGCGTCTAAATGTAGGATGTGGGGCCACTTAAGCTACCTGTTTGAGTTGGAGGATAATGAGCATGTGTGAGCGACTGCTGTTGGCGTTCATGTGAGTGGCAGCGGTGGTTCGGGTCCTGGTCCCCTGTTCCATCAGCTGCTCCACCTACATTTTAAAATTTGCACTTTAAAGTGATTCCAAATACAGCACAAACATACAAAACACCAAGGTAGCATTAAGAAGGATCTGAAATATCCCTAAAGATCCCTTGTCATTGTTTTTTTTATTTGTTTCATGTATCATAATTGTACAATTACAAAACCGGCAGAACGCTCAGACCTTGACAAGTACAGTTCTTTTTTGATAAGAGTAAGTAAATCAAGCTTATTCCAGGTTGAGACTCTGAAATACATTTTAATTAAGGTGCCTTTCTTGGCACTCAAGGACAGGTATTCCAGGTTGAGACTCTGTAGAATTAATTGTACAACATAGACAGATATCTATCCAGCTCCCCTGGACTGCTACTGTATGTAGAGGTGTTTCTCTACACACACATTACATTACATTTATTCATTTGGCTGACACTTTTATCCAACTTTTACCATTGCTATACATGTCAGAGGTCGCACACCTCTGGAGGAACTAGTGGTTAAGTGTCTTGCTCAGGGACACAATGGCGAATGTGTCACAGTGGGGGATTTAGCCTGGGTCTCTCACACTAAGGCATGTGGCTTATCCACTGTGCCATCACCTCCTCCATATACATATACACACTCTCCTTCCAATTCGCTACCTGTGGTGCGCTGTCACACGGGACTGTTCGGAGACCCTCCACATAGAAGCCTCTTTGCTGCTCCTCTCTGACTCTGAGCCCCCCCGGAGTACGAGATCCCCGAGAGAGGAGGTCAACCACCTGTACAGAGAGAAGAGAGAGAAAAGATGCAGAGATTATCGAATGCTGGTCATCTACTAAAGTAGTGACTTCTTAATGAATGTAATATCCAGAGATAAAATAGACATCGGGAAAACTGACAGTAGCTGCATATCCTATGTTACCTGCTCATTATAGATTTCCAACATACTGAAAAAGACCTGTGTAGACACCAAGAACAAAGACATTTTGAATTTTCACACCCATACATCACACTGCGTGTTTGTAAATTATGATGATGCAAAAACAGCCACGCCCACTCCTCACCTGACATTGTCTAGTATCCTGGTTTTCTCTCATGGCCTGAAACAGTCTGTCACAAAGTTTAGGAACCAGGCCTTTGTTAGGCCCATAGCCCACCATTGAGTAACTCTTCCCTGAGCCGGTTTGCCCGTAGGCCAACAGTGTGGCATTGTAACCCTGCAGACATTGTTTCAGGATATCCACTATTAGACCATACTAGAAACCTCAAAATTGTTTTAACCAACAAGCACAGAACAAAATCTACTTGGGTGCAAAAAACACTGAGCTTTGTGATCTAGATGTGAATGAAACTCTACTTAAATACAACATGATTGCTACCTGCAGAGCATTCTCCAGTATGCCCTCTCCCAGGTCCTGGAACACACTGTCCTGGGGACAGATATTTTGTGAGCTGCAAACTTGTAACCCAGTATTGTGTTGATCAAACTCTGCTCACCTCTCACTCTAACTACATTATACTGTGTTGATGTATCTTCTGCTATGCATTCTGCTTGTTTTACATGTTTCACTTTGTTCTGCTGGCTTGAATACACCAATTCTTTGCCTGTTCTACCAGGATGCCTCGGAGCTGACCTGGTCAGCGTATCGTCCCCCGGGCTCTTCACACATGTAGAGGCCACCGCGGTCTCGTGTGAAGCCGGAGTGGGACCAGTAGGCGTAGTCGAAACAAAACGAGCGACGGTTCTGGGAGTCACGCGGGTCCTGGATGGTGATGGAGCTCGACACCATGGAAACAATACAGCTGCTGCCTGCATCCCTCTCTCTCTGAATGGAGCAAGAGGAGAAGAAAAGAGCAATCTTCATTTCATTTGGATTTCAGGAAAAGTGGGAGTGAAAGTGAAAGTAAAAGAAAATATTTAATTCCTCTTTAGAAGCGCAAGATGTGCAAAATGATTAGATCTGTCAACTGCATTTTGCAATAAACAACCATGTGAGGGTTAGTGTAATAATTTACTGTAAGGATAGCACTTTGAATTTATATAATCCTTTCTTGTTTTTCTGAGCTCCCCCAGGCTACATAACATCCACCAGTCACCATCAGAACAAAGGAACACTGATGTAAAGTCGTGTAAACATATTCAGCTGTTTTTTTCTGAATCTTCCTTATATCCAGGTGCTACTAGATATACAGTCTCTTCCATCGCCGGCTCACCATCTGACTAACTTTCTCAAGAAGCAGTTGCTCAAAGTTAAACCTGTATGTGTGTATTGCTATCTTATATGTAGAAAACCAGTAGGAGAAGTACACAAATCCTGTATTTGAGTAAAAGTACAGATACCCTGCTAAATATTAAGTCTTCTATTTAAATTTTTCCCTACAAAAAATAAATTTCTATCTACCAAAGTACCTGCTTTTGAAAATACTTAAGTATCAAAAGTAAAAAGTACTATTAGTATGGCTTTGTTTGTCAGGGGATGCTGACATGACAAACAGAATTAAAAATCGAGTATGCAAACATTCCTATTTATTAAACAATGCCATTCATTATAAAACATATTATTATATCAGTTGTGTGTGTGTGTCAGATCCTTTACTTAAGTAAAAGTACTAGTACCACACTGTAAAAATACTTTGTTATACTGTTACAAGTAAAAATACTGCATTGAGAATGTTACTAAAGTAAAGGTATGATCAACAAAATGTACTATTATATATGAGATTATTATTATTACTCATGCATTAATGTAAAAGCAGGATTTTACTGTTGTAATTGATGAGAGGGAGCTCATATGAACTATTTAGTATCGAGTGAAACTAATGGTTATTCTTATTATGTTTTGTGTGTAAAAATCTTTGTTTGTCAAGTAAATAGTAACCAAAGTGGTCAGATAAATGTAGTGAAGTAAAAAGTACAATATCTCCCTCTGAGATGTAGTGGAATAAGTAGAAAGTGGCATGAAAAGAAAATATTAGTACAAGTACAAGTAGGTCTACCTCAAATACGTACTTAAGAACAGTACTTTAGTAAATGTCCTTAATTACTGTCTTAAACACCACCATCTTATACTTACTGTAAGTAGTAATACCACAGTGTAGAAATACTCAATTAGGGCCTGCGTACAAAATCATACTATTAGTATCAAAATATATACATACAAAAAGTATAAAGGACTCAATATGTAGAGTTGCTCAATTCAGAAATTGGGGTGGCTGTGGCTCAGTAGGTTGAGCAGGTGGTTTGATCCTTGGGTAAGATAGTATGAAATGTGTGTGAATGTCTCCATCTGATGAACAGCTGGCATGGTAGCCTCTGCCATCTGAGACATGTATGAATGTGTGTGAATGGGTGAATGCGACATGTAGAGTGGTTGGAAGAATAGAAAGGCGCTATTATACAAGTACAGTCCATTTACTATTTGTTATTGCCATGTAATTATTGATGTTTTAATGTGAACTGCAATGTTGCAGCTGGTAAATGTGGCGCTCATTTTAACAACTTTATGTACAGCTAACTCTGTAAAGTAACTAGTAATTACTGTCCAAAACGTAGTGAAGTAGTATAAAGTAGCATAAAATGGAAATACTCAAGTGCAAGAAGTCCATTATTTAAGTTTTTGTACTTAGTTACCTTTCTCCACTGTAGGATAGTAATTGGGTTTGTTTTGCCCTTACATTTGTGAATAACAGGTAAATATCCAGGCTGCCCTGCTAAGTCTTGTGTGATAGTTATACTAGGTTATCAAGTCATTTTCTGTTTTTACCTACTGACTCACCTGTAGAATTCATATAGAGTATACAGTATGTTGCAGCATACAGTAATGTGTCAGTGAATGAAACATAAAAATAGATTAGAAATTGCGTAAAATAAGAAATCAATGATTTATTCACTGACCTTGTTGAACGGTCGGACTCTGACGGCCACTTTGACGCAGTCCTTGCAGTGCATATCTGAGCCTTTAGCCTTCATGGTGCAGCAGGCAGGTATCAGGACAGGAGACTGGCAGACTGAGTGATCGGCTTCCTCACACGGAACAACACAGGACTGTGTCGAGTTACACGCTGACATGGAACCAAGCAGGTCAGAGTAACAGGTGGCATCCATACTAGCCTGTTGAGGTTTTACTAAAAACATGATAGGGGAAAAAAACCCAAACATTCTGTGTACACGCTGAACAGTGGATGCGAATTCTCGAGTCTAAACTAACACAGACATGTAGTAGAAACTGCTACAGACTAAAATTAAATATTAACTGACGAGTGATTTTTTATTTAAAAAGTCATGATCAGCAGCATTTACTATGGAAATAAATAAATACTGTCTCTAATATACCCCCCCACCGAAACACACACAGGTGTTTCGTTATTGAAGTTTGGCAGTGATGCCGGTTTCACTTTCCCCTTGTCTATAAATTATGGAAGAGACACGGAGCTGGGAATTGGTCAAGTTTAAACAGAATCATTACACACAGCTTCATATGTGTCAACATTTCAGCAACTTTCTCTGAAACCAAACTAAAATTCTTATATTAACCAGATTTACAAGGTTCCTTTTCAAACTAGAAGCTGTTGAAGATGGACACGTGTCTGACATGTGACGCACAAACAGCATTTTGTAAAATACAATAAAAGGCTTGTAGATCCTTTCGGTGGTTCAAATGGCATTGTGGTCCGTTCACTCCATCCAGCCACCAAACTAACAAACAAATGCAATTTACACAATAAATTGAATCGAGACAAATCACTCAAAACCAGAAGTCGATTAGTATTCAAGCTTTACCATATTTATCAAAGAGCAGTCATCAAAAATAAAGACATTCTACATACATTCATCAGAAAATAGCCTATGTGTCAGATGGTGGTTGCCATAAATTTAATTAAACAAGCCTATTAACATTTCCCAAAACAGTTTTAAACACCACCAAACCGCTGTGCAAGTCTTTGTCTCTTTCACCCTATACAACATCCCCATGAAACACACACACAGCCCAAATCTGATGAGAATAGTGCACGTCTGTGTCACAGAAAATCTCCCAAATGGACTGAAACTTTAAGACTATGGCATAGGCAGTCTGATTAGATGATCAAATGCATTCCAGACACTAAAACTTCAAAATGAACATAATTTCTTAAGATTTATTTATTAACTTTATTTGGAACATAGCAAAAGACTATATACAAATGTATCAGTAGAAATCTTTGATCTCCACTTGGTTGGTTGCTTTTCTGCTTAAATAGAAAAGACAGCAGGCCTTGAAATCTTAAAAATAAAAGAAAACAAAAAAAAACCAAAACAACAACCTTAAAATAAACAAGAATGTAAATAAAACCTATTTATCAGAGGCAGGTTCAATTCAGTCTTTCTGGTTTTATTAATGGGAATTTCTAGAGGCCTACGTTGATTGCGTTCCCTTGTGTCATTCTGTGCCCAGAGAATTAAGATGATTATGAGGAGCGCTGCAAAATGTCCAACACAAAATGGCCACAGATACAATATCAAGTGAAATCGTGTTAGTACGAGCAGGACATGTAAACTCTAAAAATATAGTCCTCTCTCACACTGTTATCCACCAGTGTGTTTTGTCCCAAAAAATATATTTTCCTGCCCACACTGCTTGTATTTTATTGTCCTACAGGGAAGTCAATATACAAAGACAACCCTGTGCAGCACTGTGAGGCATTTGAGGAAATAGAACCATCGTAAGTTTAGGCATACACGTTTATTTGACAGCTTCTGACAGAGTTGGATCAGATCTTGTGGTGGCTGTCTGAGGTTCACTGGTTCAAACCACCAACCTCCTTACAGTTTCTTCCTCCGCGTGACAGGTTTTGTGAAAACGTTGTCTATTATGCGTTTGCGTCGAAGGTTCATGGTCGAGGTTGGGGCCTCTTCCTCCTTAACCCTCTTCTGTGCCCGCGGGAGGGGATCAGCTGGGCTGGGCAGGGGCGAGATCAGGTCCACCTCTGCTACGGGAGCCGGCTCTGAAAGGGCTTTGGATCTGAAGGTGGAGAAAGTAAAACCTGAGTAGGTAGAAGGGTTGCAGCGATATCCGGTTTCACGATATATCACGATATATAATGTAATGAATATCATACCCTAAACATTTGCTAACTACAGGTTTTGTAAAAAGATAAAAATGAACAAAGAATCTTTCCTACTGGACTACCTTGTCACACTAAAACCAGCGTCACACTCATGCAGCAGGGTAGATACATATCGAAGAGAGGCGACTCAACTGGTCTCTATTTGCCCCGTAACAAAGTAAAATTACTGGCTGAGATTACTTTGGGTTTCCAAAACGTGTGTTGTCCCGGAGGATAAAAATCCAACATGTAAAAAATTTGGACGTGAATTGGCTGCTAGAGGGAACGCATCCAACACGTTTGCCCATCTCCACAACACAAACAACAACAAACAACATCCCTCCATGCAGATCAAAGTACGTGTACCGATTATAAATTTAATTGCTAATGAACAAAAATAAAATACGCCATCTAATTTATTTTTCACATTCCTGCTATATAATATCTGCATTGTCCGTCGGCTCAGTAAACTCCATCTTACAGACACACACTGACCCAATATGACTGACAAGTGAGTGAGAGAGTGAGTGAGTGTGGCCATTATAAACCAAACAATCACTCGATTTATGGAGAAAATAACCAGCAGATTAAATCATAATGAAAAAAAACTTAGTTGCAGTTAGATACATAACTACAACAGTAAAATCCCACTTCAACATTAATGCATGAGTAATATTAATAATCTAATGACATTATATATGTTGTAACTGTACAACAGTGATGGGACATTTTCTGCATTGTACTACTTAACGGAAAGAATAAAGAATGTCAATACTTTCTCCACCACTGGTGCTAACATGTAAACTAACATGTTACTAATATAGTTACATTTAGCCCAAACAGAGCACACTGCAAACTGATTTATGTCACTGAAAAAGTATAAAAGGTATTTGTCGTATCCTCAGTCTTAGGGGTCCATAAGATTTTCTTAGGAAAACATGATCTTACTTGGCTGTTCGTTTGCCTGTTTTTCTGGATTTAGAAACACCTGCTGCCTTCTCCACCTCCACGTGATCTTCTTCTGAGGCAATTTCATCCTGGAAAGGGGTTAAAATGTTAGTGCAAACATGCTGTTCAAAGGCTGGTAACAAACAAGACAGATACATGACTACAAATGGAGAGAAACCAAAAGCACCAACCAATATTGCATAACTGACTCAGCAGATTACTACTCTTAGTCAAAATGAGTTTTAATCTAAAATACAACATTTTTTAAGTTTAAATTTTTGAGGAAGAATCCCAAACAACTACACATTTCAAAAACTGACCTACAGACTAAATTAATACACTGAAACAGTGTGAAGCTCAAGACAGAAGAACTTACATGAGGAGCAACAGAAGCAACTTTTCTCCTGCTGCGAGTGACGGGCACCGCAGACTCTTCACTTGACCCAGGAGCCTCCGCTCTATGAGCTGACACACAGACACGACGCATGGTTAAAACCATCATGGATAAATGGATGGTAGGGCATGCGGGCAAACGGATACACAGCTCACCTCTTGTTCTTCTTCGCGAAGGGGAAGGGAAGGGGTAAATGAACGAATGCTCGCCTGAATTAGACTCATCCGGTTCGGTGACCAGGCCATCTTTCACAGCAGGTAGCGAGTTAACCGGCGTCACTGAAGACTTTGTGCTCGTCTTGCTGGTTCTTACCATCTTTGTGACGACTACTCCTCCTGTATAAAAAAAAAAAAAAAGAGTTTATACTTATTTAGATTTACATTCATGTCGGCACATTTAAACTTTGAGATTTCTCAAAATGAGGAAATAAATAAATAAATAGTACAAAATATTAAAACAATGTGTCAACAGATTCCAGTACAGTGTGTTTCATGCTCTATTACAACTTTTAGTGTGTTAAGGAAGCCTATAAGTCAAGGTAGTGTGATTGGGATTGTCTCAGCAGTACCTGTAGCATCATGGCCATACCAACGCAGTTTCATGAGTTTTTTAAATTTATTTAATGTTTTATATTATTAAATGCAATTTTAATTCCGGTCTGCATGCAGCCTCATACCTACCTTCCTGCTTCTCTTCCTCATCCTGAAGTCTCTTGATGAGGGCGTCTGCAACAGGGGTTTCAGAATTCACCTCCAACGGCGAGTCCAGTAAGGGAAGGTCTTCCTCAGGGTAATCCCAGAGTTTGTTTCTAGTTGGTCGAAGGGAGTTGGTGCGACCAACGTTGCTGTTAAGTTCAGACTCGAGTACAGATTCACCTTCTGTAACATCTTCAGTAATACTCTCTCCTCTCGTCTTCCTTGCATTCTGAGGAAGTGATACAGGAACCAGTTTCACCTGCGAGTGTTAAATGTCGTCAATGACCAGCAGTGGATGGATCGGTTTTATTAACATGTAATGTGGAATAATGTAAAATGGCTGAATGGGTGACCTGAAAATGATGAGTTAAAACAAATCATTTTATGGAACGTTGTGTCTCAAATACATTGACATTAAAAAGTTAAATGACTAAACAAAAATAGCTTAATTTTAAACTGATGGAGCAACTTGGAGCAATGATGCTGGGCCATGTTGTCGTCAATACCAATGAGTAAAGCTTACTACTGTAAACCCCTTCTTCCACCCGCCGCTATCCATTCAAAACATAGTCTGACTTGCCACCTACAAGATTGCTCAGCAACATTGCTCAAAAAGTTTATCATCAGCTTTAGATGATGTTGAACAAGCGTTACATGCTTGGTATGTTACAGTACCATTATCTTATCCATGTCAACTTTCAGCTCACGTAACATCATCAGCCTGGAAAAAGAATTGAATCCTTACTTGTGGATAAATGTTTAGGGTAATCTGGTTGGACTGCCGAGTCTTCCTGCCGGGGCTGGAAGGTTTTTTGTTCTCTTCCTCTCCCAGCGGACCCAGCTCTGATGATCCCATTTTAGTTTTCCTGGAGTTGCGTTTGTGAGGGGATGCAAAGGCCTCTTCCTTCTCTTCTTTCAACATCTCTAACGGTGTTGACACCACTTCACAGCTACTCGGTGTCCTCCTGCTGGACCTCCTCGGAGTGTTTCCCTGAGTGGCCCTGCGTTTGGCCGGTGTGGAAGTCCTGGAGCTTGTCCGTTGAGAAACCTTTGTATCCGTGACTTCATCTTCTTTGATATCAACCTCTGCGGCTACGGACACCTCCTCACTGTCACTTTGGGATTTCTGGCTGGTCCTTGTTGAAACGGCCCTCTGGGAAACCCGCCGTCTGGCTGGAGAAGAGGCCTTGGTTGATGCAGCTGTGGTGGTGTCATTATCCATGGCCTCCACCTCTTCAATCTCATGTTTAGGAGGCTCCGGTTGAGCATTGCGAGTACTCCTTCGAGGTGTGCTCGCCCGGACTTGGATTTCTTTGTTCTGTTTAGTTTTTCTTGGTGTCCGACTAGGTGAGGCCGGGACCACAGTGCTTGTTCCTGCCTCCTCTACTTTCCTGTCCTCCTCTGGCTCCTCCACTTCCTCCGGAAGGGGAGAGATAAAGGTAACTGTCCTCCCTCTTGTAGTCCTCCGTGTTGGGGTGGAGGGAGCTTTCTTTTTCCTTTGAGAAGTTGGGGTCTCTGGCACAGGCTGTTCCTCTGCCTGGCTATTTGATACAGGTTTCTCTCCTTCAACATCTTTATGTTTTCTTTGTCTTCCCTTAGTACTTTTTTTCATTTCCGTAATTTCTTGTCCGTCATCCTCTTCTGTCTCTGCTGACGCTTTGTGGTCCTGCTGCTTCTCCTCCAGGATACCCGCCTCTGCGCTGGAGGCCATCTCTGTGTCCATATTAACAGGCCTGTTCTCTTCAGGCTCTTCCTGGTCCTCAGCAGATGTTGGTTTTTCCCGGTCCTCAGCAGGCACTGGCCCATCGACGCCCTCAACAGGTGTTGGTGTGGTGGGCAGTTTGTCCCCCTCCTCCATCTCCTCAGCAGCATCTTTCTCTGCCATATAGTCCACGACTGCTGGGAGAACTCCGGATGGAGATGACTCAGAGACTAAAAGACCTGCAGGCTCATGATCTTCAGCCAACATTACTAACTCTGCTTCCCTCTCTTCTTCATCAACCTGTGTCTCATGGTTTGGCTCAGTGTTTTCAGTTTGTAGGTCAGCAAGCAGCACATGTTCTGACACTGTCGGTCCATCTACATCAGCTCCATCCAAGATGTCCATCTCTTTCCTCTGGTCCTCTTCAGAGGTTCCCCCAGACATGGGAAGATCCTGATCGTCTGTGCCCAAAACAATGACCTCAGGTTCGGGCACATGTTCATCACTAGCCTCTGAAGGTTCACCCACTGCTGGAGATATGGAGGGAGGGTCAGAGAATTGCAGATCATTCTCCATAGGCAGAGTGTCAGACTCTTTATCCCCGTCCTCGTCCATATCCAGCATCAGAGAGAATCCACTGTGAGATTCAGACCTCGGGTCATCTGATACAACCGTTTGCTGAAGCTCAGGAAGACCCAGCTGACAGGGGTCCACCAGGCCGTCCTGCCCCTCCATGAGCTCCAGGGGTACGAGGAGAGTGGTAGAGGGTTTGAGCTCCATGTATGATCCTTGCTCTTCAACCTCATCTGCCTCCATTATGCCTTCATCTGCCCCAAGTCTCACCATCACCACCTCACCCTCCATGTCCTCCTCTACAATCTGTAAGGAGCAAACATGCAGAAGTTACTTGTTGATTTCATGCCGATTAATCATTCAGTCTATAAAATGTCAGAAAATTATGAAAAAGTCTATCTTTCCAGAACCCAAGGTAACATCTCCAAATGCGTTATTTTACTGACCCAAAGCCCAAAATCAGATATTTGGTTTACAATACAGTATAAAACAAAGAAAAGTATCAAATCCTGATATAAAAGAAGCTGGAATCAGAGATTTTTGGCGTTCTTGAAATTGTTGCAGACAAATTTTCCATGTATTGACTTAACTGACTAATGGTTTCAGCTATACATTCTTTACCTTCATCTCTGCACCAGGTGTGATCAGAGAGAACTCAGCAGCCTGCTGCTCTGACAGACTTGGCAGGAAGCGCGTGTGTCCCTGTTGCACAAAGACTGAATTGGGTTGGAGGGGTGGCAGCCTCCCATTACCCTGGACCTCCTCGATGATCTCCACCTCACTACCTGAGTCCTCCTCCTCATCCTCTTCTTCTTCCTCCTCAGCTTGATCAGACTCCTCCTCCTCTTCTTCCTCAGACATGGGGCTAGAAAGCTCTTCACTGTCGTTTAGGCTCACAACAGCTACGAGACAGAGAAAGAACAAGCAGCAAAGAAAATGGGTAAAATAGCACTGTAACAGCTGGAGCACCAGTGTTTTTGTACGCGTGTGTGTGCAATCTTCCTCACAGTGGGAGTCCGTGCCAGTTGGCTCGGAGGAAGTCACAGAGACAGTAGATTTTTGGCTCGTGGACACTGGGGGTGCTTCAGCAGCTGCCTGCTCCTCCTCTTCAACCTCATCTTGTGGCTCACTGGAAGAAAGGAGAGTAAAATCTTTTAACTTGTGAAAAGCAAAACAACAAACACAAGCACTAGGAAAGGAAACAGGTACACAACATTTTCATAACTTCAAACCAAATTCCCATATTTATAGTTATATAGTGTAATAAAAGTTTGTTTCAAGAAGAACTATTCATTAAGTGCATTCAGGTTTTAATTTAAAGACATACAAACCTGCGGCAAACTATGGCTATTGCTCAGGAACAAAAACAAGAACCGGGTTCACCGGCAGGCTACAGGGAAGTAAACCACCTGAGTTCTACATCCTGGGTTACCGAAAGGACACTTTGGTGAAAGCTTCAACCATTAGAGAACAAGCTACAACAACAAAGTGAAGAGATTTCCATCTTTGGTTGTAAACAGAGAAGGTAACACACCTGCTGAAAGATGTCTGGGATGCGATGCTGGATTCCTGAGCGGGTGAGTGGAGGAGACAGATCACTGCCAAACAGATGTCTCTGCACAAACTCTGTCAGATCTGCAGGCAAACAACACACAAACTAATAGTCATTATCCTTCATCCACATAACAGTCACCAAACCACCGTCAGTACTAGGGGCTGAACGATTGTTTTCAAACTGAAATTTCGATTTGATTAGCTAATTGTGAAGATGGCAATTAAGATGCTCGTTAATAAACAGCGCATCTGAACCGTTTCCTCTGGACTCTGGGCAACAGTCATGCAGTTACAAATTCATTCCGTTGTCATTCTTGTGTGAAAGGCTTGCTCGCCAATCAAAAGCACCATGCGCCTCCTGTTGCACTCCTGCTCACCAATGAGAGCAGGCACAGGGCATGTACATTTTAGCCAAGGCAGATTTATTTATAGAGCGCATTTCATACACTTGTTCAGATTTTGTTGATTTGATAGGGTTTCCTTGATTTTTGTACTTCTACCATGGTTAATTAGGCTACGTAGTTAATTTTTTGTGTCTGTTTTGACTGTGTTCATTGATATACGATCGGGTGTTTGCACAGGTCATTTTATTTTGAAAATCGACCTGCTTCTCTATGCCGCTCAGTGTCTCACTTCCTGCCTGGTTTATCTGCTTTGTGCTGCTTGACAAGGCTTCAGTCAAAAATAGACTGGCAGTGAATGTTAAACTTTTGCTAAAATTAAAAGTTTTTATTTTCCCCCCCAAATCATTTAGCCCTAATCACTACTATTTTAGTGTTAACCAAACCACTAACAGCCTATAATTCATTATTGCAAGTACCACAGAACAGAAAACAGAACCTTTGTCAGTTCACTTCCCTAGGTACTTTTGATAATACATAAGAATAATCTTGAATGAAATCAAGCATTATAACCTTGGTATGGTTGTGTAATATATTTTATCCTATTCTGAAGAGTTTCAGAAAAGCCATGTGTTTTCAAAGTACCTTAAAACATTTGTTTTATAAAGATATTTTACATTTCTACCATTCCCCAATAGTCTTGTGTCTAACATGAGGTGGTAATCTTGTAACTTTTTACAGTGTAAATGCATCATTTAAGAATGGACCTGTTGCTTGCTCCAGCTCCTCCTCTGGTTCATTTGTGGGTTCAGTGGCTCCAGATGGTTTCAGATTCTCAATGAACTCAGTAGGTTCATTGGCCTCTGACTGGACATCCTGTCCCGCGGCTGTCGCTGGTTGATCCTGATATCTGACCTCAGTTCCAGACTCTGTTCTCTCAGTTACCTGTTTACAAACTAGAAGCATACAAAATATATCAAGCAATGTTTTAGAGAACTGTGCCGTAAATATGCAAAATTTTACCACACATTTCTGAACGAAATGAATAAAGCAAATTCAGCAAATGAATTACCTTGGTCTTGGCTAGATGTCTCCTCTTGGTTAAGAGTTGAAGCATCTTCTTGTTCGCAACTAGACTCAACATCCTGCTCATCCTCCTTTTCAGATGGAACTTCTTGCTCATTTTTACCCTCCTGTTCAAGAGAGGTCTCCATCACTTCCTCAAATATTTCCTCATCCTTCACCCCTTCTTCTTTCCGCTCTAGAGCCTCTGATGCCAGTAGAGGGGTTTGCTCAGGGCTCAGTGAGGGCATTTCCTCTCGTTCGTCCTTTTCAGTTAGGCCTTTTACGTTCACCTTCACCACCTCCTCATCTTTCACTGTAGGTGTATGCCCCTCTTCTGCTTCCTGCTCCTCTGAGAGAGGTGCATCATAGTACTCCAGAGTGGTGTCTGTTGAACGTACAGACACCTGGCTGGTGTCAAAGCTCAGGCTGAGTTGTGCTTGCGTTGCATCTGATGGTCTGCTTTCTGCAGCGACTTCATGGATGGAGGATGACTCGCTCTCAAAGAATCTCAGCTGTGGTGAGGGAATACCACCTTCTGGAGGCGAGAACTTTACACGGGGTTGTTCTCCTTCCTCGTCTCCATCCTCTTCCTCCTCAGCGGGCTGTGAGGACCAGGTCTTACGTGTAGCCTTGGATAGCGTGGGCCCTCTGGTCAGCAAGCTAATCTCACTGTCTGCTGCCATCTAGAGAGGAAAACAGTTTCAAAGAAGTTTGGAAGACACATTCAATTATAAAGACGAATCCACCAGCTAAACAAAGACAAAGACAACTGATGAGAAAGAGGTGCTGAAACAGACCAACAAGCACAAATTAGGTAGCAGCTCTAGAGCAAAGGGATCTGTTGATATTAGTGGAGTATTGCACATTGTGCATAATAATCTGTATTGATGAACACACAAGAACCAGGTAGTAACTACACTTCTTTAAGGTAACACGCTAAAACCCATCCAATGAGCTGCAGAATGTGATATTGCCCTAAAGAGGGTTTTTCTTTTTACGTGGCGAGGTGTCTCAAGAGTCATCACACCACTCCTATCTAGCGCGCTTGGTCTTACCCCATTGGTCCATCGGATGCCCTTCACTGGTTCAGGAGATTCTGCCTCTTCGATGAAGGTGATCCGACTCTCTTTGCTGCGGAGAGGTGGGGTGATGGAGCGACCTGGAGAAGCAGAAGGAGTGGCAACTGGTGTGGGCCTCAGGCTGCTGCGCAGGATGGACTGGGGAGTAAAGGCTGAGAACACAGGTCCAGAAGCAGCCAAGGCCCGAGCTCGCTGAGAGAACAAAAACATGAAAAGTGTCAAGTAACAAAATACCAAAATGCTCAAGGAACACAAAGTCAATTATTAAGAAAATAAACTACATACAAACAACATTAAAGTGTAACTTAAGTGTCATTAAATACTAATTTTCAGAAAGAAAAAGAAATAAATACTCCATATTTGTCTACCCACCTTGACCACCTGTGGTGTTTGCAGCAAACTGAGTTCAGGGGCCTTGCCGGTGCTCTTTGGAGAAACCCAGGAGCTGGGAGGTCTCGGAGGGCTGAGAAGAGAGCGAGGGGTCTGACACGAGGGGTGAACCACCAAGTCAATCAGCCTGGGTCACATTGAAGACGAGAAAAGGAATGCATCTATTACTTCAAGATGCTGTCGTAAAACTCGGATATGCACACCTGTATCTTTTTGGAATATAAATATTAACATTCAAATATTAAGATGTAGATGCCAATATTGTAACTTTTAGGATAAAAAAAAGTGATAGTAAAATGCAAGGTTTACATGCACAGTTTTCCAAATCAATGCCCTAAACCTTAGGTCAGTATAATGTATTTTGCA
Source organism: Lepomis macrochirus (assembly GCA_024633595.2). NCBI lineage: Eukaryota > Metazoa > Chordata > Actinopteri > Centrarchiformes > Centrarchidae > Lepomis > Lepomis macrochirus. The sequence continues at coordinate 16,754,922 of JALXJV020000006.1, forward strand.
GTTCCATAATATGGCTTAAAGAGTTTGTTGCTGTGGGGTCAATATATATCGGAACTGTGAAAATTTGACTTTTACACTTTAGGGGGCGCCTTGCTCAGATCCCTCAACATTTATTTTAGAATCAATTACTAATAGTTTAATTTGAGATCTTTATAATATAAAGATCTGGTTTTGGTAAAGATTAGTCCATATTCAAAAAACATGAATTAAACTGTCCTTTGTCAGAGGAACATAAAATAAAAAATATCAAACAAGTGTATAATTTCATATTCAAACAAATATTTATGGTATGCTCCACTCTGGCTAAAACGGAGCTCTTATGAGAGTACCTTGACTTTCGTTTGGAGGTCATGGTGATAGGAGTTCCCAGGAATGGGTCAGGAAGAGCCGTGGAGGAGGGCGTGGGACTCTGAACATCAGCTGCCCTGGGGCTGGCGGAAACAAATTGAAAAAGGGTTAGAAAATAATTAAATAAATCAAAAATTATATATATAAAAAGAATTACCTCAGTGATACTATTTTGGTAATCTTTCTGCTCACCTCTTGGCTGGGGAGGACTGTGGTGTAGCTCCTTTGCCTAACCACACCTCCTCTATCTTGGTCAGAACATTGTTGATGAAGCCAGCCCTCGACATCACCTTCTCACTGGCAGAGCGCTTAGTGATGGTTGACAGTGGCCGTGTCCGAGAAACTGGAGACAGTGTGTAGATATGTTATATTTGTACATAATGTTTTTTAAGATGATGTTCAGATGAAATTAAAACTAAAATAACATACAGTTATAAAACAGACACTGTGGTTACAAGCAACAGATGATGTATATCACTGGAATATACGGAGCAAGTGATTTCTGTGAGTGTGGGTTAAGAAGTTTCTATTAACATTTTGATACGTCTTCCCGCTCAGAAAACATGTTACCAGTTGGTTAAATTGTAACAGACATGAATTCAAGTTGAGCACCTCCTTACCTTCTCTGTGCATGGCATATGTATGCTGGTAAGGCTTGGATCTCTCCATCGCCAGTTTCCTCTGGACTCTGGGCAAAACTTTGCCATACTGATCCAATATAGAGTTCCTGGTGTTGGATCGTTCTTTAAGCTTTGGGTCTCGCTCATTCTAGGAACAAAGAACAAGAACAAGTTATTATAAATCTTAGGGAATTTAAGTATCTTATCTCTGTTTAACCGCATAGTGAATTTTCATATTTGTACATTGTGGTTCACAGTTTAGATGACAATTCATGAGTACATGTGATTGTGAATATAATATCACATACTGTCTATGAAGATAATGCTGTGATGATTAGCATAACACTTTGTGCACACTGTGGCAAACATACCACCAGGTTCATTTTGAGGCTGTGGTTGAGCTGCAGGGCAGGAATGTAGTTGGCCTGCTGAAGGTAATGAACCATCAACAGTTCTCTGTTCTGGAGACCCCCTGTACCCTGGAGAAACTTCTCCAAACACTCCTGAAACACAAACCCAAGAACCGCGAGTTTTAGGCATTGACCTTATAATTCATACAGACGCATTAATATACAAGCAGAATAATGGAGGGTTACAAATCCCCCAATGTAACCACGCGTTCACTCATGTCTCTCCTACCTGTTCAGGGAGGCCCAGGGGCAGTTTGAGCAGCTCCTTCATGAGGCACAGCTCTTGGCAGCTCTCATACAGGAAGCCCAGCAGCTCACCCATGTTGAGTCGATTAGAGTTTTGCCGAAGTAAGGACCAAGACTCTATAAGACACCTGGAAGAAGGGCATACCGGCTGGTTTTTAAAAGGTAACATAATACATGTGAAAGTAAATTAATCAAGGGCTGACATGGAATTGTTAAAGTTTTTTGTTTCACAACACAAAAAGACATTGTCCATGTTTTACAGTTGCAAAACTATTTATTGAATGTTTCTGCTGATGTTCGTGCACACACAGTCGTCCTTTTACTCTTACCTGTTGTGTAGTAGTACAGACAGGCAGAGTTTGGCCTGGGAGGTGGATGAAATTGGGGGCTTTGTAACGTGGAAGTATTGTAGAGCCACTGAGTGTTGACCTTGACACATCAGGGCTTGGAGGACACGCTCGTGCTGCCACTCAAACTGACACTGAGAGGCAGCTGGATGCAGCAGGAGCTCGAAAGAACTCTGATTAGGGCAAAAAAGAAATAACTTACAGAAGGATAGTATTATAAAAAGGAGTCATGTAATAGCTGACGTTCCACTTCCCTTTAAATACAATAGAGCTATTTTACCTCTCTGCATCCAAATTTGCATCCTAGGGAAAATAAAAAGTCTATGTGTGTGTACCTGGTGGTCATGATGGTCCAGTAGCCACAGGCCTTGTACTAGTTTCACCAGGCCAATAGGGATGGCAAAAGCTGTGGGGAAAGACTCCACTGATGCCCCCTCCTTATTGGGGAAGGAGTACATGACATCCAGCAACAGGTAAATCACCTGGGTCAACAGGTCAAGGCTCATACAGCCAGTAGGCTTCATTTACATCTCATTTATAACAACAAGGTTACAAGATTGTAAAACTAACATGTAAAGAAACCAACAGGGTTACAAAAAAAGTTGGTGTTACATTTGTTCTTTTGTGTAACATTAAAACAGTGAATGTATTCCCTTTTTAAAACAGCTAAAGAAACAATCCCTGAATCCTTAAAAAATACTGGAGCTGGCCAAGGCAGACATCAACACGACCTGGCATTTGGCCATTATTACTTGAAGGATACAATTGCATGTTTGGCCGCTTCATCAATGCTGTCCAGCAGATAAATGTCCAATAAGGCCTGTGGATCAAAGGTTTAAAATCAATTCTTTACATATTGTAAGAACTCAATTCGACACACGATACATAATAAATGAAATTAAAAAGAAATACATTTAATGCTTACGTGCAAAGTAGGTGGAGGGTATTGCCCTGTCCCACCCTCGTCCCTTTTCCACAGGTCTGTCAAACGTTCGCCACACTGGCCAACCAAACCATCAATCATAAGGCAGTCTGCGCACCACTTGCCTCTGAGAAGGCAACAGCAGAGAGTCAGCATTAGATCAACTTAGACCATCCTCATCAAGAAAAAGGTAAAAATTAGTGGTGGGCCGTTATCGGCGTTAACGTGAGACTCTTATCGAATGATAAAAAAAATATCGCCGTTAATCTATTCTCAAAGTTGGGTTGGGAACTGGGTCTATACTACACAAGCTATGATGACTTTCACCTTGATATTTTAGCGCAGATGTATACCTAGCTGAACAGCACTGTAGGGGGCGAGAACAAGTCTTCGAACCTGTGTGTCTGCCTACTGTAAATTACCACATCAAACGTGACGTGCTAACATGGATGCAGCTGTTGCTGCGTTCAATTTACCTCGGAGGTCGGAGCTGGGAATGACGTCACACCCGAAGTTGACGGCGTTCGGTTACAACCTCGCCGCCAGCTGTTTGTTTACAACTAGCCAGGTTAGTTATTGATACGCCGGTTGATTAAAAAACGCATTGGCGGTATTTATTCACACTAACTGTAGCAACACGTCCACAGACAGCAGTTGGACAGCACTTTGTGTACGAACATTTCTATGAGTCACAAGTACACACAAGTGCTAGTAAACAATATAAGCTACAGCTTTCAATAACTTTTGATACCCCGACAGCCATCTCGCATCACAAAGTCAGGGTAGTGTGGGTTGTCTCGACTTTCCGAGTCGGAAATCCGACTTCAGGGGGAGTTCCAGTTGAAAGTTCCAACTGGGAACTCGGAAATTACAACTTCCCATGTCAAATGCAACGCACCATATGAAGCCGCCGGGTTTGCTTCTGGGAAAATTTACTTTTAAGAAGCTTCCTAATGGAAAATTCGACAAGACTAAGGTTGTTTGCACCTTGTGCAATGTGGTATTAGTTTACTGTAGGAGTTCTTCCAGTCTCAAGTACCGCCTAAACACAAAGCACATCACACAAGTACTATCTTATCTTGCTACACACAAGTACATCTTATTGAACATGATTTATTTTCATCACCAATTATCATAGTAGAACAGCTTTGTCAAGCAGTTTGTGATGCATTTTGGAAACAGGAGATGAGCCCCTGGTCTAATGCGCCACCTGGCTTGAAACCCGTTCACGCACACATTCTGAATGCCTTCGGCAGAATTCAAATGAGCCATTTTAATCTAGATTAATTTCAAGATTACAGTGAGATTAATCTAGATTAAAAAAAATTAATCTATACCCACCACTAGTAAAAACATACAGAAAGGTTTGGGATGCTTAATGAAATAAATAAGTTTAACATCCTATAGCCTCAACTTTTGAAGAACAAGTAAATTAGATACTATTTGTGAAAAGCTTAGTTAGCTACACTCCCACATTTGGAATTCAAGTTAGATTTACTTGCTTTCAAGCAAACACTACTCACTTAGCCAGCCTGGTGAGCTCCTCTCTGCGTATAGTATAATAGTTGCTGATCACTGAGTGACTGTAGAAAGGCCTGGAGATCTGGAGAGCGTCAGCGTCTGGGGGGGAAGGCAGTTACAATCCATAGAGAGAGAAAAAAAAAAAAACTGAATACAGTGACATTCAAAAGTTTGGCTGTCCCCTTAAATGTTATGCAGCAATGACTTTGTTGAAAGAAACAGACTTGAACCAGACACATTTCTGTAAATGTTTATATGCAATTTATGAATATTTGCTTACAGCATCCAGACTTTTATCTGGCTATACCTCTTGTAGCCAGCTTAAGGCATTTCTGTTCCTGATTTAAGAATTTTTCCCACTCTAAATTGCGTAATGCTTCTAGTTTAAATATATCTCTAGGTCACTTGGGTCAGTGACCTAAAATATTCAACCTAGGGCTATGCGGTATGACAAAAAAGTCACATCCCGATATAGGTCATTTCATATCCCAACAACAATATATATCCCGATAGTTAATTTCCAACATTAACTCATGATACGTCTCTGCATTATAAAAGTGGGGTAACGATTATGGAGAAATCCAACAACATGACAAATACTGTGATATAGAACAGTGAACAACGAAATAGCTCATGCTAGCTGGGTTGTGGGTTAGCAAACTGGCGCTACTTGCAGCTGCATAGCTAACGAGAGGACTAAACTGTCCCAGAGCAGCACAGCAGCTCCGGACTGCAATACTCACAGCTCTCATGCTTCAGTACGGTGCAAAACACCATCCTCTCAAATTTGCAACACAATGAAATAAACGATCATAGAGCATAATTGTTAACGATAGACGTTTTTCTATTGTCAAATGATATATATTGTCATATCACACAGCCCTAATTCAACCTGCTTCAAACTTGTTTATTTATCATACTTGTATTGTGTAATTGCTGGAAACAAAGGTTTCCCAGATCATGTTTGAGCCAGCAACACTTTACCTGATCCTTCAGGCAGCAGACCGGTACGACAGAACCAGAGCACCACCTGGGCGTACTTGGAAACCAGACTAGACACCATGTTCTTGTTCATCAGACCCACCAGACCTGCAAAACAAAAAACCAGAACCTCAATAAATAACTACAAATGACTCAAAACAACAACAAAACAGAAGCTCAGTTACTAAATACTGCTAATCAAAGGAAATTGTATTTTAGCTCAAAGTGTATAAAACTATAAAGCTGGGAGGCGTTAAATATCATTTAACTGACATCAAAACTCAGTAGACAATAAAAAACACTGCTAAAAGTGTTTCATAATAGTTTAGCACAAACAGGAATTAAAACAGTGCTGGCTGAGCCTGTTTCCACTGACATCACAGGAAAATATAACGCTTGCACATGTGATTGTATCTGTGTGAATACAGCACCTTTTTGTGTGAGCTCCTGAGCTTCACTCAGCAGACAGTGGAAGATGGTACTGAGGTTACCGAGCAGTCTCTGACTGTGCTGTAGCAGTTGCATGGTCTGAGGGTCTGTGAAGTTGGATGAGCTGTCAAATAGCGGTGCACCTAGTGAATAAACAAACACAGAAGGAACAGATGTACAACATAAATATATAAACTGAAATGGATTTGCAAACAGCATAGAATTGGGGGGGGGGGGGGACAGGAGGAATATAGATCACTAAATAACTACTTTAACATATCAAGTAGTTATGTAGTGTAAAAGTCTGAGTTGGCGTCAGCCTGAAGAGTTTAATTTACTTTGCAAAACAGGCTATGCAAACATATCCAAATGTTATCTATCTAAATCTGTCACTAGGTATTTGATTGATTTGAAGTATTTATTAAAAAACATACAGATGCCATCCAGTTCCTCCTTGGTCTGGACTACTTTGTTCCAGGCCCAATCCAGGATGTATCGCAGGTTCAGTGCAGAGCCAGGTTGTTCTGTTTAGGAGGGACAAAATTAAAAGCATTAGAGGTGAAGGCAGGGCTGGTAGCTGGAACATGTATGCAGAAGGACTTAGTAAAGATTAAAAGTACAGTATTTAAGTGCATGTCTATGTAAGATGAAGAGAGCAGGACTGAAAGTCTTCACCACATATTAGGCATCATGGGTGCAATGGGTTTGGGCGGGCAGTTTGAGAAACAATCTCCCAGTTAGTTCATGTATGACTCCTCACCTTCTGCAGTCCACTGCTTGATACAGCCAGTGATCATTTCCAAGGAGCTGGTCTCCACCGCTGTGGACAAGATGGCATCCAGCTGCTCCTCCTAAGGCCAAGTTAAGTGTAAAAATTAATATCAAAATGTCAGAATACATTTTAGATTTAAGTTTGTGTATTGCTTTGTAAGATGTTATTTGCTGTGAAGTAAAAGGGGAATAACAAATGCGTCAACACCAGTGGCTTTGTGAGTCTGTGTGAACAGGTGGTTCTGGAGACCAAGATGTCGTGCAAGAACATGCGTGTACCTGAGAGAGGCTAGAGGCCTGGGTGTCAGCCAGGCGAGATGAGAGTAGGCCGGACATGAGGCAGCGAGAGTAGCTATTGGAGATGATGTCACTGGAACAAGGAGCAGCTTTCTTCAAAAAGCTCAGAGTCTGGTGTTAAAGATAATGGTGAGGTTTAAACAAGGCTGCTTTACATTCAAATCATCTTCACATATTTAAACCCTACCTACATGGCAATTATTGTGTAGCCAATAAACATATCATCTCATGCTCATTGAAACACAAGGAAAAGGCTATGGCTGTATTTAAAACCGCCTACTATACTATGAGTATGTCACTTTGTAGTATGCAGCATGCAAACAAAAGCAAAAATCAGCAGTATACCAAAAATACCCGGATTCGGATTCGGTGCCCCTAGGGCTGGATATGGCCAAAAATGTTATCACGATAAAAAGTTTCCTCTTTCGATATCTTTAATTATCACCATAAGTACCATATCGTAATATCTTTTGAGTTTGAAGGCTGATTTTTCCTCCTCAGTGAAAGTTAAAGAAACCTGATGGTTAATTGTGGTTTAAACTCTTCTTTATGGTCAGAACATGACAAACATTTGATTCCAAACAGTGGATGACTTCACAAATCTGAGGAGGATCATTCAAAACATTTATGATAAAATCTTTTTCAACAAATATGCACAGGTAAAATTAAGTAAAAGCTACTGCTTTTTTAATGTCCTTTTCCCTCAACAAAATAAACATCTTAGTAAAAAAATTCAGTCCTAATTCATGTGTGATTCAAGTGAATCAAATCAAACATTTATTGTATATTTATTGAACATTTGTTATATTGTTATTGAAAAAAATTATATCGCAATAATTCATTGTTATTTTTTTTATTGTCCGGCCCTATGTGCCTCATATTGCAAAGCGCTACAACTGTAACAACAACCAGTCTGTTGTGTAGAGGACAACCACAGAACTTGTTTTACAATTTTCATATGCTGTTTCATCACTACATCCAATACCAACAAGCTTTGAAGGGACAAACCAACTGTATATATTTCAAATATGGGACGTTTCAGGAAAACTGTTGCGAATCGAGAATGTGCTCAAACATTTTCGGAGTCAAGAAGCTACGTAACTGCAGCGGGGGAAGCTAAAGAGCTGCCGGCCAGTCATCTCACCGGTGTATTCTGGTCCCACAGACCACTGCAGCCAACGCAGAAGCAGAGAGTAAAGACCCGCAGCTGTGAGACAGTTTAAATGTTCATACCGCTCTTATTCTGTCAATACATTCTAAGTAATGTTGTAATGTTTTAACTTAAAGAGACAACTGGCTCATGATTGACAGGCTTCTGTAACTTCGAAGCATTGTGATAAAAAAAACATAAGTAGTCTGAAAGTATCATTTGAAAGTATCATTATTCTACAAAGACATTACATTATTAGTGCATGTTTCAGTTGTGATTACAATACTTGCTTTTTATTTGCTTTTATTTTATATAAATTCTTATTAATGCACCAATATAACAAAGCAAACATCTGCTACAGATCGGCTGCAGCTTTGATCTCCTGGTTCCCTACATTTAAATTCCTCCTATTGTTCCAATTTTGAAAACTGGAAACAGGCTTAGCCTGGCCTAGCATTCTGCAAAATAAATCAGTTTGTTTCATACTACACACTGCATACAGTATATACTGCGGTTGCCAGTAGTATGTAGAAATATACTATCCCAATAACATAGAAGAAAACCCATGTAAACTAAAACACAGCTTAAAGTTTCCCTTTGTATTTATATACAGTCACATATTCACTGATTATAATGGCATTTGGATTTAATGGCAATGAAGGATAACGTTAACATTTCTATGATAGAAAATGACCGAAGGAAACTTGCCTCTTTTTGATACCCAGAACAGGTTAAGTGCACGATTCCAGAGTTGAGCAAGCAGGTAGAATCTGTGGCATGAAAGAAAGAACAATAATCTGTCAAATTATATTTCTACTACAACCTTCGGCATATCTGCACAACAAATTCCTGAGCATCTCTGTCTAGAGTCTCACAGGGATTGTTTTACATTCAGTGCTTACACCCACCAAAGTTATATGTGGTGGGGTTAAAGTACTGTTCTGGTGGGGGGCAGGTGAAGGGCAGGCCCCTGCTCAGACTGCGGTCGTGCACCACCACATCCAGGAGGATGTGCCCGGACACCATCTGCACCACTGGGTCCAGAGACCAAACTGCCAGGTAGGGACAATTCTGCAGAGACTCCCCCATTCTGATAACACAAAAGTGCAAGTGAAATGCAGTGTCACTGAAAACCATCCAATGATAATAATCATTCCAATAACCTAGGAAAAAGAGCACACCATTTTTAAATAGTTATAACATCTAGGCTCACAAACCAAATGTTTACTTACATTATATTACAATTTGTGCAGGTACAGTTGTTCAAATTAACACATTTTAAACAAACCACATGTATAATCCTTCAAACAGCAGGAAAAAATGTTTCAGAAAATATACAATGAAAATCGACAGTTAAGTAGCCACTGTACCTTAAAGAGTCTGGCATTTGTGCATGGTACCAACGGTTGATGTCAAAAACCCCAATGTACGTAGATGGAGTTCCCTGACCATAGGCCTTCACTTGCCAGCTAAAGATAGACACACTGGTGTCTGGAGATGCAACTGAAAATGGGAAAAACTGTGGATGAAGTGGACACGTAGATACAGCACAGAATAAAAGAGGCAAACAGTAGGACTGTTCTCAATTAGGCAGTAGAACAACTTTTAATGAGAACACATAATGGTAGAGCTTATAGTTTTAAGATTACATTTCTCTAATATGACAACGATGGCAATGTCAAAGCAAATAGGATTCAAATTTGATGGAAAATGCCAAAAAACTGCTCTAATATCTTCTAAAAGTAGTCTCAGGCATAGCAGGCTTACCTTCGTTCATGCTGTCATCCCTGTCGGGATGGGGTCTGAACTTCTCGATGGTATGGCAACTCAGCAGGCGCGTGTTGGTGGCCTGGGCCCTGAGAGGGAAAGCTGTCCCACTTAACTCCTGACTGTAACGTTCCTCACAGTACTCCAGACCCTGAGCGACAGAACATCAAAGGAGGAGGAGAATAAACCATGGAGGGTAAATCTACAGTCGATATACTGGCACTGACACACGACCTGGATTGTAAAGAATTCATTAAATGAAGTGAATAGACCGTTTATAATGTTGGAATCCTGTTTGCACAACAAACCTCATAGAGGATCTTCCCAGAAGCTAAACACTTCCTTTCACTAAAGGCCAGCTGAAGCAGACGGAGGCTGACCATATCTCCCTCACTGTGTGGGAGTGAGGGAAAAAAAAAGATTAGAAAACAAACAACAAACCAACCAAAAAAAAACACTTGCCCAGATGGAGTATTTGTTGACTTACAGTTCCTGAGATGACTGGACAGCCCAGAGGTAGCAACAGTTCCTGGGATCATTTTCTGGCTCCTGGAAGGTGAAGGCATGCACTGGCACCCTGCCACCCTCTAACTGGGAGTGGTATCTTTGTGTGAAAAACAAAAAAAAACAAAAAATGTATGCGCATACAGTTATTTGAAGAATATTTAAAATATACCTATCAGTGGTACAGCATTACAAAGGTTAATGAATTACAGACTCTTAATTTCTTTCCAATCTCTTCCCATTGTATATTTAGATGCAGTTAATACAAGTAAAATCAAGTGTGTTATTGCAGTCTTGCCAGCAAAAATATATTTACCCAACATGTCATACAGTAATAAAGCATTGTGGTCTCATTTCAAAGAAAAGGCTATATAGGATTGAAACCCAAACATCTTCCTGACTTTCACAAAATAAGTCAGAAGCAACTTAAACTCACTCCTTCTTTAGAGACTTCATGTTCCATAGCTGTAAGTATCCATCAGAAAACCCCACTGCCAGCTGGTTGGTCCTGGAGATGTACTGCAGAGCTGTGGCTCCAATTCCACTGGGCCCATTCAGCTGGAGACAAAGATGTCTGCCCTGTCTGGTGCTGACTTCTCTGAGCCTGGGAATCTCTGTAGGAGATTTGGTCACTACCTGCAGATCTGAGAGCACACATGAAAAGATTGTTTTAGATATAGAAACAAGACTGTGTGACAGAAAAAAAAAACAAGTAAAGCACTTGTTTACTAATTCACTAAAGGGAGGGGTCAATAATGTACTTTAAGGTATGTAACCATGTTTTTTTACCCAATACTTATAAGATATACAAATCATTTCTCCTCCTCTAAATAAGGTTAGGAGCCGTTTGTTTGAGACAGGAGGCAAACACACACAAATCCAATGCTTACACATGCTAACTCCTCACCTGAAGCCTCCAGTTCACTTTGGCTGCAGGACAGGTCATCGAGACAGAGGTCCACAAGCAGAACATGTCCAAGATCTGTTACTACGGCGGCAATGCCAAAGAACCAGCGCAGACTTTGATGAAGATGCTGGGTCGAAGTGCTTGCTCCACCGTAACTCACTAATGGCTCAATAGCTGTGATCTAGACAACAGAGAGTTAAGAGAAGAAAAGAAAGACATGTTCAGGTTTTGATGGACAGGATACTTGTAGTATTGCAAAAAATTGACAAAAATCAGGTAAGTGAGTAAGAAAGTTGAATTTTAATTCTAAATTGTGACTCTGAAACACTATTGTGCCATGACAAATCCTTTTTTTCCATTTAGAAATCTTTATTTCAATGCCTTCTCCCTCAAAAATCTGGTAACATGAGTCAACCCTAAAATATTTTCAAACTACAAAATGTAGTTTGAACTGTAATTTCTGCAAATGGAGGTGTTACCATGTATTGACAGGTTGCCGAAATATTAGCATGTGTTACGTTTAAGAGTAGAGAGGACCCTGCTACACCGTCAACTCACCCTGCCTGGTATAACCACAGCTTTGACCACCCTTGACAGTCCCACGTCATAAAGACAGAGCACGCTGCCCTCTGTTTCCTCAATGCCAACTAGCAATCCAGACCTAGTAAAATAAAAACAGTAAAAGAAGTTAACATTTGATATATCCATTTTATATATACACATTTAAAATCTCTCTTTGTAAGAGAATGTAGAAGCTGTCCACTAGCACTCACCACAAGCTTATCTATTAGTTCAGTGTTTATTGTTTCTAATGATTATAATAAGATTGTGAAGCAGTTGTAGTGCAAAGTAGGAAAGACTGCAAATAGATAGAGTCAAAGAGTGATAAAGAAGAAATAGTGAAACACAGCCCTGACCGTTTGAGCCAGCTGAAGTCCCTGACAGCGAGGACACGGGGTGGGTGCTCGCCTCCACCGCTGAAGCAGTACGCAGACAGCCGCTGTCCTGTGACCGCATGGACAACCTCCAGATGGACGCCACAGGCCAACCAGGCCAGCCCGCTGCGGCCTACACACACAAAGAAGTGAAAGGTTAGGGTGTTAAGATCTAGGATTAACTCCACTTTCAAGAATAAAACAGCTCACTAGATAACAGCTGACCTGCAGCTTGATTTGACTGGTGCCATTCCAACAAAAAATTAATTAATTAGGGATTTTACCAGCCAAGTTAAATGGAGCAATGCAATTTAGTAAATCACTTGTTTTAAACTACACTGCTTCACTTGTGTAGTGAATACTCTAAGTTCTGACTGTAAACATGTTTATTAGAATATATTATTTGATTTCTAAATAACTTAAGATGACTTAAGGTATTGATTTAAAAAAAATGAATTAAAAAAAATGAGTCACGTTCCTCACCTGGGTGTTAGAAACACTTCACTCATAAAGTGAGTAGTGATAATGTGTTTAAACCTTTGATTTGCTATTGCAACTAAGGATGGAGGGAGGAGATAATTGATCAGGAGAAATAGGCTTACCAACAGTGAACTTCCCATGTAGTACAGAGTCTAGGGTGATCTCATCCTCCCCCAAAGCATCTACAGTCACTCCTGGGAAAGGCAGCAGGCTGCTGGTGACTTGGGCAGTCAGGTCATGCATTGTTCACTGTATAAACAGCAACACAGGACATACAGTATATTAGAAACAGCGGCTGGTCAATTTACCCTTCACCAGTTCCCTGAAAATTCTGTAAAATTCTTGCTAGGTTACTACATTATGTAGTCAAAATAAATTATTATTTTGTCAACGTCACCTTGCCCTGGATACCTTCTCACTAATAAAACGTCAATAAGTTAAAATAAAATTTGTGAAACCTCTGAACCCTTCCTACTTCATAAATGCACTTCAGGCTTTATCTGCTCAGCCAGGTTTTACAGTACAAAAGGTCTTTCTTTCAAACACACAGTTGCACCCCCAGTTGTCAGGAAATGTGGTGTCAGCAAACCTACTGACAACTGGGGGTGCAACTGGGTTTTGCATTTTAATCAACAACAAGATGACATACTGCTACACATCTGTTTGCAGACGCATGTTTGGATAAAGTGCTAGAATAAAGCACTATCTGAGACATTGGTCAAAGTAGTCCCTGACGTGTCCTCTTTAAGCTCTCTGATTCTCACCATTAAGGACCCAAGCATGTAAAAGTCCTTCAGCTTTGTATTTGTATTGTACTAGTGACCAACAAGATATCATCTCCAGCCGTGTGGTATACACTGTGGCGCTTGTAATGCCTACGGAACCTGAATGGAAATGTGTCTGGCAGCTTCCCACTGTGCACAAGTGGACACAACACTGCCCTCTGTGACCACGATGGAAAACACAGTGGATTCAAGTGAACTCCCGCGCAACAAGCCTGTCACTACGCAGCCACATGCCTTGACGTGAGAATGAACATGTAGACGTATTATAACAAATACGAACTAAACAAGCCCAAATTATGCACTTAGCGCGTCACCACACTGTTACTTCTATTGACAGAGCCAGACTTTCACAAAGTAAATACAGAACAAATGTAGCTTCACCAAATACATCTAGTTAGCTCACACGTGTAAATATTTGTAACGTTTGTGTTACAAAACACACAAATTTGTGTCACAAACTTTTAACAACCAAGAACGCTCAAAAGCAAGGTAATCGTCAAACGCGTGAGCCATGATATAGAAGTTATTGATATTTAAAAGTCAGGTAAGTTAACGGGCTAACGTTAACGTTAGCTCGTTCGTTAGCATCTGCAGAGCACAGATTAGCTTCATCAACTGCAGTTGTTAGCGTGGAGCTAGCTTGACATGATGTAAACAAACAGACGATCGCTTCATTTTGTACAATTTAATGCACGATGCTGTTAAACACGCGGCACAGTAACAATATGTGAAAATATGCTAATGTCCTTTAGTGCTGAATAATGACTGATTAACAACCTTACACACTTTCCTCGGTAATTTAGCAGGCTACAGTTAGCTTGCAAGGTCATGCAGGATTACAATTTACCCGAGTCCACTGTTAAAGTTAAGCTAACGTTAGCTAACCGTAGCGGCAACAGTTAATTCACTGTTTAGTTACTGCATTTGTGCTTCATCAACCAAGTCACTTACAGCGCTGATTCACAATTTATGTTAACCCTAAAGCTAGTTCAATTCTCCGCAGATAAACTACTTAAAGCAAACTCCAGGTTGCTAGCTAGTGTAGTCTGAGGTGCGTCGTTGCTACTTTGCTAACGTAACATAAGCTATAGCGATTGCTGGCGTAGATGTTAGCTAAGCAGTAGTTAGCGTTACGTTAGTTTTTTCGCGACCCACTTTAATGCTAACAACCTTAGCGTTAGAATTTACCCGGACAGCCATCATCATACTACAATACCCTTTACACTGTAAACGAGTCTTTACTTGAATCTGTGTGAATTTAGCTGGGAACGTCACAAGTGATTGAGGTTGCTTTAGCTGGAACAGTGCAAACTTACTGTAGTATAGTATACGAACTAGCATGTTGTAGCTACTGGCAACATCCCGGTACAGTTGGCCTTCGTCATAGACTAGTCACGTCTTTACAGTAAATCTTTTGTGGGAATTTAGCCAGCATACGACAGCTTAGTGGGATAGCTTTGCTAGCGTTCTCCCAACTACGCCGGAAAACGTGATGCAATGTGCCGCTAGTTGCTACCAACGATATATTTACACCTACCTGACTGCTGTTGGCGGCTTTATCAGAGCCACAAATGTTTTGTTGTCCGTGACGAATCTCCTGATCCCTTCTCTCCTCTGTCATAATCCGCTCTTTTTCAAAGTACAACTCATGCGTACAGCCTCTGTGCGCTTCAACTGACTTCACCAGCACGCGATGCTCCCTCTGACTTCAGGCGTCTACACACCTCAAAGCGCCATTTCCACGGTTAGAAAGTGCTCTATGCTTGTCTTCTTCTCCGGGGCTGGTGCTGACAGAATAGGTACGGCGACGGCGTACTGCTGCCCCCTCGGTTTAGGGGTAGTTTCTGCCTCAACACGAAAATTTATTTTGTGCTAAAAATGGGCCAAACCTGCTACTCTTAATGCTACTTCCCCACCAATCCTAGACATCATTGTAAAGGGGTGATATTTACACCTGCACACATTTCCTTCTGGTTTATCTCAGTCTTTGTTCACAATTGTCTAGTGTACTGGTCCACTTACAAATAAATAGTAAAATATATCTAAAGCTTAAAATCATATTCAATGTCTTATTGGTTTTAAGGCCCCACAACATCAATAGTTTACAAGAAAGATATTTGAGACAGTGAAAGAGTAAAAGAAAATCAAATGAACAAAATGTTTGTATTGTTTGCATGCATAAATGTGACCCTACATTAAGATATAAAACTATACACATAAAAAATGCCTGGTTTATTTGGAGATTTAAAAAAAAAAGTACCTTAAGTAGTGAAGCCACATCTAGAGTCAAGGACAAGTTTATTCTCATGTGCAGTCAAATGTGAGAATATTATGAAACACATTAGAAGAAATGTTATAAGCATGTTTATAAAGTCAAAAGTACAGACTAAAATAAAATAGGGAGCTTCTCTGTAAGTAAATGAGACACTTTACACAGTGATATATAATCGAGACAGCAACAATTTAGCTGCCCAACATACATCAGCAGTGAAAACAGACTGGTAGAGCAGAGTAGAATACAAGTCTAATGACATAATATGTTCATGTTGGCAAGTGGCACAATACTGAAAAAAGGAAGTGTGCATTAAAAAAAAGGACTGTGGGGCAACTCTAGCTCATTCAAAATGTGACAGCCAGAGTACTGCCTGGGACAAGAAAAACGGATATTACTTACATACTACTATATTAGCTTCCCATAAAATACAGACTTAACTTATGATCACAGTGGTGCAAAAAACAAAACAAATAAAAAAAAGCCTAGCTAGGGCACCCTGTAGTGCAGAGGAAGAGATGAGTTATGTTTCACTGCCCAGTAGTCTGGTAGCCAGATACTCTTGTACTGCAAACGGCAACAGGTTGAAAAGACCATAAAACATAAAATGGATCTACTTCAGGTGGTGCAATGAAAGACTGACCCTTAAAAATACCTAACAATAATAAAAAATAGATAACAATAATCAGATGTGCGGATGTTACCAGCATGTGGTTTCTTCTCAACACTCCCTGCCCCTCGTTTTGGACAGTGGTTCTTCTTATGGTAATTACCTCTGCAGAGGTAATGTTTCAATTGGCTGTGTCCATACAGTGTAATCTGTTATATGAAAAATGAGTATTAACTTTTTAACCCTAGGCACCTTCACAAGACAAGTACAGCCATGGGCTCTTTAATTTATATGCAACTATATTTTCTATGGGAACATTTCAATACTACACATTTTTTAGGATGCCTGATCTCCTTGTCTGAAAAGGCACAGAATGATTCTAAATAAATGTATCGAAGGGGTACCAATAGCTCTAGGTCAATGCCCTGAAGCCCACTAGGGGTTGTGCTGTTGGGTTCATGTATAGAGAGGGTATGCGCATGATGTCACAGAACGCAGTTATGCTCACTGAGTGGCAGAAAGACAAGCAGCAGGGTTAGCTTGAATCAGCTAAAACACAAACAACACATCTAAAATGGGAAAGAGCTGGACCACTGGTTCTTTGGTAAGCAGCCAGGAGCACGTTCGAGTCCGTTCGAGCCTTTAATTTGAGTAATAATCACTTTTTTTACTCCCGGTTTGCTAAACGCAGCCATGGTAACAGATGTTTTGCCACTCAGTCCAGAGTGTTCCGGAAGAGGAAGTGACATCAACACATACCCTCTATTTACTGGGTTATAGCATTATGATGCCAAATTGTGTTGAAACGTCTGTTTTATAAATTTGGCTATTGCCCATCCTTTAGTGTGTGAAAGCCTTTACTGTTGAACAAAGTGGTTTATAAAAAAAAAAAAAAACATGTTCTGTAACACAAGAATATACAAACATCACTTCATCAATGATTAGCTCTGTGAGGAATTTGGCTGAGCATTGTAAGCAAACAATTACACTGTTATGAAAGTTAGGTGATTAGACATCATCTAATATTTATCATTATTTCTGCAGATGTGTTAAAGACAGTTTTTGTGAGTCTCCTTTTGAACAACTTTTAAATCCAGTATTTACAGTGTTGTCTTAAAAAAGCCAATGGAGAGTTGAAATAATGTGATAAGATTTATCAGTGATTGTAAGGCACACACACTTGCTGCTACATTATTTATAAACAAAACAATTGAAAACTCAGTATAAAAATAGTTTCCTTTTTTACAATACTCTTGTCATCTAACCGATGGGGTCAGAATAATGGCAGTGCAGTGTTCTGAGATTGGGATTTTTTCCTCATTTGCCGCTCAATCATCAAGTCAAACTCTTGTCTTTCTCTGAAATGGGAAAAAATATATATATATGTAAGTCCTTGATAAGAATCAGTATTTAGTGTCAAAAATTGTTCCTCAAATGG
The DNA here is from genome assembly GCA_024633595.2 of Lepomis macrochirus. Lineage (NCBI taxonomy): Eukaryota > Metazoa > Chordata > Actinopteri > Centrarchiformes > Centrarchidae > Lepomis > Lepomis macrochirus. The sequence continues at coordinate 16,772,662 of JALXJV020000006.1, forward strand.
ATTAATTCAAACCTTTACCTGTTACTTATACATCGGCCTTTTAGGTACTTCTCTTCTGCCTTTTTAACTGAGACATTGTCCACCCCAGCTATGGCATAGATAATGGCCTGAACAAGAGGACAACAATCTTTGAAACCCTTTACCACATAAACTATGAACTGCATTTTAGTAAAACCACATGCTGTAGTAGAAAAAAAAACATAAACAAGTTCTGATGAAAGCTTTAATTTACCTCAGGAAGGAGCACATCCAGGACAAAGGGGACTCGCTCCATAGATTTCACCTCAGCCAGGCAAGGAGCGGTGGCCACAGCCGTTGCATAGAGCTCATTTAGGTACAAATACACCTGGTCCAACTGCTGGTCATCTTCCAGGTATATGTTCACCACCCGTCTCCGATTGGCACTCAAGAAGGAGCGAAGCCATCTGGACTGCTGCTGCCCACTGATTACAGCCTGCAATGAGAGTGATACATAAAGGGTGGATCTGTTCAACCAGGGACGAGTGCTCCTCTTGAATGCTCCCTTTTAGTGCTACATATAATGCTTCTTTAAAAATATTAACCACATTCATTCAATTTTTATGTCTTATTGTTTCACAACATTTAAATCTCAGTGTATGTCATTTGTTTCTCTTGCACCCATCAACAGCAGAGACTAGGATGTCAAATATATATCAAACAGATTTGTAGAATTCTAAAAGAATGATTGCTTTGTTTGTTTTAGCTTTTTGTTTCACCTGGGCAAACCTGTATGTTTTCACAAAACCACTTGAGCTCTTGCAATTTATTGTGTGACATATTTGTGCATAATAAAAGGCATAATACCATCCATAGTGATTCACTGTTGGAAAAGTCTAAACTGCTAAAGTAAAACACAGGCTTTTTTGAGCAGGCTTTCATGTCCAGTTTCAGATAGTCATTAAAATGCGTTTCTCATTACATGAAAAACATGGGTGGGACATGGAGGACGTTCTTTCCAATGATTAATCCAAACCGTTGGTGATAGTTCACCATGTAGAACTGGTTTATTGGCATGAGGAATGCACCTGCATTGATTTCTCTTGGCAGACTTCCACCAGTATAACATCCACTAGTATGGAGAAAGTGTTTGCTAATCAAATAGTAGCAATACAAATATCATCATACCAGAAGGCGTCCTTCCACCATGCGCTGCTTTACGATGAAATGTACAAGCTTTTCATTAACGCGGTTGTGGGCAGCATGAGTCCGGTCTGGCAGCAGCCTCTTTGAACTCCTGTTGGCCTCCTCCTGCTGTTCACTAAAGCTATCGTCCATATGATCATCACACGGTGCCTCCATCATCGTATCACTGGCGATGGTTAGTCTCTCCGAGGCAGCCTGCGGATACTTCCTCCTCACTGGATAACCTGGAGTTGTTAAAGACAGACAGTAAAGAGCATCGTCTGGACCGAGTTTTCATTCTCTCGTAGTCTCTAATATTCTGTGGTGTCACATTAATGAATGTTATACAGCGAAACTTACTCATGGCATGACCAAAGTACTCGATGAAGGAGCCAGAAAATGAGCCACATGCTACAAAGACAAAACATGATTAATACTGCTAATGAGCCAATGTATCAGAACAATATTGTTTACATTTAATGTATGTAAATCAGTATCCTTTATATATGTGTCTGTCTGCATATGCATTCAATGGACAACACTTACCGATCCGTATTCTGTAGTCTGTTATGAGCTCCAAGGACCACTCAATTGCAGCATCATACTTTTCTTTGGCTTTACACTATGACAAACATGACAATCATGAGAAAGTCTGCATTGGGTTTCAACAGGCTACATCAATAACGACAAGCTTCCTACATACACGACTCACCTGCTGCTGTGAAAACGGAATTGCTAGTTTTGTTTTTTTGAGCGATTTTATAAAACATACTGACGAGGAAAGAAGAAGAAACAGACAAATGCAGGGATAGAGAAATAGCTAGAGGCCGGCGGGTCGGGCAGTAAGAGTAGGGGCCTTTCTCAAACCGGGCCCTCCCCACTCACGGAGCATACTCTGTTTGAAGCCACAGTTAAATGAAGCACCCTCCATTAAGGTGTAGTGCTCAACCGTTATGAGTTTTTCAATGGCAGATCCTGATGTTGATATTGAGAAAGCAGGGTGGCTGATGGTTGATATATAAAATCAATATCAAAACAAAAAACTCATGTATAATTCCTTTATTCCCTGCAGAGTACAACCTAATACACATGGTTACCTTAGGCAGTAATATGTAGCTTTAGTTGGATTTTTTATTAACTAAATAATAATTAAAAATAGAATGGATATAAAAATAAAAATGGAAAAATACATTGGGTTATGCTGTGGACTTCATAGCATGACTGGTGTTTAACAATGTATATTTAACCCTAGCCAGTAATGGTTTTAGATTAGACCGGCTGTCATTTCGCATGATATACCGGCCTTGTGAGTGCAGGTATCGGCAGATGCCAATTATCTCAAAATGCTAGATATCGGCCCAATTAAATAGGCCACTGATTATAGCTATTAAGGTGTAGGGTATAAATATACCGCGTCTCTCCAGGGTAAACTGGAACTGCGGTAAGGTTCTGTAACCATGGTTTCGTATCAGCATCTTTCAGAGCTGCAACTTCTTTTGGAAGTACAAATTTTACAACAATAGGCTATTTGGCAAGTGATGTAAGCAGAATTATAACCTAAAGAAAGACAGAAACAAATAAAATAAAATAGCTAAGGGATCTCTTCTATTTCAAGGCATTAATGTTCAGTAGTTTTTGTTGTTTACTTTTCCCATATACTTCAGTGATTTGCAGTGCCAGTTCTCTCATAAATAAGTAAGTCAATAAGGTTTGTGTCTTAATACATTTACATTCGTGGATACATTTTTTTAAACCTAAAATAAATTCATTGATGAAAGTATTAAACAGAAATTCAGTGCTCTGGAAGCAATGCCTTGATCCACCTGCTGTTGGAAGATGAGGTGATATTTCTTTGGATGTGTAAACGGAGTGGAAGTGGGTGGGAGAGGGTGTAGGGGTGGTTTGAGAAAGGCTGAAGGGTCAAAGCAAGGTGAGCAGATTAAAATAGTTTGTGAGTAAACACTAAAATAAGGTGGAGATTTATGTTACCTCTACAGTACACAGACATTTGGTGGGAAACACTGCACTTTGTCAGGAAAGCATCTTTTTAATAAAACTGAGTGTAGGGCTGAACAATTAATTGAAATCTTATCGAATTCGCAATATGGCCTACTGCAATTTTGAAATCACAGGAGGTGCAATATTTGTTAAAGGTGAGGTCAAAATAACATTTTAAATTAAATATTGTTGTGCTGCAGATGTCCTGGCCTAGATATCATATTCTACAGGACTTTGTTTTGGTACAAATCCCCTCTAAAATCACACCATAATCATTATGTTTTTCAATGAAAATGAATGAATGAAAACATAATTATGTAAAAACGATCATTCTCTGAAATATCGCAAATCATATTGCAACATCAGTCAAAATAATCGCAATTAGATATTTTTTCAAAATTGTTCAGCCCTAACTGAGTGTATAATTTATGAGCAATTCTTACCACTAGCTCATTAGCTTCTTCACAGTCAAAAGGCTTCAGGGCTTTCAGAGCCACAGTAAACCTTCAAGAACATAAACAGACAACTAAAAACCAAACTTCTAAACATTTAGAATTGCTGTGCCAACAATTCACTCATTAACATCTTGTTTAAATATTTCGATTTGTGTAGCCAGGTTTTGTGACATCATGTCAGACTAGACAGGGCTTTTTAGAGACAACCCGTGCTGGCCATCCACAATAGTGTTGTCTCCAAGATCACAAAGTGTGATCTAATCCTCGCCAACCTACAGTGCAATCCTACACATTAATAGTGCAGAGGCTTTAACCAACAAAGCAGTGAGGGAAAATACATTATATACATTTATTTCCTACCCTTTCTTTTTGTTAACTACAGGGTCATCGACAAACATGATGCTGGCTTTTTTCTGCTTACGGTTCACACTTTTTACCTGCAAAGAAAAACAATATGAATTTTAAACATTTTAAACCACTAAGGCCTTCAGGCTTGTGCTTTTAAGAAATCAATGATGGTTTTTCCACTCACCAATGCAGGCCAGAATGGATAATTTCTAAATTTGTACCACACAAACACTCCTTCTGTAATGGACGGTGGCTCTGAAAGACAAACAGTCCACTTTAAGTATAGAGTACATACATACAATCTGGTCCATATCTAGTCCTTTTCATATATTTTTTGCACTCAGTCACTATAATATCTCTCACTTTTGTCAGCCTGCATCAAGAAACTTGGTAGGTCCTCCTCTTCCTCCTCATTATCACTTCTATCATCTTCCTGGAAGGACAAAGACGGCAGCTGTTCCTCATGGTGACTCAGCTCTATCGACAGATCTGAAGACAGCAAAGACTCGTCTTTTTTTGGGGGGGGGGGGTAACATAGGGTTAGATTTAGACAGATGACCGCACATAATTTTACTCACCTGAATTATTTAAAAACATGAGCACATTTCAGACAGGTTCTGCAAAAATTTGTACTTGTGCACAATTTATTTTGCTTTGGCTTATGAGGGCGATGACCTAAAATACAGAATGTCTCAAATTTCATAAAAGTATTATGATGACTCTGCATGAGACAGACACTGAGACAACACTACCTTGCTCTGCTGCATCAGGCTTCTCCAGTTCAAATCTTGGTCTCGAGCGCTTGGATGCCTGAGTAGTGGTATCCCTCTGTGATTCCCCCGTTTTGATCTTTCGCTTCCTGCCACGGCGACACATGGCTGATGGGCCGTTGGTTTGACTACAGGTCTGCGTTTGCTCCTCTGTCACCCTTTTTGTAACTTGTCTTGGCTGGGAAGCACGACCCCTCCCACGCCTGCTTTGAGATTTTGACTTGCAGCACGGTGACTCTACCTCTGATGTCTAAAACAGACCAGATATTAAATGAGTTAAAAGAATATCACTGAAATTAACCGCACAGGCTGAAAAAACAGTGGGTTCAAAATGCAGAAACAATTTTTATCAGTAGAAATACAATATAAACACCTTCAACTGAGTGATGAGTTCAGTGTATTCAAGCTCCACTTGTGTTGCTTCAGGAGGGGGACTTGAGCTGTGGACTGGTGTTGAGGTCAGGCTCCTGCCTTCTTCTGTCTGTCCTGTTTGTCCCTTTCCTCTTTTTGGAGTACTTAGTAGGGAACTCGCAGAGGACTGGCAGACAATGGCCAAATCACTGCCTGGCACAGCATTTGATTCCTCTTTGGCTTCAGATGCAATGGCGTCTGTGGTGTCATTCAATGTTGGCGTCTTCTTCGGTTTTCTTTGTCTTGTTTTTCGAGGTCCACCTGAAAGATCATTCGCAGTCATATTCCTAACATCGGTTGGAGTTTCCTCTTATGTGCCTTAGCATACACTCAAATTTAGCTGACTATCAAAAGCTTTTTGACCTCTTACAAAATTAAGAAAGTAAAATGTTGGGTTACCTTTCATGGTTGTGGGAGTTGGTGTAGTCCTCTCTCTGGAAAGACCTCCTTTGAGGTCATTGGATCAGAGGTCTGGTGAAGTATTAAGATGTGACATTTATCAGGGCTGACTTCCTTCTCCTGGGGGACTTGAGTATCCTGCTCTAGTGACAGGACTGACCGACAGGTAAAGGGGTTTGACAACTGTAAGGAGGTAACGTTAAGGTGAGGAAAGGAAATATTGTTTAACCTCCTTCAACACGTTGTCTCTATAGAGTAGGACGTAGGTTAGTACTCGGGTAAATGCCATCTTCACATTACACGTTTGTTTACTGCAGGTAAAATACAGGACAGCCCATCACCATAGAAACATATTTAAACGATGTCTTCCAAATCAAGCTAGACTTGAGTTAGGTCACTAAAGTTACGTTATCTCACGAACATTAGCAAGATGACTTTCTAACGCCCTGTCTGTCCAAGATAACACGCACCACATTTACAGCAGTCTAACGTTACGTTGCTGCAACAAACAGCTCAGCTCAGGTGTTTACAGGCTTAGTATTAAAGCGTTTAGCAATTAATACAATAAATAACGTCACAAGTGCTAACGCCATGCTAAACCGCCATAATACCCAGGTTAAACGTGTTAATAATATACTAGAGCCCATCACAACATGTAACGTCACCGCGAGCTTGACGATACGCAGAGGCAAATAAACTTCACGCTAACGAGTTGCTAGCACGCATGCGAGCTATAATATTGTTGTATGTTGCATGTTAGTAAACAAACGCACGCAAACAAACCTCGAGCAAAAAAAAAATACGACTGTTGTTTATCACTATAACTCAAAATAGGTGCCATAACAAACCGAAAACCATTCTTTATGCAATGTCAGTTGTCTGTCAGTTTAGCTTCAGTGTTACCCAGCATAGCTCACGTTAGGCACAACCAAACATTTAACTTAATGCAATAGTTTGCACATGCACGCCTCCAATCTGAGACTGGCGTGATTAACCAGTTTTATCTCAGGAACAATATAATAGTAATTTATATGCAGCTAGCCACTCACCTTAAAATCTTAATTTGGGCCGCTTGTTTGGACAGCTCACTTAGTTACCTACGATCTTTACGTTACAGGCTTCGAGAATCGTCGTGCCTGCACACATCCACTGCTTCTATAACGTCATTTATATAGGCTAACGTTACAAGAATATAGTAAAACCAACACGTCGCTCACACAATTCCCGTGAACAAGTATCTATGCATTTGTGAGAGCTCGCGTATCATAAACTAACCGCGTACTGCCGCCTACTGTACCGGAGTGCGCAGATTCAGATAAACTGAGTGAATGTTTAGGGCATTGGGTCCCCAGCATGGAGACACCCCAGGTCGTTCTGAGATGAACCTGAGGGTTCGTAAATATTTTTCTTGTTTAATTGCCTAAAGGATTTCCTTTCCAATCCAGGCTTCTAAGACCAAATCCGAGAGAGGAAGATCACTATGAGCTGCTGAATCAGGAACTAAGGGATACTGCACACATTTTGTCCAGCTCCACACAGTTTTACAAAAAAAAAAAAAAACATTTTTGAAAAGATACCAAATTAACTCTGTTTTGTTTTATTCTCGCCTCTCACCTGCATCCAGTAGCCCCCTTAAGCCTGTCTTTCTGACTTTGTTTTATGGTTTCACACAGCCTATGGCCCTATGTTTCACGACATTAAATTGACAAATATTTAAAGACCTCCTTCTACTGCATGTCTAAGCCATACTGTGTCCTATATTTTGCAGAGCCCAAATACTTACACTGTATCACCTTCTATCGCTAAGATACACAACCTTTATGTTTTGATGTTTGCCTTTGGCTATGTGTCCCGTTTCTTCTGCCACTTAAAAACTTTATACCTCTTTGCCAGCTTTTGCTTATCTCCATTTCAATCAACGCTTCCTTTTGTGACAAAATGTATTTTGTGAGACAAAAATTGCTTTAAGTGTGAATGGTAAAACAGCCACCCTAAATGGTAGGTCTAGACCTCTTTCTGTGCAAGAAAACCTTCCTGTGGCCTTTTTTATTTTCAGAAGATATTCCTTTGTGCTGCAAAATGTAACGGAACACATTTCTACATAGACGAAAATGGCACCATACCCATGTTTATATCAGTCCAACATGCTCTTTATTGACTCAGCTGCTTGGTGCCTGCGTGTCTCTGGTAATAACGTTATGAACACAGTAGAGGGCACTGTGTAACCACTCATAAACTGCTCTCTTTGACAAAACAATGGTTTCTAAAAACACTGGCTTTATGCAGGGTCATCCACCATTACAAGAGGAAGCTAATGCAGAAAGATCGCTGCTCTGATATTGATTATTCCACTCTTCCAAAGGCTCGGCTCTGGATACTATACTCTTACCTTTTCCTCCATAATGCTTCCTTGACTTGGTACATTAATTCAACCAAAGGACTAGACTCTTAACCCTTTTGACAGAGATTTTGACTGACAGAGATGATTGTAGGTCACCTTTCTAAAAGAGCATGTGCTTCAAGAAGGTTCCTGCAGGGTTCCAAAATTATAAGCTTGACAGAGTCAGTACACATACTGAATGTTCAACTATTAAAGACATCATTGCACTGATCAATTGGCTCCTTTGTCACATACGTCCAGTCCCTTTCTCAGTTGTGCCTAAGCTTCATGCAACATGCCTCTGTAACTTGCTGCTCTTCTTCATCTCCATCATCTCCATCTGCAAAGGCTTTTAAATTATCAGTAGCCTACTTCATTAAAAGAGGAAGTGCTCGGAGCCATAGCCAGGATTTTAGACATTTTGAGGTCATGAGTCCAATCTTCCTCCAAAGAAACCCCCAACCCCCCTAGAATATTCTTACATCATAGGCTACCAAAATTTTGGTCAGTTTTTTGTTTTTTCTAATTTCATTCATTAAATTGACTGTTCAATTATATTTTAATGCTCCATTTTGCGTTTTTATTGCTTAGGCCTACTAATACTTAATGCTTAATACTTAATTTGTTGACCTGTAGCCCTATACAAATATTATTAGGCTATATTCCATCTAGAAATAGGCTACTGGAATCGGCTTAAAAATAACTCCCATTTCTTACTTTATTTAGGTTTTACAGTTATGTTATATGAAGGCCTATGTCTCCACATGTCACTTAAACCTGAAACTCCATAGCCTATAGGCCTACATATTTTACCGACTTCAGTGTCCTTAATCTGGAGTCCTGGGAGTGTCCCTTTTAGGAGTTAAACACTCAATCACATCATCCCAAAGCAATGTTGCGCAGTCCAGTCTCCTCACTTCACAAAGGCAGCAGTCTACCTGCCACTCAGCAGCAACCTCTGGATGTGTATTGGCCTGTGGTTGATGGGGGGCAGGGTGGTCCCGCCCTCCTCCAGATGTGCGCCTCTCTCCTGTCTCTCTAGTGCGCTGCTGGCTTCAGCAGAGCGCAGAGCCTCGCGAAGTCAACAGGAGGTACGGATAGTATCGTTTTAAGTAGCCTATAAACAACGAGAGACTTACTCCTTTAACCGTGGTCTGTACCAGCCCTCTCTAACTCGATCTAATGAGTCGTGACTTTGTCGGTAACCCATGAGGCGGAGTTTTGCCCCGGGATAGGTTTGTGTTACCTGGCCAGCCTCAGACGCAGAGCTGATGGAGAGAGGCAGGGCTGAGTGCGGTTCCAGTCCGGAGCGCTGTTGAGCAGAGAGCCTCATTTAGCAGACTCTTGTGACAGGGAGCGGTCTGCTTTCTCGCACGACATGTGTGAATCCTCAGTTTAGTTTATAGAAGTGGTATTCGAGGGCTTTCTGCAGAAGCAATAATCCGTGGGGAAAAAACCCTAAAATCCATCAAGGATTATTTTTTTTGTTCTTTTGGTGACGGAATGGGGATGTAACCGGTTTCCACATGCATTTGGAAGTGGCGTGAGGTTGCCTCCAGATTGAGAAGAGCAAACTGCAGGGGCGTGTGGTTAATTGATATTGATCCGGTGGTCTCTTTTTTTGAATGTGAAGTAGCAGTAGAGGTCCTTTCTCCTCTCCTCTCCTCTCCTCTCCCCCCCTCCTCTCTCTTCCCATCATGACTTCACTGTCGGGGACCAAGGAGAGGTCTGTGAGCAGCCGGAGCAGAAAATATGGGGTAGGTTATTCATTTCAGTAGCCGAGGGGCGTACACACCTCTGTTACCTGTAAGCCTGGTAAACATCAAAACTTATCATCCACTCAGTCATGCATGCGCTTGAATCTCACACTGCACAGACTGTCTAATAGGAAACTGTGCTGTGCTCACCTTTTTTTAGGCTGATATAAATATGAAACTGAATCATTGCATTCATGCAAATTTTTTGCTTTGTGAATGTCACACACATTACTGCTTATTGTGTCACAACAGTGGCATGCATTTTCACTGATAGATCTCCCACATCTCTTAATTATCACTAACACAGGTATCAGACTCACACCTGTGTCACCGTCTACCTCCTACAGCCTAATTAGTGTTAATTTATAACACAAGGCTGGCTCACATTAAACACACCTCTTCACTTGGAGGTGATTGAGCATTCCCACCTATCAGCCTACTCATTGCTTTCTTATTACAGCCCTTGTGAAGGGATTACAGTAGCCACCACCACATCAATGGGCTTGTTCTCTGACTGGGTTTACCGAGCTGCAAAATATATAATTTTTTACTCCTTGTGGCACATTTGATGTTCGCATGTGGCTGTCTGAATAGAAAACCCCCCACAGGTTTACACACGGAATCTGACTTGATCCTATTTAGATGGTAATGGGAGCATCCAACATGTTGACTGCCTTGAGTTGGTTTGTAACACCACCAGGCTAAATGTTTAACATTGCTTCCAGGTTGTGAGTTTTTAAATGTTTGACCATTTGATTTTTGCACTGCACCTGTCTGCCTAGGCTATGTTTAGCCTGCAAGTTTCTTTTCAAAACAAGATATTCAATTTATCAATTTGCTGGCATCCTGGTTCAATTTTTTTCAGTCAGAATCAATTGTTTTTGATTCTCTCATAAACGTCAGATATATGTCCAGCGGACCCGCAAACAATGGATGGTTTGTTATATCGAACAAAATAGGTAGCATACTGAAAACAGCTTGGTGAATATAGGCCTAGTGAACACACACAATCGTTTTGCTTAATAGGCTAAATGCAAATAGTTTGCCTTTTAATTTGCATGATATAAGACATGTGCCCTCAGCCCCTCATTATTTTACTCGCATCCCTAACCTGTGCAACCTGTTGTGTCCACTGGGATGAGTGGGATGTTGCACATATCCACACGCTATAGCTTTTTTCATGACGCACATTTGACTGTAACTGTAATTAAAAATAACCTTCATAATAACATTATGTTTGGCTACATAACAGTGAGCCAGGATGCACAATAGCAGGGCCCTGGAATTGCAAAACCTATGAGGAATTCAGCTATCATTAAGTGATATTCTTATACACCTGTGTTTTTCCTGCTGTCACATGTCAAAACGGCTGTGGTAAAAAAAAAGGCCTTTTAGTCAAGTTTTTTTCTTCTTTTTACACAGATGCCTGACACTTCCCCAACCAAATCTGCCTCGTTCTTCCCGGACACATGGTACCGAAAGGCCTACGAGGAAACCACCCGCTCTAACACACGCCCGGCCCCAGAGGGAGCGGGCTCCATGCCAAGCTCCACAGGCACCCCGTCCCCAGGCTCAGGAATCTCCTCACCAGGCTCTTTCTCTGGCTCACCTGGGACCATCTCTCCGGGGATTGGGACAGAATCGCCTGGTTCTCTGGGTGGCTCCCCTGGTTTTGGGACAGGATCACCAGCCTCTGGTAGTGGAAGTTCCCCTGGTAGTGAAAGAGGGATATGGTGTGAGAACTGCAACGCTAGGCTGACAGAGCTGAAAAGACAAGCACTGAAACTCCTCATCCCTGGACCTTACTCCAGCAAGGTAAAAATCAGATCGCCTGCTTGTTCTGGCTTGTTCTGGATCCATAATGTGTATGGATCTGTGCAAATCCTATGGCATTACGTTTTTGTTGTACCTGTTCTGTCACCCGTTTCGCTCTGTTGACTAGCCTCCAAAAATAACTTGTTCCTTCATTAACTGTGGCATTTGGACAGTGACATGTATTAACTTGGTTGCTCATGAAAGACGGGGCCTCTAATCATACCCCTCCTTGCTGTGTTGCTGTGTAGTCAGAGTTATTGTTCACATAAATCATAAGGATGCTGTAATTCGCCCAACTCTCATTCGACCAGCTGTGAAAAAGAGCAGAGATCAAGCAGCCTCTGGGATTTAGGATGATTATTGTATGTGAAACTGTTAATCAGTTACTGACAGAATGCTGAGGAAAATATATGGATGACACAGACCAAGACTATTTAGATTTTTTTCTCTGGCTTTTCAAGTTTATCTGACTGATCATATCACCAAAATCAGTGAGTTCACCTCCTATATTGCTTTTCTCCTTTTATAGGAATTAACATAATGGATTATTGAAAGACATTGATCACTTAGAGTAGATATTAATCCTTACACGGTAGATTGCTGCCTTTTTCTAATTTTCTTTGACAGAAGATTTCTTTTTTTGTGTGTAATCCATAAAATCAATTTTAATTCTATTAGTACAGTGATTCCCAGCAGGCAGATCATAAGCCTCAGAGTTTTGTGAGTTGATTTATGATATAGTATGAAATCATATACTATACAAATGTATCATCATGTATATAATATATATATATATATATATATATATATATTTTAGGTGTTGTGACATACTGGGTTAGTCTGCCCACATTGAAACATTTTGTAGCTCATAAATTATAATTAATTAACAAAAGAAACCTATGTTAACAACAAGTGTTTAAACCGCTGGAAGGACAGCTGGGCTTTACACTACAGGGGCATTTGGTGCCTCTCAGTGTGTGTCATGCAGGTTGTGCCATTTTACTTGGGTCAGATAAATGTATTAATGGAGAAATTAGCACATTTTGGTTTTGAAATTGGTTTGGCTTGTAAAATTATTGTGGCTATGCACATTAAATGCATGAAAAAACATACTGAAAGCCCTCCTGGTAGGGCTTTTGACTCTGCTTTTTGTACATGTTGCCTCTGGGTTCTGCTGCAGTTGACTGGATTTTAGTGGAGGCCACACATCAGACTTGGAGTTAATTGGTAACAAATAAGAACGCATTATGCACCATGGGGCTAATAAAATGCATGCAGCAAGAGGGAGTCGGATACATAACTACAGTCTACAACAAAGAAAGACCCATTGTACACAGCCAGTTAGACAGAGACAGAGGTGGAGACAGTGGTTCTTATTATCTCAAGAACATGACAGTTGGAAATTGTTAGGAGCAGTGGGGGTTAATGGGGATTGTCAGTGGGTAGACCACTAATTAAAATGTTATTTGTTAGGTTTGGTTTAGTTCAGGCTTATTAAAGCTTCCCCATTGCGGTTAACTTCATTGTAGCAGAAGAAGCACAGGCATATAACTTACAGTGTTGTAATTTTGGTATGGTACTGTATGTCATTTAATAGCTGCAGACAGAGAAATTGGCTTAAAAGTATCAGATTATAGTGCCCTCGTCTGCATGTGCTTGATAAAGTCAAACTTAAAAGTATGAGTGAGGATATGGGCTGAGAAACTGAGAGTGGGAAAAGACTTTGTGCTACACCTACATGCAGTGAACATGCGCCTCTCACATGAGCCTCTCACATGCGCTCTTTAATGTGTTATTTTGTGGTTCTGATGAAGTTTTACTGATCCTGAGTCAACAGACTCAGGATCAATTGGTGGATTCAGACCGCAATGTTACTTGTGTGAATTATTTACATTTCAACCATTAAGACTGCTTGTAAAATTAAGTAATAAAGCTGTCAGATATTTCATGTTACTTGCTAAACGGGAACTAAAAAAACAAGTGTAGGTGAACCCCAAATTTAAATACACTGCCCTGTTGAATCTTTGTATACTCAGCGTTCTGGTACAACATCTCCATTTCTCAGTCATTAAGACCCACTGTTTTTAATAGCTGGTTGAGTATGCAAACATGCAACACTGTTCTATGCATATGTGACAGGTTTTACAGACAAGTTTTCAGTTAGGAGCTGTCCTGAACTGAATTAAACAACCCTGGGTCATTATCAAATAAGTGAAAAGTGTTGCACAGCTATATTAACCGGTCCTGGGTAGTTGTCTTTCTTACAGCGTGGTTTGTTCCTTACATTCTTCTTGTAGGAGTGTAAAAAACTGACCGAGGTGGCAGGTGTTTTGTGTCGGGGAAAAGCTAAACTCATGTCCTTGGTGAAGAAATGTGACCTAATAATCCTTCTCCTTCACCAAATGTGCCAGCGCAGCACTTCAACTGAGTGTGTGTGTGTGTGTGTGTGTGTGTGTGTGTGTGTGTGTGTGTCCGTGTGTCCCTTCCCGTTGTGTTGTCAGCATGAGACCCATGTTATTCCCACAAGGCATTGGGACATATGTGACCCCTCACAGCTAGTATAAAAACACACATCCACCAACTGATAGCACACCACCACCACACACACACACACACCCACACCTCTGAACCATGTAGACCTGTCTTTGTATCAGGATATGAATACATGATAGGTCATACTTGACCCATGGTGGCCACACTTACACACACACATTCTCAGACAGAGCTGTTAATACTATGCTAATGACGACTTTCAATGGTTTTACTGTTGAATATTTTACTGTTTGAATGTCTGCAGTTCAATGTGTGTGTGTGTGTGTGGGTGTGCCTGTTTGTGTGTGTGTGTCATCGTGTTTGTAGGTCATTTAGCATGTTTGTTAGAGCATTCTGTGAATACATAAACATGCTATGTCACTTGGCTTAAATGTCACAATAGTAGATTGTGGCCCAATAATTGTGGCAGACAGACCAGTGTTAGAGTGTGCTCATCTACTAGTTGGTTGGATCAGCAACAATTAGTTAGTACAAATAATGTGTTTTTTGCTCTCTGTTGCATGTCACAGAGAATAAACCTCATTCATGCGTTAAGTCAATCATTCAATAGTTGTCTGCTCCCTAGTGGCTCTAGGCAGACATGACAGTTTACAGATCAAGAGATTCAAGGGAGATAAAGAAAGATAGAGAGAGAGAGTTACTGATGGTGAACATAAAGGAAAACAGATATGTAGCATCTGTGTGTGTGTGTGTTTTTTTTTTTTGATGTGACTTAAATGTTATCCTCAAATTAAAATGAAATCCATTTTAGGTCATATTGTCCATATACCTTTAGTGCTGCTGTTACTCAGTGAGCTGGATAAAAGAGGGAGAGAGAGAGAGGCAGGTCATATTGCCGAACGCTACAGTGTTCTGTTGAGGGATTAGAATGAGTAGAGTAGTTTTTCAGGTTTAGACACACGCACACGCACACACACACAATATGGACACACACTTGTAACCACAGGACTCAAAAGCACATCTGGCTACACAGCTGTACTCACTTAAGAGTCCCTGTACCAGCAGGGTACTGGTGTGTATTTCCGTGTGTCTGTCTCTGCGTGTGTATTCATCCCTTATATCCACACCCAAATCATAATGGAGACTGGGTGATCTGTTTTTGGTTGGTCCAGTTCAGCTCAGGAAAGTGGGTCACTTTGTGTGTGTGTGTTTCAGTCACCAGAAAAGTGTCTGTTTCAGATCAGCTGAAAGTCAAAACCGTGTATGTTTATAAAATGAAACATATACAGTTCTACTTCAGACATAAAACTGAAACCAAAAAAGGACATGTTTGTGAATATATTCACTCCCTGAGGACCTCTTACTGGCAACTTGAGATTTATTGAGATTGCTTTCATCTGTACTTTTCTTTGTAAATTTGAACATTATGTGAGTACTGGGGGATTGGAGTTTATATATATGTGCACTTAAAATGTTTGCATTAGCAGACCCATTGATGTGTCTGTCTAGATTGGCTAACATTACAAAGGCTGGGATCACACATAAAGGGTGCCGTGACATGAGAACTGGAAAACTTACTATTGCATATGGGGCAGTCATTTTTCCCGTTTTTGTTGTTCATGAAAAGTGTTTGGCCAACTTTAGTGCCCTTTTACTGTAAACTTAAACAAAGCCAAGGGTTATCAATCCAGAAATTATTTCATTCTGTCTTTCTTTCTCTGCATACAGGTTCCTTGTCCAAGTCACTAACTACACTGTTTTAGCATGTTATCCACCATTAACACTAAAACACACAACCCTGTGAGTATAGCCTTACACAAAGCTGTGAATTTAGTAGTACATGTCGTCTGTACCTGGACAGCTTAGTTTACAAACTATTCGTATTAATGCCACTTAATGTAGCTCTCAGTTGGTGACTTTTTGGTCCACGGAATTTAAGAGAACTTAATCTCTGAGAAACAGCAAATTATTAGGAATTTGAAGTGCTTGATGTAGTTGAAGCACACATTTTTAGGAAATTAATGAACCACAATCTATTTATCAATCATCAGGTAATTCATTGACCAAAAGAAAATTCTGATTGGAGCTTCTCACTGTGAGGATTTGTTGTTTTTCGTTGTTTTATATTGATGTAAATTGAACCTCTGGGTTTTGGACTATTGATCAGACAAAAAAGCTTCCTACTTTTGGCTCTCGTATCTTGTAAGGGCAGTTTTCATTTTACAGAAAAAACGAACAGATTAATCACTGGTGGATGATACATAGTGCAGCACTATGTAAATTACAGTCTAGATATCTGGCACAATTATTCCTCAAATAGTAACAAGCCTTTAAGACTAACAAGCCTTTACATATGCTGTCCTTTCAGTTAGATGCAGAGTTACAGCTAAACATGTTAACCCCAAGATTGTCAACCTTTTTGATATCAACATAATCAATCAGGAGATGTTAGTAGTACATGAGACCATCAGGAGACCATTAGGTGAACTAGAGGGTTTAGAGCCTATGATCTATCTGTTGGTTCAGATGCCTTTCCAACCCACGAAAACAAGTGGGGTTAGCACTCTTATGGATATAATCAATTTAACTAAATCCCAGCCAATAGCTAATTTTCACCCAAAGCCAGTCATTTGTCTGTAATTAGTCTACTTATCAGATCAAGTGGTAGAGTTTATATCTCTACAGTCTACCCTCAAAGGGATCTATCTCTGTACGTAGGTAGCTAGCAATCCTGTAATAACCAAATCCCAAAACACTACAGAAGCAGGCCTCCGGTAACCACGGCAGCTGGTGTTGCCACGGCAGCGACGTGTGACAGATGTGAGCTGCATACATATCTCCATCAGCGTTAATGGGCTGCTCATAGCCGTGTGCGTGTTGGTGAGAGGTGGAGAGAGAGTGAAAATATATGGAGTTCATGGGACTAATAGCACATGTTACCGTGCATGTGTGTGTTTCTGGCAAGAGGTTAGAGAGAAAATATATAGTTACAGTAGTGTGGGTGTGTGCGTGTGTAAAAAGAGAGAGAGAGAGATGATGCCCTCCTGATGCCTTTCAGGTGTGAAAGACATTACCATATAAAGAGGTGGCTTCATCAATAACAGCAAGACGGTGTGGATGGATGGAGATGTGTGTGTGTGTGTGTGTGTGTGTGTGTGTGTGTGTGTGTGTGTGTGTGTGTGTGTGTGTGTGTGTGAAGGGAAGGATGCTGATGTAGACTGAATTGAAGAGCTTCTCAGTGGCTTTTTGTCAATTTGAACCATCACCAAGTGCACACTCATAAACTTCATCTCAGGATCTTGTATTACTAAATCTAAACTCTATTTAAATTCAATACATTTAATAGTATTTATCAGAAGCATTTTAATCATGCTAATGGCGAACAAAAATCATCCATATGAGGCTTAAATTCATTGTTCATGAGATGGGTCAGGAGACTGACAGAACTTCTTCAAGTTAACAGATGGGCCTATATGTATGAATGGGAATAACATCGTGCAACAGCAGAGTCTTTTCAAGGAACATAATTATATTTAATGTTAAAATATGTTAAGCTTATTACTGGTGTTAAACTCATTCGCATGGTTGCCCAGCCTCTTTCCAATAGCTACTATTAGTGAGATAATGTACAATATCATAAAGCTCACAGTGTCTAATGATAAACATAACAGTGACTTCCCCATTACTCCTGTCATCTACATAGTCTACAGATCTAAAATAGCAGAGTCCCTTTGGGATGAGGTGGAACCAACATGAACGTGTTGCTCAAGATCCTGCAGGAGCAAATGTGCATTGACTGAGATCACTGGAATTTCCCTAGCACTTCATGTTACCTTGAAGAACATACACAGTTATAGAGATAAAAGAAGTCCACCATATAACCAGTTAGAGGACCTTGTGGCCAGTGTCTATGAAGAATGATTGTCTCCTATTTCTCGCTCTAATTTTGCACGCCTGGAAATATTGTCATGCACACCCGCTAACACACAATCTGTGTGTGTGTGTGTGTGTGTGTGTGTGTGTGTGTGTGTGTGTGTGTGTGTGTGTGCATGGTAATATTTCCAGGAACGAATGAGAGAAACAAAGATTTAAAGTTAGAGGAGAAGAGGAGAATGAGGAGCAGGGAAAAAAATCAGAAGTTAAGAGAAAAGAAAGAAGAGCGTTTTCCCTAATAGTGCTATCATTGTCATTACAGCCACTGACCCAAAGCAGACACACTTAATTACACTAACTACCCCAGCCAGTATGCAGTCAGCACACTGTGTGTGTGTGTAACCTGTATGTCTATAAAGAGCCAGAGAAGCTACAAAAAGCTTTGCCAAAAGACAGCAGATGATGATTTTGAGTTGCCAATGTGCATTAATTAGGAAGTTTAACAGAAAACACACAACATTAGATCCAGTAGACAGAATTTGGCATTAGTATAGTGAATGCTTTTAAATGTTTTCATTGCTTTGTTTTTCTTAGCAAAGTTTCCCATTTAATGACTTCCTGGTAAGTTAAAACACACGTGGTGGCCAAGAGGTCTCTCTCTCGCTCCTTATTTGTTGTCTTTCTATATTGTCTTCTGTCAAATAAAGTAAAAATAAATACAGCCTAGAAATATATCTAATAAACACTTGTAGTCCACTTAAAGCAGTGACAAAGAAAAGCCAGCTTTACATTTATTATACCCAGGGGTGTAGCCAGGACTGGAGGGGAAAAAGGGGACAGAGTATATAGGGCCCTTATGTGAGGAGGGCCCAAAAAAAATACTTCAACGAATAGCCATAGATGTGGGTATGATGAGAGAATGCTTATGTACTAGGTCCAGACTGTTGTGAACACGAGTGAACACATACTGACACACAAAAGTGTGTACAGATGCTCACACAATACACACACCAAGGCACCCTGATGTTAATATGAAAACACACACACCACACTCTGGCGCGCGTGTGTGTGTGCGCGCAATACCAAAAAAACGTGTACACGGCTGGATGGTGGTGAAAGCGGCAACAGCACCTGCTGCTATGAGGTATGTAGCTACCATGGCAACTGCCTCGCCATCACCTCCACAAGACAGAAATAAGTCGAGAACACTGTAGTTATTCATCTGTCTCCTCTGTCTGTCACGTTCTGTTTAGATTTTCATACATATTATGATTGTTAGTGTGCTGATACAAAGTTTGAGATTTTATGTGCGTTATTTTGTACATAAAGAATGTTGCTTTATATTTTTAAAATGTGTCTGTGCGTATCTATCTGTATGTCCGTCTGTCGCAACTTATTTTTTATCTGTGTCTAACCATCCATCTGTCTGATTGTCAGACTTAAAATATGCTGTGTCTGTTCAGACACTGTTTTTCTTTCATGTGTGTGTTTTTCTTTTAAAAGTTTTCCGGTTCCATCATCCGCAGCCAAGATGAAAACTGAAAATGTCCCAGTGCTCCAGCAGCCGCAGGTGCCAGCTCCAGCACTCTGTGACACTGTGAAGTCTTGCTCGGCTGAACGGTTTATTTGAGGCCTGCTAACAACACTTTTAACATTAGCCAACCTGCTGTCACACACGTGTACGCACTCACACATACACACCTCGCACACATGCATGCACCGTCACACAGTCAGAGATAACACATCTATCTTCAGCATCTCACACTAGGAAAATCTCATGACAGGCTGAGGTGTGTGTGACAGGAATGATGTGTGTGCGTGTGTGTGTGTCTGTGGAAACTAAATTATGTTTTCAACTTTCAAAATAAAGACACTTGCCAAGTGAGGACATTTTGGTTGGGCCATGGCCTCATGGTCCGTAGCTAAAGTTCCTATTTAAAACAGCAATTGAAAATTTGCAGGACATATTTTATCATGTGTTATATTGTTTTAAGGTTTATACAAAGTCAAAGTTTAGTTGGTATTGTAAATATTGTATACCTAATGTATACACCACTGCAATGGAAGCTGAATAGAGAGATATGGAGAACAGAGAAGATGTAGGGAGGAAATCAGAAAGAAGTAGAAGGAAAGATGGGTGAGTGGGAAGAGATGACGTAGTTTCCTTTAGAAAGGTGCAGTGGCCTTGTACTGTGTGTGTGTGTGTGTGTGTGTGTGTGTGTGTGTGTGTGTGTGTGTGTGTGTGTGTGTGTGTGTGTGTGCATGCGCTTACTGTGGCAACAGACCTACCTTTTAGGGTCAAAATTAGAGCCATGGCTCTGCCAGTCATTCGTTCATGTTTTACAAGCACAGTAATGGCATTCCTGTTCTAAATACACTGCTCTGCTGGGCTGTAAGTTTGTGTGTGCATGTGCGTACATTCCTAGTTTAACTATATAGGTTAAGAGGCTGTCTAATGCCAAAGATAGGATGAGAAGAAAACTTGGGGGGGGGTGTGTGTGTCTGTGTGTGTTTGTGTGTGTGTGTATTTTTAAACAGCACTGTGAGTCTATTGTGTCAGAGCATTGTAAAGGGCAGGAGGTGAAACAAGAACAAGGTTGACATTTAAGCTGCAGTTTCCAGTCCAGCTCCATGGTAGACTTCACTGCAGTAGTTGTGGATCAATTACTCTAATATTAAAAAAGGCTTTTATCATGTTATGAGGCTCCAATATTAGACATGTTTTTAAAAACCTTAACTTGAAAGTCTATTTTTGCAGGATTTAATATCTGTCTGTGATGAAAGTGATGCACTACATTCTGTACGGCTCTGAAACACTGTGTGTGTACAGTTTGTATTATAGTATCTGAGCAAAGTAAACTGATTCACTGATCTGTAGTGTTTGATATGCAAGGCTATATTTCTTTTCATTTGTCTTCACTTCCTCACCCTCACATAAATATCATCCACTTTCTGGTAATGCTTATCATCCATCTCAGCCCAGCAACATCCCTTCTATCCTCACATCGTTGTTCTCTCCAGCTTATTAACAAGATGGAGAAAGAGGAAGACAAAAGAGAGAGAGAAGGAAGGAAAGAAAGCGAAAGTAAGAAACTGGTCAAAGTAAAGGTCTAAAGAAAAGGAGAGGCAATCATTCATAAAGGCTACACAAAGGTAAAAAGGCATAGATGGAAATAGAAAGTGTGTGTATGTATGTATGTGTGTGTGTGTGTGTGTGTGTGTGTGTGTGTGTGTGTGTGTGAGAGAGAGTGAAAGAGAATTAAATTGGCTGTTTGTTCCCAGTCTGTGCTTCAATCAGACACAGAGAATAGCCTCTAGCCGTTAAACTTTCCAATTACCTTGAGCAGATGGAGCCTGCAGGGCTTGATTTTAGAGGGTTTGAAATGGTTGTTGTTGTTTACTGTTATGTGTTATTGACTGTACACCAAGCTACATATGGTGTTAAAGAGGGAAACATACCAAAGTAGGGTTCTCCCTCTTTAACCTCTGAATATCTCTGTATCTCCACTTTTTACAATTTGTTCTGTCTCCTTGAATCTCTTACTGGATATGTCTATGAGTATAAGCAATATCTGGGTAATTGTATCTTCTGGAGCTGCAGCAGTCTAGCAGTTGGTAATTCAAGTTTGTGGCTGGATGCTTGTCATTTGGAATCCATGTGAAACTTGGATGAATAAGTGTCCCCCCTCTCAATGAAAACAGTACTCGTGAGCAAGACTCTATAACCTCAGTGGCTCCCCTTGAGGGGCTCAGTGGCCAACAGTGGAGCACTGTGGTTGCTTTACCAAGCTCCCATATGTGAATGAGTCCTACTGTATGATTTTGAAGCCTGGAAAGAGCAAGCATGCTCAGCTGGCTATCATGGATATAGGACTGTCAACAAGTGTTTTAGTTTTAGGGGCTTGCAGGATGATTCAAGCACACCCTGAGGAGGTTTAGGGTTTATGTTAAAACACATAAAACCTCTTTGTACAGGCCTAGGGTAAGTAGAGTATATGTCACAAACTCACTATGTCACTGACATGATTATTAGCACGAACATACAGTGAAATAGATGAGGTGGTCTGTGAATATGCCTCTTTGTAATAATAATAATCTATTTGGCTTTTTTGCTTTTTATTAGAAGAAATATTGGGAAAAAGAGAAGGACATGTAGCACATTTTTTCAACTGTATTTATAACAATGTTTAAGTCTTAACCTGGTGTTTCCTATAAACACTGTTGGAAGATGCACATGACGCATGGCACAGATTATTTTCCCGTGTCAAAACAAGGTAAAACCATCATCTGTATTTATAGAATAAAATTCTATAGTAGTTCATGGTTGACATACTACCTTATTCTTCAATTATGAGCCAGGAAAAACCCAGACTATGTATGTATATTTAAGTTAATGCACACTGTTCACCTGCTTCCTAGTGTATGCGCCCACATGTATTAAGGGAAGTTGTCAGGCCGATCTTTACCTTCAGTTCCTCCCCAGTGAGTCTCACTAACCTTGGGATGGAAGGATACTGGAGGGAAGAATGGATGGATGGGAGAAAGAGGAGGAAAAGAGGGGAACAAGGGAGGAGTGAGAGAGTGTGTGTTCAGGTGTGGGATACGGCAAGATGGATTACCCAACCCAACGGGCAATTTATCACTGTCAGAGAGAGAGGGAAAGAAAAAGTGCGGAGAGGGGAAGAGAAAAAAGAGGGAGACTGAGAGAGAGGGAGGGTGAGGGATATGGTCTTGGGGAAAGATAGATAAGAAGTAGGTGGCGGACAAAAAAGGGGATACACGGCTGTGAGAGGGGAACCTACTGAATCATACTGTATGTTATGTACAAACAGGTCAAGATGAGGTTGATCCCCATATATGGAAAGGACGGACACAGATCTGAGGAAAGACGGCAGGTTGTCTGGTGATTCCTGAAGCACGTGCACTGCACTGCCATCCATCCATTGTCAACCGCTTATCCTGTGTATGGGGGGGGCTGGAGCCAATCCCAGCTGACATTGGGCAAAAGGCAGGGTACACCCTGGACAGGTCGCCAGTCCATCGCAGGGCTACTGCACTGCCAAGAAGGGATAAATCAAGGGCAGCTGGACTTGGTTGAAGATACTTGAAGACGTTTTGCCTCTCATCCGAGAGGCTTCTTCAGTTCTAAATGCCTCGGTGCTATACAGCTGTACTACATAAGAGTGTGAATTTTAGTGATGATGTCTCTCTGTAGCACAGTAGTAAGTAAAGCTAGTAAATTAACTTTTCTCTGTAGTTCAATGTATTGAATAGGCTGTATGAACACGGCCTCAGGTATTGAGCCTTGTGGTTCAGTATAGAGCATCGTACTAACACTTGGTGATGTCAAATCTTCTGAAATTACTTTCTGAAAATAATTAGGACATTTAGGCATTTTTCTGATGAGAAACAGTGTTTTTACTGTGAGCTGAATACGGTGTTACAGGTATGCCCCTCTGAGCTACCTGTATTCCTGAAAATATCCAATGTGAAAACAAAATAGCAAGGATGCGAAGTTCCTGAACTCTGTTTAGGCACCAGACAAATAGGTAATTGGCAGCTTGCTAACATACTGAGCTAGATTATTTTCTTATCTAGCTGTGGTTGCTAATGCTTCATTTACAGTGCAGCTCTGATGCAGCTGGTGCCCTAATTTAAAAACAGGCAACAGAGTTTATATGCAGTTCATTTACAGCCAAGCACCACTATGGATAGCCAGATAATATAAAAACAGGCACCGGCAAGCAATTTTCACATAAAAATCAGGCAGTAATTTCAACAACTATTTAATTTACAGTTGGGCACTGATGTAGATGACCAGCTAATAAAAAAACAGGCTCTCTTCCAGACAGCTATCTTAACAGTGTAAAAGCTTGATCAAGATTCGTAGGCTGTTGGGAAGGGAAGGCAGAATTTTCCACATGTAGTGTATATACAATATACACACAGCAGACACACACACGCTTAAATATGGATGCAGAATGCACAAATGCACACAAACTCTTGCTATGTTTGAATGGGAGCATGGCAGAGACAGAGACCTTGTGTAGTTGATCTATAGCATCTGTTTTTTCAGATGCTATAGACATCTCTCTTTGATTGGGTTTAACGTCCCACTACACACATACACACTGATATAGCAGTGCTATTTTTGTGCGCAGTGAGGAAAACACGAAAAAATGTTATGGATCAGAATGCCTGATGAGCACTTAACCCAAGATAATCCATGGCCGCATTCAGACAAGCAATTAATTACGGTTGTCAATCCCAAACAGTGGCTGTGTGAATGCAGCCTCTGGCGGGCTGCAGACCGAAGTACGTCACCAGCGTGGTCTGAGGAAGTGCTTCAAAGACTCTCTGAAGGTCTCTTTTAAAGACCTTCACACTGACCCTGCTTCATGAGCCTTGCTTGCCCACAGCCATTCAAAGAAGTTACATTTCAAAGGGTACTTACATCTATGAAGAGCAACACATCAAAGCATGTAAAAGCCACTGTCTCGCCCTCTGTCTGAACCAACCCTGCTGTCCTGCATTCACTGCAACTGAGAGTAAGGACCGCCCATAGCAAGTGGTGAAGACAGTCCTCTTAATTCAAGGACAAGTGATGTTGATGGTGTGAAAGCACATGGATGTATGTGTGTCTTCAAACTATAGCTGAAAGATCTTCATTGAGAGATCTGTTTGAGTGTGTGTGCATATGGGTGGGTACCAAAGCATCTCGTGGATCTTATCATGTCTGAGACCTGTATTATTACTGATGCACACACACAGCATTTACAGTGTACACATGCTGCACAAACACAAACAGATTCTCCACTGAGAGAGAATGCAGCAGGTAATTTACATCCCCTATAGCTAGTTAGTCGTGTGTGCTAATTAATTTCTGCATTGCTATAGCAACACAAACATTCATACACTGCGTTTTTCTTTGTTATTAATACAGCGTGTCAACATCACAAGGGAGTGTGCGTCTGTACACACATGTGCAGACATAGGTGTGTGAGCAACTTTGTGCAAGGGTGCGTGTGTGCCTTACTTGTGTGTATGTGCGTGTTACCAGTGTGTCCTAACCAATCTAACTCCTACACCCAATGCTGGATCATATGAAGAAATGACCAATTAAAAAGGTGATTAAAGGAGAAATACTTCAGAGAGAGAGGGGGGGGGTGTCTAGAGGTAATAAATGAGCGAGAGAAAGAGAGAGACAGGGGAAACCTACTCGGTTCCTTAAATTATTTGTCACTGAGGGGAAACAGAAAGAAACAAAGGGAAAATTCAAGGGGAGGCAGTGGGTTGGTTTCCTTAATGTCTAGACTCACTAACATGCTATTAAAGAGCAATTTCTGCTTTGGGTTATTTCTGCTGCGTGCGACAGAAACACTTATCTGCCTCTTTGCTGGCTTTTACACCCATACACACACTGAGTTTGTAGAATTTATTAAGTGTACAAATAAGTAGCGTATTCATAATCAGGTGTGGCTATGCTGCAGTTGGGTGTTTATGCGTGTATGATCAATTTTCAGAGTAAAGCCAACTATCTCATTTCAGACATCCTTCCCTTCTTCCATTCATCCTTCTTCACATAGGTCCCTCTTCTTCCTTTTGTCTCTCCTTCCTTCCGCCCTGACTTTTATAAGTGAGGCTCAGTAATGTGGTAATGCTTTCATCAAGAAGTCAGGATTTTTAGGGTCAATATGATTGCAGATCCATTGTTGTATCATGTATTATTTTGTAATGAGCAACTGTGGTACATTTTAGACGTGCACATAAGTTTCTGAAAGTTTTCTTCACATACTCAGTCATTTTAAATTTGAACAAAAAGTAAGAGTGAAAAAAATGCTCAAAATAGAGGTGGTGATTTAAATATAAATAAATGACATCTGTGCACATGCCCTGCTGACAAAAGCCTTAACAATTTTCTAGCAAAAGTGTAGTCACCGTGATAGACTCCAGTAAAACATTTTTAAGTGTATTGCATTTAAAGAACGCACTACTGTACTCAAAGATTTTTTAAAATTGAATTGTGCTTTATCCCCAGTATAGAGCCAGTCTGCTGGACTTCACTTGACTGGTAGTGAGGTGAAAGGTGGTCTGATTGCAGCTTGATGTGTCCTGTGCTGATGACAGTTTGACTGGCAGCTTTTAAAGCTCTGGTACCTTAATAATGTCTTCTTCACTTATAAACAAGATGTAGCTTCACTTTTTCTTTGTCATTTCTACAGCAGATGTTAAAAGTTCAAAGACTCAAAATTGTAGACTGTAGGCAGACTGTCAGATGAAAGCCCGTGTGTGTAGCTGTAGTCATTGGTGGAATTACTAGTTGTCTCTGCATGTGTATTCTTGTCTCAAGCTGACAGAATCACATTTGGCCTTAAATATGACATAAGCTGAGAGTGAGAACAAACACTACAAGAGTGAGATTAAGAGTGACAGAGAGTGTGTTTTGCAGCGAGAGACACATGTGCTTGACCTCTGTCAGTCTAACATTTGTCCTAGAAGTGTGTGTATGTATGTGTGCATGTGTGTGTGTGCACAATGTCATTTATAACCTCTGTGTTATTGACCTTGCTCCTGCACAGACATCAGACTCACCCATTCCCGCAAACACACACACACACACACACACACACACACACACACACACACACACACACACACACACACACACACACACTCTCTCTTTCTCTCTATCATTCTCCATCATGAAACCAATGTGTGTGATCATGGAACACCGACACAATTGATGGACACACACACTCAAACACAAACACAATTTATAGTATTTTCGTCAGTGTCTTTCTGCTGGTTTCCATTTTTCATTCTTCATCATTCCTTTATCATTCTGTCCCACTCTTGCTTTCTACTGTGAGTGTGTGTATGTCCTGTCAGAGCAGGTGCAAGAGACCGTCTGCATCTCTTCTGCATGAATTCACTGATCCCAGACCTGCTGAGAAGTGTGTGTGTGTGACAGTGTGTGTGACAGTGTGTATTACAGTGTTTACAGGAGCAAGTACTGGGGAAATGAATGAGGAGAGAGATGAGAGGAGGTAAATGAGTATGGGGGGAGGGAAGGGTTTACCTTCCTTGGTCACTCATCTGGAACTGATTACACACACACATACACACACAAACTCGCCAATAAACCAGCTTCATTTTGGCTATAACCAACTAAGAATGTGCTCCTCCTCTCCTGGCCTTTCTTCTCTTTTTTTTATGGATGAATTAGGCCATTTTCTGCCACATTCTTTCTTTTCTCTGATCTGCCATCTTCTTTTCCTCAGCTTTTAGTGTCATGCCACTGGTACTAAATATAGTAGAAGTGAAAACAAGTGAATGACAGAGGTTTGAGAAATAGGGGGATGATAATGGGAGTGGATTGCAATGGTGGACAATGTGTGTTTGTCTATTAAATGTGTGTGTGTGTTGTGTGTGTGTGTGTGTGTGTGTGTGTGTGTGTGTATACACGTGTGTGTTTATATGATGTGAGCTTGCTCACACACACACACTAAAACGGTAAGGGACAAAGAGCGGTGAGCCGTCTTTTCTTATCAAATCTCTGTAATAGCATCCTTCTGTGTCTAGTCTACAGACACACACACACACACACACACACACACACACACTACACAGACTGATTGTTAGCGCACTAAGAGTCCCGAGGTCACTGTTCAGTTAGCTTGGACGCCGTCTCTCTTCTTCTCTTTATGTCAGTCACTTCATCCAGAAGAGCTAAGGCTGTGTTTGTCTGCCCCTGTAGGAGGAAATGAATCACACATACACTCATCATAGACTATCTGTGGTGCTGAGACAGACTGAGTCACTCACAGAATACTGATGAACTCAGAGGTGAAGAGATGCCTGGAAGAGACAGATATATGTGGTGAAAGGAGGACGAAAAGGGGGGAGAGCTGGAAATACAAAGGTTCACAATTCTTATCTAACCACAATCTTATTAAATAATGTTTATATTTATATGTTTATATAATGTTTTTACTAATAATTCAATTGTAAACCTAATACTGTAAACCCTTTAAAGATATGGAAAACAAAAATTGCTTCCAGTTACACTTCCACATGAAACCCCTTAAGATGGTTTTGAACTGACTGAACTCAAGCTTGTCTGGCAACATAATACAACGCTAATGAGAGAGGAAGAGAGAGAGAGAGAGTGTGTGTGTGTGTGTGTGGACCAGTGGAATGTAAGCAAACTCAAAGTTATCCTGTTGTACTGAAAGATGAGCTGCAAATAACAAAAAGGAAGCATTAGTGGAAAGAGCAATGCAGAATTAGGGTCAAAGAGAGGGCACGGAGAGAAAGAGAGCACGTATGAGTGTGTGTGTGCACGCATGTCTATTCAAGAAGTTTTCATGTCCAGTATTAGCAAAAACTATTTCTCTCTTTCCCTGACCCCCTCATTCTCTCTTCTCCAAAACACAGCTCTCCTTTTCCTCTTTTTTTCAATCAAGCAGCTTGGCTGCTCCCCAAATCTCAGCTAATTTGGAACAACAAGGCCCTCGACTGAAGGACCATACACCGTGTCCACTTTATTGCTCCTTTGGTCGCCTGTCTGCTGTGAGTGTGTGTTTGAGTGTGTGTGACATGGAGATACAGGGGGGTCAAAAGAAGCCAAGAGACATTAAATGTTCCCTTTTCTACACATTTTTGGCAAAAATCTGACATTTCCAAATCTTTCCAAACAAGAAAAGCTGGACTATGATTTGCCTTTTATTGGATGATTGCTTCACAATTTCTTCTGGAGGTGGTTTATTTTATTTGGCTGAATTCAGACAGAATTGTCAAACAGTTGTCACTCATTACAGTCAGTCAACTCGGTGGAGTGGGTTAACCCTAACCCTAACCCTTCAAAGGACTGGACTTATCTCATTTCATAATGACTGACATTAACACTCATTAAAAGCAACTTTGCTCACTTGCACTGGTTGCAAACTAATGAAAAACAATAAACAAGAATGTAAGAAGGTGTGACTTCATGAAAGATTAGGGTATTCATGATATTACCATTTAATTAACTCTTCACTGAATGTTGATAAAAAATCCTTCAAATAGGAAAAACATCCACAGCAAAATCTCTTCTGTTTTACAGCTGTGCTCCATATTTTTTCCATTATATGGTGAAAGTCAGTGCTTCTCTAAATCTTTGCACACAAAGGTGTTGGGCTTGTGAGTTTACATGTGCATTGGTTTGCACATGTTGCAGCTCTCGTCTCCTGGTCTTTCAGTTTGTTGTTTGATGGTGCATTATCTCTTTGACTCCCATGGGCAATTTACCAGAGGTTATTGACATGACATTACGTATTTTCGTACGTATTATCTTTCTAAAAGTGACAATTTTAGTCACACAGAGAGAACTCTCAAACTCTCAGTTTTGTCGTTATTATCACTGCTGCTATCATTACTGTGCTCTCCGTTAGCCGGATACAACAAGGTCAGTGAGAGTCTTGCGTAAAAATACACAATTTTTGTACCTAGAAAAAAATGTGTCATAACCCTGGGGCTGAGCAGGATTATTGAACATACAGTGAACAATTTAATACATGCATTCATAAATAGTCAGATGCATTTTAAGTCTGCCTCCACCACAGCTCTCTTTCCTCTAGTCTGTCTGCTCTCATGTGTGTCAATCTGGAGACATGTTTTAATGAGCGTGTGTAAGTCTGTGTGTAAGAGAGAGAGGGCCAGAGAGAGAGAGACACTAGTAGCTTATTTTATATCTCATACTAGTCAGACATGTGTGTTGGTCTGCTTGCCTGCATGTGTGTGTACAGTATGTATATATTTAAAAACCATGTTCTATTAGTTATGCTTCTTAATTTTCCTGAGTAACAAGGTAGGCTTTATCCAATATACACACACATTAACACACACTGCTCTGATTGTCACCGAGGTTTGAACTCCCGCCCTGTGTGTGTGTGTGTGTGTGTGTGTATCTTGTGGTCTTGTGGGTTGCTGACATGGCCTAGAAGGCCCCACTCGTATTGAGAGGTTGCATTTTACTTTTAGATGAAATGTTGCTTTGTGTGGACACACATTCACACACACATTCGCGCACACACATCCTCATGCACACAGACGATATATTGACTGAGGAAAGGTAACAGGCTTATATGTGTGTGGCATTCAGTATGTTACATTCACTCTCTTTTTCTTGCTAACAAGCTTGTTCCACTATGAGCATATGGGCCACCAAGGAGACTGACCACACACACAGAGATTCAGACAAGTTACAGTTAGTTAGACTTTTGGGCAACATTTCAAAGCTGCTGTTTTTTCTTGTAAAGTTGTAAAGCTGTTTTGTAAATGTGGAATAGGATAAACAACCAGTTCATTATATAAACCCTTTTAAATAGGATGAGTTTAGAAAAGAAATCTGCCTGCTCATATATTAAAGCGACCCACAAATCACTCATTATTTACCCACATGCCCTTCGGTTTTTCTGTCTTCTCTGTCAATCATCTGTCTCTCTAGATAATGTCTGATTGTCTAAATCTGCTGTCCATCATACGCCTATTGATTAGACACACGCGCAAATGCCACATCTCCCTAACTCATGCATTGATTAAGCTTCACTAAACAAAGAGTCACTTTGATTAATACTGTACATGCACAGCCTTTTTCCTGGCATTATGTACTGAGATATTAGTAAAAGTCCCAGAATGATGAACAACTGTTTACAGTGATGTGTTTGCTGTTTCTACTAGTATTGGTCAACGTGTGTAATTAGTGATTGTTTGTCCAACTATTGTGACACTACATCATATGTTCATTAGACTAAAGTCTGTTTTGTTTCCAAACATTTAGCCTGTTTTTTTTTGTTTTTTTTACCAAAAAAATTCAATCAGGAGAAAGCAGTTTCACAGAAAGTCACCTGTAGAAGTAGAAAAATAGAAATTCACAATTCATTCTTCTCTAGGCTGTATTCAGATAAGGTCTTGCTTGTGATGGATTTTTATTGTAACCATACACTCATTTTGCTGTAACTATCACGTGTGTAGAAAAGGGCAAGCACATGGATACCTGGCTTTAGTGTCACAGAAGAAGCGGGCTGGTTGAAAGCAGGACTGTAATTACAGTAATAATGTGAGCTGGCTCCACCTACCACAGATGGTTTGTTGAAGTACAGGGCTCCTAAGCAGACACAGACTCATTGTAAATACACTGACACTACACCTGCACTTAAGCACAATTAGCTCACACTCATTTTAATCCCACCATCAGTCTCAATGGCCTCGTGTAAAGCCAGACTTTTATAAGGGCAAAAAAATCTATTTAATGGCCTTTTGTCAGATAAAGTACCTAATGCTTTGTGGGAAAAATTTGAAAAAATATTTTCAGTGGGGTCAAAGAAGGTTTAGACACAGATCTGTATCGGGGTGTGTGCGTGTGTTTTGCTTGTTAACTTTGATATTTAGAGCAGAGAGTCATGGCTGGAGATTTAGAGTGGCTTTACTCTGTGCGAGAGGCTCCAATTAGTCTGGAGAAAGACATGCACACGCACACACACACATAACACATACCTGCACACGCACATCCAGTCACGCACACAGGCACAGATAACTGCGCAAACAAATTAGACAAATATCCAGATTTCACACACAAGAAAGCACACTATGATTGCTCACACACACGCATACACACAAATTCACCAGACAAACACAGACAGAGAGACTTATGAGGGGTGAAGAGAGAAAAAAACATAATATGGACCAACATTACATTTATTATTTTTTAATGATTATGTTTTTCCTTTCAGATGTTTCATCCAAAACGACAGAGAAGATTAAAACTGTGGTTTGTGTCATGCTTTTATTTCAAATACATTCTTGTATCTTGAATGCTGATCTTTTTTATATGGGTGTTATTGGGAACCTGCGTGGCTTTCAGTCATTACTCACTAGAAAAGGTGAGTTCTCCTGAGTAACAACAGACAAATTCACATCTGTGAATGAGGTGAAAGTGCACAAAGTGTTTAGAAGCTGTTGATGGGTTACACAGGTAAAGATATTCTTAAACAACCTCGGAGTACTGTGCCTTGATGGGTAGAGTTGACAATGAAATGATTGTGAACAAGACCAGTGCACCAGACATAGAAAGCAAGACATTGTGCAACAATAGATGTGTTTCAATCAGCATCATCATGTGTTCGCAAAGCAAAAATTTGAAAAACATTTATCTACAAATGAATATGAGTGACTCTGACAGTATCTGTTTTCCACAGCTGCTTTATACTACATGAGAACCTTCTCGTACAGTTCATTAAATCCCTACAGCCTGAAGGCAGCAGGACAGATATGTTGATTAATCTGCAGCAGTGACATCACGCACAGCCGTCCACTGTGTTTACCTTTAATAAATCATGTGCAAATGACACAAGGGGCCACGTTCTTCAAACGTGGCTTATCTAATTCAGCCTAACATGCTGTTATCAGGCTAAAATAATCCTGTTTATTCTCATCCAGCAAATTTGGTCCTTTTCTAGACAGTATGAGCATCGGTTACTACTGGATGAATTAATCTAGAATCTTAGTTTGAAAAAAATGCAAAATGAGCGTTAAGAGTTGAAACTATATCAGCATTTGTATGATTAACTAGGGCTGCACAATATTTCATTTTAGCATCGCCATCGCAATGTGCCCTTGCGCAATAGTCACATCGCAGAAGGATGCAATGTCCAGCAGGTCAAATAAGCTCAACCTCCTCAACTTTTTTGCTGATTTGTGCAAAAGGAAAACAACTTGAAAACCACCAAAACTGTGGATTTGGTTGCAAAAAGAAAAGGAACTTTTGTAAAGGACTCAGGGGGTTGGTGTATATCTTCTCTTTAATTTATTTTTATCATTTAGTTAAAATATGTTTACTGCATTAAAGCTCAAGAAAGGATAGTTTGCACTCAAAAAGCCTTCAGACCTACCAAATCACCCAATTATTCTGGGATGCTTATTTCATTTCAAATACAGTGAAGTCATCCGGTGAAAATTCCTGTTTTTTTTTCATATCGCAATATAAATCGCAGAAAAGAAAAATATTGCAATGTCAGTTTTTTTCCAATATCGTGCAGCCCTATGATTAACTGAGTGCTAATTATGTTATTGCAGGTACATGAGAGAGGTGTATTGGGAAGTCTCCCAGCATGCACTAGGGCAATAGATTCATAGATGGATATTACCAGTGAATATGGAGTGATGTTGGGTGTATGATTGGCCAGAGTTCCCAGTGGATGTGCATGTATAGTCGTAAGCCTGCTTAGAATGAAACTGTACTAAAAACTTTTAAAGAGCAACTTTTAGTGCAACATGTTCAGATAGTCAGGTAATCATTTTTTTAGTTTAGGTGTGTGTTTAGTGTTTGAGTGTTTAATGTCATATTCATTATGAGAGATTCTGGCTTCATTGGTCTTTTAACAGTCATCTTTTGTTGGAGTTTATTCGTTTTAGTTCACAGTAGTTCAAACTAAATTGTGGTTTGGTTGTTTGTTGTTTACAAACTTTTATTACTTTTTATTATATTTAGTTTCATAATATTTAAGAATAGGTAACTCTTGTAGTCTTGTGATAATGACACCGACAGTTCATATTGATTTTACAAAAGCCTGCATTTTCTCTTCTAAAATAATAATTATATCAGCACTCTTTTATATATATATATATATATATATATATATATATATATATTTATAAATCTAAGAATGTGAGCAATTTGTATTTGATACCAGTTATTGCATGCCATTCACCGTAAAAAGTTTTGATCAAGATCCACTTTTACAGGCTTGGGCTTCAGGACTAAGTCATTTATTTATTTTTTAAAGCTGGTTTAAAATGAATCTGTGATTGGCTCAACTTTGTCAGAGCTATGAGACCAGTGATGTGACTGAGAGTGAGTTTATGAATCACCACACCCTCCAATCACTATTCCACTTCACCCACTCCTGTGTACTTTTTCACCGCTGCAAATGCATAAACCAAATAGCTGGTGCGCTTGGAGACTCCCCGACACAGTCCGTGCACTGTTATGCTTGCGTAATTGAAATAGAGCCCAAAGAGTCTGTATGTGGTGTTTTTCACAAGTGCCCTTTTATTTTTACAAATATTACAAGATTTGTTCCTGCAAGTAGACCATTAGCACTTAGTGTCATGCTTTACCAATTCAACTACAGAAGAATAGAAAAAACCGTTTTAAAAATGAACAGCATGTGACTGAAAATGCTCAAAATGTCAGGGAATGTTTACTTGTTGAGTGCTGCTTCAGTTGACATTAGCTTATATTTCATTACGTATAATGATTACAACTACGTTGCCATTTAATGTTTGACATTTTTTAAGATATACTATTAATATTTTAAACTTTTTTCAGATGCCTAAATGAAATAGTTCATGTCACTATCAGGGAGCTGTTCTCTCCTCATCAAAGAGTTTTTATTACCTTTTTATGAGAAATAAATTTAGTAATTTCTCATTGCGAGAAACATAGTCAGGCAAGTAACCTCTTGTATGAAGAAAAAAATCGCTGCTGTTTCAGCTCTTATATTTTAAGTATTTTGTTCACCAAGATCCTTCACGGATAATTTAAAAGTACACACAATGTCAGGTTGCACTGTAGCAAAAGTCTATTTTAGAAAGAAAGAAGTGAGAGAATAGAAGGTCAGTTGTTTTTATTTCTGTATTACAGGACTGTCTTTGCTTCCAGCTTCTCTGAAACGTTTACCCTTTCGACCATAAGTATATAGTGTGTGTTTGTGTGTGTATTTTTGTGTGTTCTTCCTTTTGCACAACCTTTTTCTTGTGTGTATGTGTGTGTGTGTGTGTCTCTCTCTCTCTCTCTCTACACATCTTCCCCCAGGCTACAGGGCACGGCTTCTTGGAGTTTCAATAAATATTCATAGTCAGGATTTGTTCAACATGCCTATCATTTGTTCTCCTCTCCTCTCCTCCAGGTTTTCTTAGCTTGAAACATGATGTTCTTGCTTCATTTTGCACTCACTCATTCCTCCAGACAGCAGTCTAAAACCTGATTTTCTCTCTTTCTCTCTCCTTCCAGGATCCCTCCTTCTCTCTCCTGCTTCATGATAAGCTTCAGGTACCCAACAGTTCTCGGCGGGCGTGGAACGAACGTGACAGTCGCTGTGATGTCTGCGCCACTCACCTCACTCAGCTCAAACAGGAAGCCGTGCGCATGGTCCTCACTCTCGACCAGTGGGATTTGTCTCCCACCTCTTCCCCTACATCCTTGATTGGACGATATGGATCTCAAGGACCTCCAGGTCCAATGGGAGCATCCGGAGCACCAGGAGGTCCTGGATCACGGGATTGGCCTCCTCCTTTTCTTCCATCCTCCTTCTCTTCAGCTGCTGCCGTTTCACATCCTCCACACCCGTCCTCCCAGTCACCTTCTCCAAGCCCCAGCCAGACCCCAACACCCAGCCCGAACCACGGACCAGCCAGTGCCAGCCATGGGAGTCCCTCGGTTGGACAAACATCCAGCTGTGCTCCCGCAAACCCACAAACTCAAGGCCCAGGGCACAGACTCGGGTCCAAACCCAGCTCCCTGGGGCTTGGAGGTGGGATGGACAGAAGGAATGGTTCCCCCAGTTCAGGAAAACAACAGCAACCAGTGACTGGAGTAAACAGCCCTGGCAGTATTAGTGGTAACAACAGTAATAACGGGAGTGGGGCAGTACTGAGTGCAGTAGCTCTGCAGGCCCATCAGCACCTGAACCGAACCAGTGGAGGAGTTACACTCTATCCGTACCAGGTAAGCTACCTGTAGAGGGGTGTGTGTGTGTGTGTGTGTGTGTGCGCCTTGCAGTCACACATGACATGAAGTCTGTAGAGCTACTTCTCCCACAAGGACTTTTCCCACCAAAAGTGAATAAATTAATTCTGGTCTTATGTGATTATACCAAATGACAACAGGCAACCAGCATACAGATGAATATGCCTCTTAATGTGAGTCTGACAGACAGGAACTGCAACATTTAAATTTTTCAGCTTGTAGTTGTGGCTAGCTACTGTAGCGTGACCTTGTTAGCTATCAACCACTGACAAAATCTGACTTCTGAGATACTGTGTTCAATATGAACATACAGGCTCCTCTCCGCTCTGTTTTCACTTAATTGATTTATTTATTTCTCTTTTGCTCTCTACATTCTCCCACTCCACTTCTGCTCAGCTTGGACAACTTCAAACTATTTTGCTATACTGCATCGAACCCTGACCAAAGTGCAAGTCTGTGTGTTCTTAATCATCTTAATCTTAATCATCTGGGTTTAAAATAGAAAACAACACGAGACAGTATGTACTGTTTGAGTAACAAAATGAACCTCATGAAGTGACTTTTATATCTTTCATGATTGGTAATTTAGATGATTGTCA
Source organism: Lepomis macrochirus (assembly GCA_024633595.2). Taxonomy (NCBI): domain Eukaryota; kingdom Metazoa; phylum Chordata; class Actinopteri; order Centrarchiformes; family Centrarchidae; genus Lepomis; species Lepomis macrochirus. The sequence continues at coordinate 16,808,891 of JALXJV020000006.1, forward strand.
AATTGTGATTCCAAAATTAAGGATGGTGGACTGACACTGTCAGGAAATCTACCCACAAACAAGTGAGTTTGCTCTAGACACGTTAACTTGGTGAATAGGATCATTGGTGAGACCTCAATGGGGGTCTCTCACTCCCTTCAACTCTCGCTTAATCTGGATAGCAGAAGTTGAAGGGAGTGGAGAGGTGAAAGACAATTCATAATAACAATTCATACTCCTTTCTGGAGTCATAACTTTGTTATCTCCAAAGTCCATTGGAAATAAATGTCTGTAAACTGTTTAGAAATCCAAAATTTGACTGATCCAGTGATAGTTGTCTGTACCGCCATGGGTAGATTTGAAACATAACCTGCTAATAACTAATTTGGTATATTTTAATAATGCCAAATGTTGTAACCATTATGTCTGAGGGGGCTACCACAGTGTCAGACTTTAAAAGCTCTAAAAAAAAACAGACATCATTTTCAGATTCGTATAGGCATTTAGGCTGTTGTGCTTAATACAACCTTTATTTCCCTCCCAACGGTTGAAGCGCTCATTAACGCTGAAAAGAATGGTTTCTTAACAGCTTGCAGGTGAAACTGCAAAGAGACGTTATGAAGTTTGTTTTCCCCCAGAAGAGCTCTCTACGAGGACACAATATTAAACTTAGAATTCTTGGATTTGATAATAATAGCTGGACATTTATTTGTATAGCAATTTCAATAAAGGTAAAAAGTGCTTTACAGCAATCAATGTCAAACACAGACAATAGAAGTTGTATAAAAATCCCTCACACAGTGGCGTGCAATGAATAAAATATAAAACAAGTCAATGTACAATTAAATGACAAATAAATTAATCATCACATAGTGGTTTGAATTCAATAAATAAAATATAAACAAGTCAATATACAAATAATGGCGACATAAAATATCACTTAAATGTAAATGAGTCTTAAGACGTGAGATAAAACCAGGAACAGACTCTGTGAGCCCGATCTCCTCTGGTAGACTGTTCCAAAGTGTAGGGGCACTGACAACGAAGGCCCTGTCTCCTTTGGTTTTCCTCCTAGACCTTGGAATAGCGAGCGCCCTACCAGAGGATCTCAGTCAGTGTCCTGGCTAATAGCGGGATAAAAGCTCAGAGAAATAGGACACGCCAATATCAGTCCTAAAAGAACCAGGCAGCCAGTACAAGGATGCTAAAACTAGGGTGATATAGTCACATTTTTTGCAGTGAGTTAAAAGTTGAGCTGCAGCATTTTGGACTAGTTGGATAAGTGATTTCTGACTGAGACAGGTATGTAGGGAATTACAATAGTCTAGGCAGAAGGAGATAAAAGCGTGGATGAGTTTTTTAGTGGCTGAAAAAAAAGACTTAACCTTGGCGATATTTCTTAAATTATAAAAACATAACCATCCCTTACTGAGAGGGAAATATCTTCTTCAACTGGATTGAGGCAGACATAAAGTATTTTGTTAACGTGACGCAAACTGTAAAAGTGACTCAAATTGAAAATGGAGATAATAGAAAAGGTTTTAGGAGGAGACAGGAAGAGAAGGAGTAGACAAGAGAGGAAGATGGTAGGAGGGAGAAAATGCCTCAGGTGATATGTGGTCTAGAGGTGTATGGAGAGAGCTGAGACTGCAGGGGAGATCCAGAGGTGTGTGTGTGTGTGTGTGTTCACATGTGTGCATGGACGTGTTCTACAGATGTAATAATTCATACAGTGATAATGAGGACTCTGGGGACTCTATGTCACAAGCCCCCAGTACCCCTTCACTCTTACACTCTCATTCACTCTCTCTTATTCACACACACACACACACACACACACACACACACACACACACACACACACACACACACACACACACACACACACACACACACACACACACACACACACACACTCTCACTCTCTCTGCTGATTTCTTATGCCTCTTTCTTTACTTCTCTTCATCATTTCTCCTGTCTTTCTCACACTTTCACTGATACATATTCACCTCTTCTATTATATTGCTGTATAAAATAAATCAAGCACAAGAGGTGTTTCTGGACAGTCTTTGTAGAAATTACAGTGAAAGTGTTCAAATATGAAAGAGAAGAGAACATTTCTCTTTTGCAAAATTAGACTTTTTTGGATAATAAAAATGAGATGTAGTGTTCAAAATCTGAGTGCATGCATGGAGGAGTGTGTGTGTGTGTGTGTGTGTGTGTGTCAAAGTATTCTGTATTTCTAAGGGATGCGACCATTTTCATTGTCATTTTCTCAATTAATCAGTTAGTTTGGACTATAAAATGTCAGGAAATAGTAAAAAGAAATGTCAATTAATGTCTTGTTTTTTCCACAACCCAAAGATAATCCTGTCAAAGAGAACTAAAGGAACCTGAAAATATTCACATTTAATAAGCTCGAATCAGAGACTTTTACATTGTTTTCTTAAAAAAATACTCAAATCAATTAATTGATCATCAAAATAGTTGGCAATTAATTTTAAAACCTGACAATTAATCGATTAATCATTGCAGCTCTAGTATTTCTGTGTTCTGAATTTGTGTTAGTATCTGTGTTGTGAGGTGTAAAATGTGTTTGTGCTGTGACTTTGACAGTAATGGTGTTTCAGCAGGAAAGGAGAAACAGAGCACGATAATAAATCACCCTCGTTTAGACTCACCCCTGAGAGAGGAAGAGAAGAGGGAGGAGTTGGGCATAGAGACGATCAAAAAATGGGAATGGAAGTAGAAACAAGAAAATGAAGAGAAATTAGAGTGAAACATGTTGAAAGAGAGAGGTGTAGACAGAGAGGATGGATGAAGGGTGGGAGTGAAGGTATAGACCATTTCATTATACGGGCGACATTTGACATTCAAACATCAAGTTCTTAGGACCACATTCATTCTGAGACAGACACAACAAGCAGTGCGTTTTTATTTTTTTTGCCAAAGAATTTGATTTGGTTGGAGATCTGCTTTATTGCTGTACAGCACAAAACATAAAAGATTACTGTTCACATTCTAGCATCAGAAAGTCTTACAGTGGCAGATGATGAACACAGGACAAATGAGAAATATCTTCCAACATGTTCGCCCTTCCTGCAATGGATTGTCGGCCTGTCCAGGGTGTACCCCGCCTTTCGTCCGATGTTAGCTGGGATAGGCTCCAGCGACCTGCAACCCTGTACGCAGAATAAGCGGTTGACGATGGATGGATGGATGTTCACCCTCTTCAGCAAAGTGAAAGAGAAAACAAATGTGTTGCAGCTGAACGTGAGTAGGGCTTGAGTAGAAACTCTGCACCAAGAATCAATTGGCTTTATGGGGAATATGATCTAACTCTTCAGAAACACAACCAACAGCAACACTGGTATGGTCTTATTCCGTTTAATTAAAGTTAAATTAAATTAAAGTTACCTTCAGAGATAGCCTAATACATGAGACAGAGAAGAGAGATGAAATGAGGGAGGACGCAGAGGTAGACAGAAAGCGGCAATGACCTCTCTGCCAGTGTAGCTGACATTAAAATCTTGTTGGGTCAGCAAAAGGTGTCAACCTCCGCATTTTATATTTATTAGGACTTTTTCTTTTTGGTCCCACAAGAGGTCTAGGACAAATGGAAAACAGTGATTCAGTCAGAAGAAGGCAGACTGATTATAATGGACTGGGAATGGAGTGGGAATATCCCAAGTCGCTACAAAGGCTTTGATCAGTGAGCTGATGAAGTCATGACAAACATTTTCAAAAGGATATTAAATAATTTCTTGTTGAATTCTTGATTAACAAAGATTTTGTGATTAGGCAAAAATCCAACCATTTAAGCTCGCCCCATTTGACACCAACTTAGATTGGCTGTCACACACACATAGAAAGAGTGAAGGGTTCAAAGTTCAAAAAAGCATTGTCACTTTTTCTATATATACAATACAATATGTATAAAGGGGGACTAAATTCTGTTTCTTCAGTGCTACAGTGTAAAAAAAAAGTACAAAGACAGCAAAGTGTGAGTAGTATTAAACACATCATAATAGACAGAAGTGGATATGGAAACTGGTAAACCTAGTATGTCTGATTTACTGCCCAAGATACCGGTGAGCATAAACTGAAGGTCCAAGTTTCACACCAATGGATGACGTCAGAAACCCACGTCCTTTTGTAACACACTGAACTGTGTCACCTTTGCCGTTACGTTACCTTATAACTGTCAGAATCTATAAAGTTAAATCAGGAAAAATCAAGTCCATATGAGCTGTTTCTTTAGTTTTTTGGGCTTTTTTAGTAGCTGGTAGAGGAGGGGATAGGTATCTCTCTCACTCTCCCTGTCTTTCTTGCAGGAGAAAACAAATCTAACATTGTCTGTTTGCCCTCCCTCTGTCCTTCAAGCAGCTAATTGAAAACAGGTTTATACAGTATGGGTGTGTGTGTGTGTTTACTCATTTTAACAATGGTCCGATTAGCTTTCCTAATTCACCATGTTTCTGTTTGTTATGCCTGAGACTAGGTGTATGTTCTATCTTGTAGAGACAGAAACAGGCTTTGAGATACAACACGCACAGACATACAAAGGTTTACAATATGTTTGTGGTAAATCTCCTCTGTCAAACACTGTCAGACTTAGGATATCCTTAGGATTAATTAGGACAGCAGTGGTGGCTTAAAGGTTATAGAAGCTTGTGACCGTAAGGTCACCAAGTTGATCCCTGGACCAGCAGGCTTAATCTGGATAGCAAAAGTGAAAGAGCATCACTTGCCCCAGCCCTATTACCACCACTGTGGTGCCCCTTAGCAAAGCCCTTAAAGTGGTATTTCATTGTTTTTATTCATCAGTTTGTATACAGGTGTTGGGGAGTACTACTGTATGTGTGGAGAAATTGTATAAAGCCTTTTGTGGCAGAGAGGAAGCTGAACAAGTCAAGTTCCACTGTGGGTAATGTAAGTGTCAGGTTTTGACAAGGAAGAGGAATGTGTGGAATAAACAAGATGATATCTCTGGTTCTGCTGCACAGACTCTGATACTGTCCATCATGAGTATAACAGTGTTATAGGAGTGCAATGCTAAATCAGTGGAGTACTCTAATCCCCTACCGCTCGAGGGTAGCTGCTCACCGGCCAGCAGAGCACACTCAGACACAACAATGTACAATGTAAAAATGGCTACATTGGCTACAATAAAAATTGACAAAACTCACATTGTATTACTTTAATTACTCTAGCCAAGCTCCATTTAAGTTCTATGATAGAAGAGTGCACTGAGCTCTGAGGTGTAGTTTTGGAAAAGTAATGTGTAGTTTGCAGTATATTTTGCAGCACAAGTGTCAGGAAACATATTGTTCTCTTATTAGTCTTATTATTTCTGATATTTTTATAAAATTATCTGTACTGAAGTGAATTTACATAACATCACATAACATACACTTAACATTTAATTTCCTTGTGTGTGTAACCTACTTTTCATGTTTTTTGTGTCCTCTTTACTTACTTGCTTTCGTTCGTTTCCTTTGTCTCACATACACATACATTAGATTGTTTTACACATTGTGTATATCCCCTTGATAAATGCAGGCAGGACAACACACACATATGGACACACAAACATTTCTCTTTTCATCCTCCTCATACAACCTGAAATTTCAGGAACAAATTCTATTTTGGTTGCCTGTAGCATGTGGTTGGAAAAGGATGGAAAAATAAAATAAATGTAAGAGAGACAGATGAGGCAGGTGAATGCTGAGGAAATGGCGTTTGTGTTGTAATGAAGATGAATGAGCTAGCTTTTACCTTTTTCTATGATCAGAGAAAGAGGGATATGGATAAGTGCTGTAGTGTAGAGAAAGAGTAGAGAGTGAGAGTGACAGAATAAGTGTGTAAGTGTTTTTGTTCTAAATCCCATCTTTCTGGGGAAATCTGATCTCACATTCATCAAGTCCCTCATTCACAGGTACAATCTCAGGAGCAGGTGTTCTACGGAAACATGCAGATATTGTGTTTTTATTGATTTGCCGCATTACTGTTGTATTATCCTCAGTACTCTCTTTGTCCTGTTATTATCCACATCCTTTTCTCTCCTCCTGCGATGACCTAATATCCCCATAGGGATCATTAAAGTTTCATCCAGTGTAATTTAATCTAATTTATGGCAAAATGTAGAGCCAGCATCTCAGCCTTTATGTCCTGTGGGAAAATCTTAATGGGACAAGTGTAAGAACATACAACTAAACAAAAACATAATTTATTTCAATGACTACATTAGCCAAAATGCCATCCATGTAAATGCATCAGCCAGGTGAACATGCAGGAATCTTGTTTCAAATAGTTACCATCATGCTTTACATCTCTTTTCTGTGTGCAGTAGCAGATGGTTTAAATTGATGGTTGTCTTACCATGGCTGCTTTGATGAGATGCACAAAATTAACCATCAGCACACTCCTGTTTTAGATAAAGAGAAGCTCAGCAAACCTTTTGGATTCTCATGATAGTATAATATGAATGAGGATATGATTATTGTACTTTTTTGGTGACAATGGGAGGTGCAGCTGAGTAGAGCATAGAATTTATGGTGTGTCCAGCCCCTGCAGTCTGAGCTGCTGCACCATCACTGACCGCCACATATTATTCAACCTCCCTTTCTCCAGTTCTCAGCTTGCATAATAACTCCATGTGGGGACATTTTCCCACAATGTGCAATGTGTAGTTTTCCTCTTCCTATTTATCAGGATAAATGAGTAACCAGTACAAATGCACAGGTATTCCATGTAGCCTACTGAACCTTTATAGTATACGTCCATGTTTCCTTTAATAATGCAGTGGTAGGAGGTCTGAGGATTTAAAATGCATGTAAATGTTCAGGGAGAATGGTGTATATAAATTATAGAGGCATCTTATTTACAGTAAGTAATTTATCAAGGCAGTGGGCTGCATGCATGGACCCCAAGAGCCCTCAACAGTAAATATATGCACAGTGGAACTGATTTACTCACACGTACACACAGGTGCAGAGAAGTGCACACACAGACATACTCACAATAGACACACATGATCGCAGATTTACTCTCACACATGCCATATAGTTCCTTTATTGGAGTGTGTAGTAATGATTTAGGTGCTCTCCTGTCTGGCTGCTGGCAGCACATAAAGAACTATGATCAATAATCCATATCTATTTCATGAATGGGTCGCCTACACACACACACCCTATATATATATATATATATATATATATGTGTGTGTATATATATGGTGTATATATATATATATATATATATATATATATATATATATACACAATTCTGTGCACACAGAGACAAACTGAATGCAACACACACACTCATACAAAACAGTGTGTGTCTTAAGTATCCTATGACAACTCAAAATATTTTCCACACACAGGCTCACATTGATATCAACGCTCACTTTGTTCATGTTAACAAGAAGGAGTGATGAAGAGATTTGGGACAAGGATGCATATGAATTGAATGAATTTGGTCACTCTCTCAGATTCCTAGAAAAACAGACATTAGGTAAATGCATAGGGGGTGTCCATGAGGCACATACCATAGAATTGCAATGGCCACCCACAGATTATTTTCATACCCCTTTTTCTTTCTCCTCATGTCCTGTCTAAAGCTACACTACGAGCTGTGTAATAAAAGCAAAATGCCAAACACATAGTTTAAAAAAGCTAGCTAGATTGCTACATGCAAAAATAAATTTATGTTATTTTTACTATAAATCTAATGAAACAATGGCCCACACAGGCCAAATGTCATTTCTTTAGAGTATTATAAGTTCAAAGGTTTCTCTCTTCACCCTCACTGTCCTTCTTTCCTACATACTATCTAATTAAGAACAAATGCCATGAAGGATGATCTAATAATAAAGGACAAATGTGAATAACTTAAGAAGGCAGAGCAAATTGACAGAGAGAATTATATAAAATATGTTAGAAGCAAAAATAAAAACAACGTTCTGCTGCTTATCTGCTGTAAGAAGCTTCCTTGTCTGCCAAGGAATAAGCACACACAAACACACAAACACATACACAAATACACACACACACACACACACACACAACATACATGCGTTCACACACACACGCACTTCTCTATGAGACATTCTCTCATGAGAGAATGGCTCTTACTGTGACAGTTTCCTCCAAAAGTAGTACTTAGTAGTAGCACTCAAATAATAAATATCAAGCAATAAAGGGTGTTTTTGAGTCTTTTGAAATTTATTTCTGAAGCCAAAAATCCATCAGAAGACACCAATGACTGGACATGTATTATTCTTCAACAGGAAACCAAATGGGGGCTGGAAAACAGACTCTGGTCTCTGATCTGACCATCTGAACAAGACAAGGACAAGATATGTCGTAGTGTACCATTGTGTGTGTGTGTGTGTACAATATGTGTATTGTATTTGTCGTGACGGACATGGATACAGTATGCATGATAGAGGTTTTCTTTCCATTTCTTACTTTCTTCAACAAAACACATACACACACAGAAAACTTTCACTTATTATGACCTCAGAGTTAAACATTTTCAATCTCTCTCTCTCATCAGATCTCCCAGATGGTCTCTGAGGCCTCCAGAGAAGGTTTGACTGAAGCTGCCCTGAACCGCTACAACACACACTCTCCTTCACACACAAATTCAACATCACACACAAACTCTCCCTCTCACACTCCAGCTGTATCCACGACAACACCGGCCACTGCCACCTCTGCTGCTGCCTCTTTTTTTGCGAGGTAAGATGCATGCTCTCCCACAGCATGTTGGTCCATAATTTGGAAAAACATTCAAATATTGTGTTAATGGTCAGGAGGCCGTTATTATTATTTTTATTATTATTATCATCCCTATGTTCAATTGAATACACCACAAAGAATTTAATGTTCAAACTGATAAACTTTATTGTTTTTTGTAAATATTCACTCACTTTGAATTTGATACCTGCAACATGTTCCAAACAAGCTGGGACAAGGGCATGTTTACCACTATGTTACATCACCTTTCCTCTTAACAACACTCAATAAGCATTTGGGAACTGAGGACACTAACTGTTGAAGCTTTGTAGTTGGAATTCTCTCCCATTCTTGCTTGATGTACAACTTCAGTTGCTCAGCAGTCTGGGGTCTCTGTAGTCTGTATTTTGCGCTTCATAATGTGCCACACATTTTCAATGGGAGACAGGTCTGGACTGCAGGCAGGCCAGTCTAGTACCCGCACTCTTTTACTACAAAGCCACGCTGTTGTAACACATGCAGAATGTGGCTTAGCATTGTCTTGCTGAAATGAATAGGGACGTCCCTGAAAAAGACGTTGCTTGGCAGCATATGCTGCTCCAAAACCTGTATGTACCTTTCAGCATCAATAGTGCCTTCACAGATGTGCAAGTTAACCATCCCATGGGCACTAACACACCCCCATACCATCACAGATGCTGGCTTTTGAACTTTGCGCTGATAACAATCCAGATGGTCCTTTTCCTCTTTGGCCTGGAGGACACAACGTCCATAATTTCCAAAAAAACAATTTGAAATGTGGACTTGTCAGACCACAGCACACTTTTCCACTTTGTGTCAGTCCATCTCAGATGAGCTCGGGCCCAGAGAAGCCGGCGGCGTTTCTGGGTGTTGTTGATATGGCTTTCGTTTTGCATGGTAAAGTTTTAACTTGCACTTGTTGATGTAGCGACAAACTGTGTTAACCGACAGTAGTTTTCTGAAGTGTTCCTGAGCCCATGTGATAATATCCTTTACACATTGATGTTGGTTTTTAATGCAGTGCCGCCTGAGGGATCGAAGGTCACAGGCATTCAATGTTGGTTTTCGGCCTTGCCACTTATATGCAGAGATTTCTCCAGATTCTCTGAATCTTTTGATGATAATATCGACTGTGGATGATGAAATCCCTAAAATCCCTAAAATTGTATGTTGAAAAACATTCTTAAACTGCTATTTGATCACGCAGTTGTTCACAAAGTGGTGAACCTTGCCTCATCCTTGCTTGTGAATGACTGAGCCTTTCGGAGATGCTCCTTTTACACCCAATCATGACACTCACCTGTTTCCAATTAACCTGTTCACCTGTGAAATGTTCCAAACAGGTGTTTTTTGAGCATTCCTTAACTTTTCCAGTGTTTTGTTGCCCCTGTCCCAGCTTTTTTGGAACATGTTGCAGGCATCAAATTCAAAGTGAGTGAATATTTGATTTTTTTTTTTTTTTTGCAAAAAAAAGTGTATCCGTTTGAACATTAAATATCTTGTCTTTGTAGTGTATAAATTGAATATAGGGTGAAAAGGATTTGCAAATGAATGTATTGTGGTTTTATTTACCTTTTACACACTGTCCTAACTTCATTGGAATTGGGGTTGTACTATCATCATTATTATTATTATTGGCATCTGGAGATCTACTGATGTGTCTGCTGAGTGAGTGAGTGAGAGGACGTGAGATGCATCGTACTAGCTCAGTTGTGCACTATCAATCCTTGGGTTTAGTTCATCTTGTGTTTGAGTCCAGACACCCCATTATGCTGATGTCTCTCAAGTTGTGTAATAGAGCAGGAAGAATGAAAGAATGGGCATACAAACAACTATGTTGTAAGACACTGTTGGATGACAGTGGTTGAAAAATGTAATACAATTATATATTGTGCATAGCATACTTACTTCTCTTTTGTTGTGTTTATTTATAAATCAACTATCCATTCACTAGTTATCGATGAGCTGTGAAATCAAATCTAGAGAAATGCAGAGCGACACAACATAAATAAGACACGGGTAATCTGGGTAAATTATTGATGAATAAACATGGCAAGCTCAAAATGAATGGGTAAATTATTCATGGGTAACACAAGACTATGAGTGTGTCACAGCGTCTGAAGTATTGCTGAGCCGTCGTATCTAATGAGCTGCTTTAAATCACATTTTAAATTATACGGATGATTTTCCTCCTCACTTTCACACATTTCCTCCTCTTCTCCATCTCGCCGTGCACAGTCCTGTGTTTGGTGATAGTGTGTGTCTCAAAATCTGCAGATAATTCAATGTGTGTCTGTCTGTGTTTGATATATGAGTGACATGCTTCAGTGTAGCAGACATAGTGCTCTCGGTCTTGCAAAGCACCAGTGACCAGACACAACTTGTAAATTGTATGGAAGCGCACACAAAGACATGCACACACACTCTTTCTTTAGCTTTCTTTCTATGACCCCCTTGAACTGTCAGGTACCAAGGGCATTATACACAAACACACACACACATACACACATCTGGTTGGCATTCCAAACATATGACCAGCTGTCTTTGGGTTGACTAATGAGCATTAACCTTCTAAGTGAAAGAACATGGTTAGTTTAATGGTGCAGGTGTCGCTGATGTGTGTCAAAGTATGTGTGTGTGTTTGTGTGTGTGTATGTTTAGCTGTCAGTCTTCTCTCCTGTTTTAAGCAGTGTAATCACTGTAGATCCTCTACTCTGTGATGTGTAATTTCCTCTTAAAATCAGATTGTGTTTGTTTTGCTTGCTGATTAAAACTTCACATACACACGTACAGTTTCGTCTGCCATTTGTGTGTGTGTTTGTAATAGGATTTCAGTTTAATTGGCAAAAACAATAGCATACACCTTTTATTTTTGGTCCTTAATGTGTGTATGTGTGTGTGTGTGTGTGTGTGTTTATAGTTGATGGATGAAACCATGCAATGCTGGTAAATCCTATGGCTGTCTTGGTCTCAGACGTGGACTGCATACAGACATGCTTATTACACACACACACACACACACACACACACACACACACACACACACACACACACACACACACACACACACACACACACATCTCCCTCTTGCTCACTGTCAGCACACAACACAAATCCCTGTGTCCACCACACCTCCGTTCACCTGATCCCTTTCTTCCTCAGCATCCTCCTCTTTCTATCCCTTCTCCTCTCCTGCTCTTTCATTCATTCTCCTCTTCTGTTTCTGTTTAACTGCTTTCTCTTTTTCTCTCTACTTTCTTCCACTCCTTTCCTCCATTGTTTTGCTATACCTCCCCTCTTTTTTCCAACAACTTCTCCGTCTCCACACTGACCTTTTCTTTACCTCTGCTAATGTGCATAAGAGTAATATCTTTCATTAGCATCAATTTGTCTGTGAATATGTCACACTCTCACAGTAGCGCTCCATCTTCCCAGTGCTGCAGTGACCCTCTGGGGACGCTGGGCTAGAGGATAAAGACATGCTGTACATGCCTAGTTGTGTGTGTGTGTGTGTGTGTGTGTGTGTGGACGCTCTCCCTCACTGGGGGAAGGGAGTTTCTATCAGTGAAGGAATTTTTTACTGCATGCTCGGAGGATTGGATCTTTGGGGATTTAGCTGTGTGTGGGTGTGTGTGTGTGTGGCTGGAGGTAGCCAAGTAAATGAATAGGCCCCAAGTGAATTGGTGAATTGGGAGGGCGTTGTTATTTTGGATGGAGGATGGCTGTAAGACGGGGAAGTGCTGCCTCTTTCTTTGCCTCTGTTTATCTCTAGCTGTTTCTTTTCCTTTCTTTAAAAATAAGTATTCATCAAATGATAATTGGACACCAATTAGACACCAGTCATAATGGTTGATTGATGATTTAAATAGGTGGAAACAAATGACCATATCAACTGCCTGATCACATCAGGACCACAGTTGCTGTTGTTTTGTTTTTGCTGACATGTCATTTAAAAGTAATTTGAAAGCGGTTGTCTAAACCCCACTTTCTCTTGTGGTCTTTGTGAGGTAGCAAGAGAGAGTGAATATAACTATTCTACCCATTCAGTATTTCTAATTCTTAGTGAAAATACTGACAGCTCATAAACATTCATTTCTGAAATTGTATAGCGTATTTTATTAGAAATTATTGTCATATCAATCATGTGGACATCTTAACTTTATGATGAGCACAGCGATGTCTTCATACTGTATTGTCCAGGCATGCGTGCGGGCGCTATTGCAGTATAGCATGTAAAATAGTGTCTGTAATAGGAAGCAGGAAGTGTGTAAATTGGAAGGTATTTGTTCATGTCGATACATAGTGTCAGTAAAGTCCTCTGTCCATGCCAGTCTTGATGACCCCCCACGACACACTCACACACACACACGATCACTCTCTGTCATCGCCTATATCTCCCTTTACTGACGGCCTGTTAAATAGAATGTAATTAGCTCCTGAGCCAACAACACAGCCCAATGACACCAGTCATAAATCAGCTGAGTGTGTTTGTGTGTGTGTTTCAAGTAAGTCTTTGTATGTGTGTGTCAAGTGAAAGTGTTTGCAGTTGTGTGGTAGGAAGAGGAAAACAAAGCAACAGCATGTAAGTAGATGGGCTATTTGCGACCTGTGCTGCTTTTTAACAGAGGGAGACATGAAGGGACTGAGGGGAAGCAACGCATCAGCGGGTGGAGGGATCAATACATGTAAGAAAGGCTGAATGGATGGTGGGATGGATCAGTGGATATGGGAAGGGAAGACGGCAAAGGATGAGCGAATAAAAATAATGAGGGAGAGAGGAATAAAAAGATGTTGGGATGATTGTAGAGTGAGAGATATTGAGAGATGAAAGAACAGGGGGGAAAGTGAAGGCTAGAGAAGAGTGGAGGAATGAATGAAGGTAATGGAAAAAAGGGGTTGATAAAAGGGTGGGGGTGACCAATGAAGAGCTGATGGATAGAGAGATGGAGAAGATGGATGGTAAACAAGTGCCCTTCGCTTTAGGGTTAGATTGAAATAGATCCACTTGGCCAAATCCCAGGCCACCTGTCATTAAACACTACCAATTAAGTGGTGTGTATGTCTGTGTGTCTACCATGCTTGAATTGTGCCATAGATTAAACTAGTCCATATGACAGAACATAATAAGAGAAAAAAAAAATAAATATATATATATATATATATATATATATATATATATATATATATATATATATATATATATAATATGGTTGATAGATTTGAAGGATGTGTTATACTGTAAAAACAATCACACACAAAAAGACAATACATGTTTTATTCAGGGAGCAAGTAGAAATCTCCAGCAGCAGAGTGGCAGTGCATGAATCCATCATAGTCATGTCTCATCCCACAAGCACTGCAGCAGTCGCAGCAGCCTGTTGTTTTCATTGTTACATAGAAATCAGTTGTAGATTTTAATTCAAACATAACTTTCTTAAACAAGATTTTCTCGTGCCTCTTAATGAATCCACAGTTTTGACTAATACCATTATTATTTTTAAGATGTGAAATTCCTGCACCTGTTTTTTCTACTGCATATATATCTTCATGCCCGAGTGATCCATCAGGTGATACAATAAAAAGAAATCCTGTAATTGCTTTTGATGGCATTTGCTGCATCATGAATGTATGCTAAGCTTGTGCACAGTGAAAAACACATTAGTGGTGTTTTTATGGAGCTTTGCTTCATGCAATATATGCACTCACACACACATTCACAGTAACAAGCACACACCTATACACACAGATTCACACACAAATCTCCTGGGAGAGATAGTCAAATGGTGAAACGCTTCGTCGTTCCATGGGTCACTGAATCCACATCTCTCTTCTCACCCTCCCTCCTTTTCCACTGTCCCGCCCTCTCTGTGTGTTTCTCTCTCGTTCACTCTCTCGTTCATTCTCTCCCTCTCGGCAACCCCCCCCCCCTCCCCCACTCCCTGCTCTCATTTCTGTAACCTGGCGCAGTTAATTGAAAGCCAATGGTGTGAGAATATGGCTCTTTGACGGAGAGTGTGTCAGGGCACAAGGTCTTCTCTCTCTCTCTCTTTTTAAAATCATAGAAATATATGTGAGGATAGATTATCACTGCTAGCAGTCTTTTATTTTTTTATCATATCTTTAACACTGCTGCTGTGTATAACTCAGTTTGTCAGGTAATCTGCTAGTTTGAATTGTGCCTTAATAAAATCTAGAGAATTACATTTAGGGGATTACATTGACACATACGAATATTTTTTACTAATAAAAATTATTCACTTTAGGTGGATTACTGCCTGCAGCTTTACTGTCACTGGGTTTCTCTGAAGATCACTCTCACTTAACCTCTCTTCATCTTTCTGCTCAGCCGTGGTCAGTGTGTATTATATTAACGCTTTGCGCACAGTCCCTGTTGCCAAGTATACTTTTTTTTAAAAAGAGTGATTGATGATCACAAATGGAAATTAGTTATAATAATTAAGGACATAAAAAGCTAGCAAACGTGCTTGATTTTAGCATGGCATGTGGCCATGGAAAAATCATGCACATAAACACCTACATTTGACAATGACAGTCTTGTAATAAAAAAAAGACAAAAAGAGCGATAGGGAATTAGTACCACGATTATGTAAAAATACTCTACATTACAAATAAAAGTCATGTGTTTAAAATCCTACTTATGTAAAAGTACATTAGTGTTACAAGCTGCATGTACTTTAAGCAAATGAGAGATGATTACTGAAAACAAGACTTTTGGAGCAATTACAGTAGTTTAATGTTAAATAATGTACTGTATTTTATAAATGTACAGTATATATATTTTTTTTAAATGTAAAATCTTAATCTGAAAACTAACTTCAACAATCTGATAAATGTACTGGAGTAAAAAGTACAACAATTCCCTTTGAATTGTTGTGAAGTAGAAGTATAAAGTAGAAGTATTAAGTACAAGCACCACTTTCCACCACTGGTGCTCGGTAATAATCGGCTCATCTCCTCACTATAAATTCCATTCATGTAGGCTAAAGCAGAAATTCAGTCTGTTATATGGAATGTGGTAATTCTGCTGGGGAAGAAAGAAAAGAGTTACAAACAGGAAGAGAAATAGCTAACTAACAGATGTGAAGCACTGTTGTGGTGATAGAGGCAGACAGTAAGAACCTGCTGTGTTGAAGTAAGAAATGAAACTGCAGAACAGAAGGAGAAAAAAGTGAGATTTAGAAAAGTTGTAGTTAAAAGGAGAGAATGAGTGCAGGTTAGATGGAGTACATATAAATACAATATTTGGTGGCTCCTTTTGAGCTGAATGCTGAAGGTAATTGAGCAGCAGAAAAGCAAATGAACCACCCTGCATCCAGATGTTGCTACATATGTAAACAGACATTTGTGCATGTGTGTGAGTGTGTATCTGAATGTTGAAGGGTGTGTATTAGAGTTAGACTGTAGCAAACTATATAAGGGTGTAATTATAGACCCATGTGTGCATGCACATGTGCCACCATCCTTCCTGTCCTTCCTCATCTCTTTAAATGTATCCATTTAAACTATTTAGAGTTTATGATATTAATTTTACAGTAATAAATGTATATAATTGTAGAATCAGCTTTAGAATCAGAATTAATGTCAGCTTTATTGCCAGGTATGTACACGTACAAGACAATTGACTGTTGATTGTACAATGCTCACGATGTGCTTACTTATACAATAATACAGTAATAAAATCAAACACAGGCTACAGTATAGAGAACACATACAGGTGCGGGTCATATAATTAGAATATCATCAAAAAGTTGATTTATTTCAGTAATTCCATTCAAAAAGTGAAACTTGGATATTATATTCATTCATTACACACAGACTGATATATTTCAAATGTTTATTTCATTTAATAGTGATGATTGAAACTGACAACTAATGAAAATCCCAAATTCATTGCTTCCGAAAATTTTTAGAAATGTTGGCCAACTGAAAAGTATGAGCATGTACAGCACTCAATACTTAGTTGGGGCTCCTTTTGCCTGAATTACTGCAGCAATGCGGCGTGGCATGGAGTCGATCAGTCTGTGGCACTGCTCAGGTGTTATGAGAGCCCAGGTTGCTCTGATAGTGGCCTTGAGCTCTTCTGCATTGTTGGGTCTGGCGTATTGCATCTTCCTCTTTAATACCCCATAGATTTTCTATAGGGTTCAGGTCAGGCGAGTTTGCTGGCCAATTAAGACCAGGGATACCATGGTCCTTGAACCAGGTACTGGCAGCTTTGGCACTATGTGCAGGTGCCAAGTCCTGTTGGAAAATGAAATCTGCATCTCCATAAAGTTGGTCAGCAGCAGGAAGCATGAAGTGCTCTAAAACTTCCTGGTAGATGGCTGCGTTGACCTTGGACCTAAGAAAACACAGTGGACCAACACCAGCAGATGACATGGCACCCCAAACCATCACTGACTGTGGAACTTTACACTGGACTTCAAGCAACGTGGATTCTGTGCCTCTCCTCTCTTCCTCCAGACTCTGGGACCTTGATTTCCAAAGGAAATGCAAAATTTACTTTCATCAGAGAACATAACTTTGGACCACTCAGCAGCAGTCCAGTCCTTTTAGTCTTTAGCCCAGGTGAGACGCTTCTGACGCTGTGTCTTGTTCAAGAGTGGTTTGACACAATGAATGCGACAGCTGAAGCCCAGGTCTTGCGTACGTCTGTGCGTGGTGGTTCTTGAAGCACTGACTCCAGCTGCAGTCCACTCTTTGTGAATCTCCCCCACATTTTTGAATGGGTTTTGTTTCACAATCCTCTCCAGGGTGCGGTTATCCCTATTGCTTGTACACTTTTTTCTACCACATCTTTTCCTTCCCTTCGCCTCTCTATTAATGTGCTTGGACACAGAGCTCTGTGAACAGCCAGCCTCTTTAGTAATGACCTTTTGTGTCTTGCCCTCCTTGTGCAAGGTGTCAATGGTCGTCTTTTGGACAGCTGTCAAGTCAGCAGTCTTCCCCATGATTGTGTAGCCTACAGAACTAGACTGAGAGACCATTTAAAGGCCTTTGCAGGTGTTTTGAGATAATTAGCTGATTAGAGTTTAGCACCAGGTATCTTCATTATTGAACCTTTTCACAATATTCTAATTTTTGAGATACTGATTTTGGGGTTTTCATTAGTTGTCAGTTATAATCATCAAAATTAAAAGGAATGAACACTTGAAATATATCAGTCTGTGTGGAATGAATGTATACATTATACAAGTTTCACTTTTTGAATGGAATTACTGAAATAAATCAACTCTTTGATGATATTCTAATTATATGACCAGCAGTGCAATGAGCAGAGTCCAAAGGATGCTGGAATAAAGTATTATGTGCAGGTATTATGTACTTGAGGTAGGTGGATTTGGTATGAACAGTACTAACAGCTCTGAAATAATAGAGAATGATGAATAATAGAGAATGATGAATTAATAATAAGTGTTGATTTTAACATATTAATTTGATTGATGGACTGTCTCCCTCCTTTCCTTTGCCCCTCTTCTTTTCTCTCTCAGAGCTGCACAAAAGTTGAACTTAGCGTCCAAGAAGAAGAAGCAGAAAACCACCACGGTCACAGCCCCAATGCCATCAGCATCACCATCATGTGACCCTCCCCTGTTCCCCACCAATTTTAGTTCCGCCCTGTTGATGGCACCTCCCCCAGCTCCACCCTGCCTTCTCCGTGCAGCCAACAAAATCAAAGATACACCTGGGCTTGGAAAGGTAAAGGAAAACATTTTTTTTAGCTGTGGTCATCTCTGACTCATCTTCCTTGGCTTGATTTTAGGCACATGCCTGAAGATATTACTGTGTCATAGCACCTGAATCCACGAGAAATCATGCATTTTAGTTATTTAAAAAAGCCAAATGCAGTCTTTAATTCAGTTTTAAGTCTGTTTAGTTGATGCCATTTTTATTTTACGTTCCCTAATTGCAATATAGTTCCATTTTATGGAGACAGTGGTGTTATGATAAAAAAAAAATATGTTGATTTTAGTGTTGAAATTTGATTTTATGCACTGGAATGCTATAAAATATTGATCTGTAGTCTTTTATCATGACCTTGGGCAGTTTATCTGAATGTATGTACTGGTGCATGTGTGTGTGTTACCCCTGCTGTACCATGTCGGAATGCAGCCTAATGGTTACCACGGTAACACATCTCAGGCTGACAAAAGTCATCTGTCACCGTTGCCAACAGTTGGTGAAACGTGTGTGTGTGTGTTGTGGATGTGTGTGGGTGGGTGGGGGGGTTCATGCTTCTCAAGTGTGTGCAATATTGATCGTCCATGTAATGAGTTTTTAGTGCCCCCTCCTCCACAGTTTGAGTGAGAGGCTCACTGACTCTGTGTGTGTTTGTGTGTGTGTCCTCACTGATAGAAAATGAATGATCGTGGAGAACAAAGTCAAATGGACATCAAATAGCACTGGACAGTACACAGAGAGGGAGAGGGACCCCACATGTGTCCTGTTGTGTTTTTGTACACATAGGTGTGAGTGAGAAACTGTGAGAGTGCATCACATGTTCTTCTCTGTTTATTTGTCTATGTGCATACATCTGTGATGATATTAGTTTTCTGTCACTATGTAATTTTTGTTTTCTTTTTCATCTTTATTGGACAGTCAGCGGTGATGCTGCAGAAAGAAACATGGGGAGAGAGGGGGGCAGGATATGCAACAAAGTAAAATCGATTGTTAAAGCTGTGAAGATAAAGCAGTCATGCAGAAATGTGACTTTACCCATGTAGGTAGAAATCTGTATTCCTGCTGTTTTTGTTAGTATAGTTTAGGTGTTCCATATTTTATTTGTCTTTTTGTGCAAATGAGTATTTGTGAGCTGCGTTTTTTTTTTCGTTTTGTCCCTCTTTTGAGCCTCTATTTCCGTTTATCTCCATATGGAGGTGACAGATGTCCCCTCAGTTGTCAGGGAAACAGATTCACACTTGCATATTTACAAGTACACTCAAACACACAACAGTCAAAATGTACTTGTATTAGACACTGCAATCACTGCACAAAACCCACATTTAGGGAATTTGTTCTGTCTCATTAAATCAATCTGGCTTCTGTTTCATTGCACTATGATCTTCTGTGATCTTGTGAAAGAAGTGATTAGTTTGTCTGCCCTGCTGTGTGCGAATGCCTACTGCTGCTATTGTTTAATTTCAACTGTCAGAAACCTTTCTCTTTACAATCATGTGGACTTCACACAACAGTCATTCAGGATTGATCTATGTTGTGATGGACTTTTATTAAGGTGTTCGGAAGTTTGAGCTACTTACCAACTTCCGTCTTCCTGCTGCCCTGCTGGCAGCCTGCCCATCCTGAACGAACAGACGAACGGAGAAGGAAAAAAAACACTATCCGAAAAGCAAGTTCATTTAAGGAAACTGTAGTTATGTCTTACATGCTTTTATTTAACCTTTTGGGAAGTGTACTTATTTGCTTTCTTGTCACGAGATAGATGAGAAGAACAATACCACTCATATCTGTCTGTTAAATATAAAGATACTTCAGGGTTTTCTTACCTTTAAACAGAGTTCACCATCTTTTGGATATAAATTCTCAAATGAAAAATGCTGTTTTTCCCCCTTGCTTAACTAGTCTCACAGACATGTTTGCTGATAGGCGGTCGGTCATTGCTTTCATTGCTGTGGTTTGGAAATAAATGGATAATAAAATAAGAAGAGAACATGGTACAGAGGCAGGAAGATATTCTGGTATTTGGAACATAACAAGCCTCTCCTGTGAAATCAATTGAAGCTTGCCAAGACCTAATCAAACACTCTCACACTCACACCCACACCCCATACACACACACACAGACACACACACATACACAAACATATGGGAAGAAAATGGCTGTGGTGACATTTCTCCAGTAAAAATGTCACCTGCAGTGGGGGTCGGCCCCCTGCTGAAATGGCATTTGCACACATTCACGCTCACACACGCATGCATACAGGCTTGCATGCTCACAAATTCATAGGATTATAGAGTACAATGAAAGATGTCAAGAAGGCGGCAAAGCCCCTAGTGGAAGTGTGTACGATACATTACAGCCTGCAGAATACATGGGCTTGTCTGCGAGTGTGATGGGGGGTTAGTGTTCTCCCGCAATGTTAATATGGCAGAAAACAGATTGAGACATCACAACTAAAGCCAGGGGAAATCAACTTGCACAGGTCAGCTGTGTGTGTGTGTGTGTGTGTGTGTGTGTGTGTGTGTGTTACAGAGAGAGAGAGAGTTTAGCCTTGTTCCGTCTAGGGATGTCAAATTAAATAGTATCCCTCAGTGGATCTTTCTGACTGGCGTCTGTATCTCAAACTCCCCTCTGTTATTTCGATACACGGTGCTTCTCTACATGTTGTTGGTAAGCTCCGTCTCACTTTAATCAAATCAGCCAGCTGGGAGCCTTCCATTCAGATCCCTGACTGCAGGGGGAGATGTGTATCAGTCGAGGAAATTAAGCTGTGTATGTATTATCACAGAAAACCAACTGCAGATTCACACAGAATACAGTAGAGACACATTTCTGAAGCTGTCAGACGAAAACTAAAGATATGAAAAATACTGAGGATTTCAGCAATTTCATTAAACCAATTTTCCTCTGTAATTTAGAAAGACATCGTCTTTTTTGTTTGCGTTCTATGCATCTTGAGTGATTGGGTTCAAAATGTGTTTTATCAGTTATGGGCTGCATGAAAGTTCAACTGATATCAGTGAGTGTCATTCAGCAGCAGGGGGAGATATACTAATGCTTGCGTGACTGCTAAATTATGGAATTATTTCTCCTTGCCCCAAATTAGCCACGTCACTGTTTAAATATTGGGCCTCATGCATTTTGATATTCTTATGTTAACTTTCTCTTAATTTTTGTCATATGAATGTATCATGTCAGATTCAGCAAATGCTCACAGATAACTGTGTAAATAACCCACGTAAACATGATGAATTCCTTTTGTGCATAAATGAGTGCGATATCATGAAAAATAAATTGGCATAATTAATGCATCCAATAATATACAGGACTCCCTTGTAAAAGACACGGTGTCTCAATGGGACATTTCCTGTTTAAATAAGGGTTTATATACACCAAACACGTACTTCCCTATATGTCAGGAACGGTTGACTGATGAATATGGAAATCGAAAAGTAAAAAGAACTTTGAGTTTGGAGATTGAAGTCCTGCTTTCAGAGATCCATAAAGGAAAGTCTGACATTTTTAACAGCGTCAGCAGTGGAATTACGGGAATAGGGTTAGATCATTGTGTCTGTCTGCGGAGTTGAGGCTCTAACAAGTTTCACATGCAGAAACACAGCCTGTGGTAATGGAAACCACAACAACAACCATTCATAAGTCTCTGCCAATATATCAGGACACTGTCAGTCGCTTCCAAGGACCTGACCTGCTAAAGTGTCCAAGAGATTACACTTCCAATCGAGTTTATCATATATACAGACAAATTAACCCTCACTGAGTGCATTATTTAAAGTAGTTTTGCAGTTTGAGATGTTCAGATTAATATTGTAGTGTTACCTACAATAGCATCAATAGCCAATTTAAATGGATGATATGGATGCCATATGAAATTTAATGAAAAATTTATACATTTTGAATTACATGATAATTCAATTTGCTGAAAAACCATTTAAAGTGGATAATGACAACATAATTATGAAGTGTAATTTCTATAGGATTTTCAAACTCACAGTTGCTTCAAAGTAATGAAATATATGAATATTGAATGAAAAAACAGACTAATTGTACCTGACTCCTGGTCTGGACCGCAGTGAATGCAGCATATTCTTCTAAATCACTCTGTTCATATGCGTGGTTCTTGCATTAAACCCATTCTTCTGTAAGCTGTCTGCTGCACTTCATCCACTGTTCTGTAACATAATGATCTACAACTACATATGAGAAATAGCATTAAATGTTAAAATGTTATGAAAAGCTAATATGGGGAGCTTTCTCTTCTCCTCTCCCCTCTGTAACCTATCCTCACATCATCTCTCTTAGTGTATGGATAAGTCTCATCCTCTGCCTCAGCATGCCTTTATCCCCACTCTCTCTGCCCTTCTCCTTATCTGAATGGCAAAAAAAGAACTGTGGGAGTTTTTTCCCTACCTCTTTCATCTCCGCAGCTAACACTTTGCACGCACACACACATGCACACTCACAGATTGCAACTTGACCTTGGGGAAAAATGATCCTATGACAGCTAATCAATTTTTAATAGCAGCTACGATCCCTCTCAGGCCATAAGCTGTGTGTGTCTGTGTCAAGAGGGAGCATGTGCAAGTGTATTTTCTATGGGCATTTGTGCGTCCTCATGCCTATCTGGGTGTCTGTGTGTCTTGTATCTAAATGAGTGAGTGAGTCTGTTATGGGAATGCAGCAGCCACTTTGTTCCACCTTGTAGCTGAAATATTAATGCTGTCAGTATTGGCAGGGCTGGAGCATGACACACACACACACACACACACACACACACACACACACACACACACACACACACACACACACACACACACACACACACACACACACACACACACACACACACTACTCATTCTGTCCTACTGTATACTCTGTATGTGTGGGTGTTTTGTTGCCCACTATGCTCAAATGTTAAAGCACTTCTGCACTTCTGAGATTAATTTGTGATTTGGTGCTATATAAATGAGATTGATGTGATTGGTGATTTGGCGATAGACATGTGAGCCATGTAATTTTAAGCAATTTTACTCCTGGCTGATCAATTTAGAGCAAGAAATGCGTCTGTCACTCCATATTAAATGACTGCAAAGGCGGATGCTTTCAAAGTGGAGGGGGATACAATATTTAAAATAAATATATGTTAATACACATTTGGTGTGATTATTTATGTGTTTATTAAGATGGCATATTTGGGTTTGACTCAAAATAAACTACAGTTCCCAATTTCACCCAGTGGCTTATTTACTGTATGTAACTACTGTACAGAAATACAAAAAAATATAATTCCTTTTTGGACAACTGTGGAGGTCTAGCAGAACAGAGGAAGGGGATTGTCAGGCTTTTTATGGAATTTACAATAATGCAAGAATATCAGCGGCCTCATCCTTTAATGTTATACAATAAGTGAAGGCTTCGATAATGTGAGACCAAATATGTGAGGATACACACATGTATATACACCCACAATTACAACACTTTGCTGTTTCACTATTTCTGGCATAGAAGAG
This sequence comes from Lepomis macrochirus, assembly GCA_024633595.2. Classification (NCBI taxonomy): domain Eukaryota; kingdom Metazoa; phylum Chordata; class Actinopteri; order Centrarchiformes; family Centrarchidae; genus Lepomis; species Lepomis macrochirus. The sequence continues at coordinate 16,832,863 of JALXJV020000006.1, forward strand.
TTCTTTCATGTAATATAGTGGTTAATCCTTGTTGAGTTACACACAAATTCAAACCTCAGAGTTCTAAGATCTCTGCAGTACATCCAACTGAAAACCGAAAGCATGGATCTTATGACACTGTGAGCTGAGCTGGAATGAATAAATCAGTTAAAATTAGAATTGATCCGAAGCCTGAACTTGCTATTCCCAAATGGTATTTGTGTCTATCTCTCTGTACAAGTGTTTGCACGAATGTGAGTTTCTGCAGTCTTTGGCAACCAATTAGAGCTCAGTCTCAGTCTCTTATTGATTTCCCAGCCAATAGTAATGAAGCACTGTGTTGAGGAACTATTGAACAACCTTCTCTCAGCTCAGGATTGTTTGTTCCTTTTTAGCCGAATTCCTTTACTTAAATTAGCTCAAAGACTTCATTGTGCCTGAGTGTGGTGTATAAAGTGGAGGAACACGAAACTCTACTGTATAACCAAGCAAGCTTATTAGGGGTAAGGTCAGTTTCTCAGGGGACAAAAACGCGACTCCTTGCCTCAACATCATAGCATGTACCAGGTGTTCCAGGCGTGATCAGCAGACATGTGTCACATAGTGGCATTGTAGTTTTAAACAGACACAGCCTAGACTTGTGTAGGTTGAACATAGTTATTATACCTACCTAGACACATTACAGAAGCCCACAGATATCATTTGCTCTCCAAAGCAATAATGAGTTAAATATTCACACAGAGACTCAAAGAAACACTCACTTCTATAGCATATCTCCCTCATTCCTGTTTTTTTTTCTTGGTCTTCTTTTCAGCAGCTTTCCACCCTGAGTCAGTATTCACTGATGCATGAAGTGCGGAAGAAAAGAGGAAAGTATAGAACGGATAATAGGAAGAGGCTGTGATTTTTCTTGTCATTTGCTCTGAGGAAGGGAGAGAAAGTGAGACAGGGAGAGGAGGGAGATGAGGCAAAGAGAGAATGGAGGGAACAGAGGGAAAAGAGTGGGTGGACAGTGCTATCGAGCAATAGGATGTTTCTCAAACAAAGAGATATTGAAGAAGGGAAAAGTCTATAGGTGTTGTGGAAGTGGGAGGGGAAACAAGGAGAGGAAGGAGGGGATGAAGGCATAAGGGAGGATCACTGTGAGAGTGTTGTGTAAGTATCTGGAGAGTTATTAGTGACCTATTTTTCTCTAAATATTTTCCTTTGTTGCTCTTTTCTGAAACAACCACCACTAACTCTTTCTTTCTCTTCCTTCTTTTTCATTAAAAGAACAAAAAGTCCATAAGCTGTGTGTTCTTCCTGCATATGTGTGCCTGCATGTCACTGTGGCTGCAGCACTTTGCCTCATGTATTGATTCACCAGTGGAACTAGGACAAGGATCCTCTGAGAATATTGTGGGTGTGGGTTTGATTACACAGACACAGAATTACACAACTGAGCTGGACTCAGGTTTAAACGTCTAGCTAAGTGCTGAGCATCACATTCAAAAGGTGAGTTTTTGTGTTGCTGGAGATCACATTTTTTATAATTCTCAGAGCCAAAGGAACAAAACAAAATAAGAAATTCTTAAAGCTGGCATAATTGTTGTGATGCATCAGTTTCCCTGATGTTTTTGGAGCTTTGAATCCTTTGAACATGGAATCACATTATGCCTACATTTATACCTCAAACACACACACAGGCAACCTTCTTACCTTCTTACCTTTCACACTCAGAACATGAGGAGGAAATGGGCTTTGGGGGGTGCTTTTATGAGTTACGCCTTGTAAAGCGTGCAATGGTAAAATTCTTCCCCCCAGGCTCTTACTGATGTGATGGCGTCTTTTATTGGGGTCAGGAGAGGGCGTAGCTCTGAATCTAAGTGTGAGTTTGTGATGAAGAGACTGTGTGTGTGTGTGTGTGCTGTGTTTGCGTGTGTAGTGGTCTGGAACTCTTGACCTGGCATTAAGCCTTAGTATCCTAGGTTTCCAGGGTCACAAAGGTTACATATTTATGGTATTCAGGTAGCATCTCACTTCTTTGAACACACTTTTAAATGTACACACACAAAGGTCCAATTACCTTTATCTGAGAAAGACTTCAACACAAACACTCTTTATACACACTCACACAATTTATTGAATCAACTCTTAAATGGCCTGTGGTCATTTAATGATGCAAGCAAAGGAAAGCCTATTAATGTGCTGCATTAGGTGTGTGTTTGTGTGTGTGTGATAGACAAAGAGAGAGATGTGCAACAACAACACAGGAAGAGCTCCTAGAATGTTGTTTGCCTTTTTACATGGCTGTATATTGGTCAGATTTTTAAATCTCTTGTAGAAAATTGCTTTATGTTTTTGATATTATCTAGCAGCACAGTAATACGGTGGAGGATAATTAATTAATAATCCCATTTACTCAAAGTCAAGCTAAAACATGAATATACTGTAATGCACTGTACATTTTCAGCGTTTGATAGCCACTGTATGATACAAAAATTTTAAATCGTGTCCTTGACTTGTGTTCATTTTTTACCCCTTTTTTATTTAGGATCACATCCCTATTCCCAACTAATAGGTCTGTAAGTAAATAAATATATAGCTGAACTAACAGTCTTCCCTTCAATTTCTGAAAGCTCTATCTCCATGTGCCATGAGGTTTAGAGTGTTTTGGGATTACTGTGCAATCCAAAATCCCATGGTGGTGTTTAACTGGAAGGGCAGAGCAGAATCACACTTCAGACGATGCGATATGTGCTAACAAGCACAGACAAAAGATCTCTTCTCCTCGCTTTCCTTCCCTCTTAGGAGCCACATAAACACAGTAGTCTTTTCATCTGCCCTGCACCTCTGAGGCCTGCTGACAAAATCCTACCCTGTTCAGAAAGCACATGGTAAAATTGAACAAATAATTGATTTAATTTAATTTTGCGTTAGCTTTTCTTAACAATTGCGATGAAAGTTACGATCTTCTTGGGTGTTTTTATGTGATGAACTTGTGGGAGTAAGACAAACGACAAAACTGCAAAGGTAGATTTGTAGTTTTAACTTTATTAAGTTATAGTTGAATCATGAAACAGTGCCTCCAGGGTTTGCGGGCCTAACCCTAACACTACATATTTGAACCAACTTACATTGTTTCTTTCAGTGCGCGTTTCTGGCATTCTCCACGAATGTTTCGCAGCAGCAAAGTGTTTGTCAAAAACAGTTTACCTCCGCTTTGGTCCTTTGCTGCTATATTTGTAGGTAAATGTGAGAAGCTGGTCTCACACGTCTTGTAAACAAGGAAGTGAGTCTGCTGACGTGTGACAACGTTTTGCGGGAAACAGTGATGATAGATCAAATTTGGAAAAAAGTTGCGGTGATTGGTCCAAATTGCAAGTCGTGCTGAATTCACAGGGATTTGTTGAATTTGTGTTAATAGTTGCGACTGCAACATCGCAAAATCCTGGAATGACTGTATAACTGAGAGTATCCTGTCTGTTCTGAATCTATGATAGTTGTCAGGAGTTTTATTCTTACAGAGACAATTGAATACTCTTGCACTATTATCCATCCATTGGGGAGAGACAGGGTTGGATCTTTGAAAAGATACAGTCCATACACTTGTCTTTTTGAGGTCTGAGGGTCAAACTGAACCTGCATTGCCTCTCCAAACAAGACAGTCTAATCTCACAGAGGCCAAAAATAATGATGCATTCAAGCAGTTTCTGTACTCATAACGTCGAGAATGTAAGAAAGAGAAATTGCATATCTTCTGCCTGTCAGCCTGTGTACTGTATACTGTCAGCTGTTTTCCTCTTTATAGGACATTCAGCTCATCGCATCTGTCATTACTTAAACTGTCTTGTCCAAAACAATCTATGTATTTTGTGCTGTCGGCACTCCAAGCTGTAGCCAATTTGCCGTGAACTCCACTGATTTCACAGTCAGTTTCATTGTTCATGCTACTCAGCTTGTTCCATGCATGTTTTTCCATTTTTAGATATGTGCTTTCGCGGGTCAGACTCTGCCTGTTCTTTAAATTTACATTTCCTTGACACTTACAATACAGCATTGAAATATTACATGATTTGTTTTCAGTGCTACATGTCTATTTAGGACAATAATAGCTGCACTTGCAAATGACAGGCCTTTTTGATTACATAGTCCCAGAAACATTTTCATCAAAATCTGATTGTCTAATTACAGTCTGTAATGATGGTACTTCTCTGCATAGAGTTGATAAAGTTAAATACTTGGGTTTCTGGACTTGACTCTGAGCATTTACATGTAAACCTGACATTGATCACCTTCTTCACAAACTTAATTTTGGAACCAGTCTTTTATTTCAATGTAGAAACTGTTTTATGCTGTGTTCACACTGAAAGCAAATTTAATATTCTCCTCGCTTTACTCGCGCAAGTTTGGCTGCTGGACATTTTGAGTGTTCACACACAACGCAATAAGTGAATAAACATAACCCGCGAATAGCTGTATGAACCGAAAGTAAACATTTTGCTGTGATTTAATTGCAATAAACAGTTTAAACTGATGTTGAAATAACTACAATATGATGCCGTTTTGTAGAATTCATGCTTTGTCAGGTCTGTCAGCAGGACAACAACTTTTTAATTGTTTGTTTTCTGAACGGTAGTTTAACTTCCTTGCTTTCTTTCTCCAAACAAATGTCCAGTTTTGTCTGGTTTTTATATCAATATAAAGTAGTAGTCAATCAGAGCTCTGGGTGCCAACCGACGCTAACAACAGTGGAACCGAAGCGCGAGTGAAGATAAATCAAGTTGTAATGCCAAAAACTATTGTGAAAAGCTAATTTAATAAAAGTTTACTCTGAGCTTCTCCTGCGAGTAAACAGCGTAGTTGTCAGAGCAGAATCCAGACAGACTACGGGTGTTTAGTTGTCCAAAAGCTGCAGCGCTGCTCCCGGCTCCTTCTCCCCGTACATCAGCAACTCTCTGTCAGCCAGCGGCGTCACTCTACCTTACTTGAGTGTATTGTATTGTATTTTATGTTAGGAGCCCCTTGAAAACTAGATGGTTCATCTAAAGGGGTTTATCATAATTAATTAAGGTGTAAAACCAGAGGAAAATTTGACCAATCATGGAATAAAAGGTAACTGTCTGGATTGAGGCATAATTTTTGCACGTGTCAAAACAACAATATGGATATATCTCATTGTACCTGTGATGGTGTCAATATTGGAAAGGAGCAGTGTTGGGAAAGTTACTTGGAATCAATTAGGCTACTTATTACACTTCACTCATTGTAATAAGTTGGTGGGTGGTGATGGCGCAATGGATGAGACACGTGCCTTAGGTATGAGAGACCCAGGTTTAATCCCCCACTGTGACCCATCAACCTTTGTCTCCCTGTGTTCCTGTGAGAGGCGTGCGACCTCTGACACACATACACAGACACACACACACACACACACACACACACATATATATATATATATATATATATATATATATATATATATATATATATATGTGTATATATATATATATATATATATATATATATATATATATATATATATATATATATATATATATATATATATATATATATATATATATATATAGCAATTGTAAGTCGCTTTGGATAAAAGCGTCAACTAGTTAGTTTCTCAGCTCAGTTACCTCAAAGATGCTTTTAAACAAATCCCCCCACACCCATACAGAACATCTTTTGTATTTATAAATCTCAAATATATTTGATGATCAGGGCAGCTCAGATCAGTCTCAGAGATAGTTGGTGTGGTTAGGGCTGAATCCATAAAGCACTTGTTGCACCTGACACTCCACCACTGAACCAATCATCGTGCTTTAACCAGTCCACTCTCCCTATTATGAGAAGTGAAAATATGGGGTAAATCTTCTGGATAATCATGGAGCTTGTAGCAGGAAGAATGTTTTAGTGACAAACATGGCGAGAGGAAGACAAACGAACTGAATCCGAGCCGAAGTTAGGCAGTGAGAGATGTAAAAAAAATGAGAGGTACAAAGACTGATTCACCTAGATGAGCCAGAAGAGGAAACAGAGAGCAATAATAAACTGCTAGAAAGTACTTAGAAGTTTAATCCATCTTTACCTAACAGAGAAAATGTTTATATGTTAAAATGTTCTGGAACTCACTCAGATTCGATGACGCAGCGTTTTGCTTCCTCTGATATCAAAGAAAACAAAAGCAGCTGTCAGGCGGTAAATTGCGCCTGCTAACAGTTTGTGACAGGAGTGGGAGGAAAGGAAGAGTGAGAGGAGGAGAGAGAGCTGAAACAGGATTCCTGTATTTCAGGCTTTTGATATGTGGCAGGCAGATGAAGGTGGTGGGGTGTTGAAGAGAGAAAAAGGAAGGGATTTATGATTGAGAGAGAAAGAGATAACGAAAGAGTGACAGGTAAAGGAGGAGAAGGGAGGAAGGAAGGAGAAGAAGCACTTAGGTTGAATGAGATGATGTGAGAGGGAGAGAGAGGATGGATATATTCTTGTAAGTCTTAAAAGAACTTAAAAGCTGAATGTTGTGACTCTTTGGGAGTCTTTTGTCACCGCTAAGGTACAATCGAGTTCACAAGCCTTCCAGTAACCTTCAAAATTAATCTGTTCCTAGATTTGAGCTGGGGAGTTTCCTCAAGAAATCTTTTTGTGCCCTGAAAGTGTAAGTTGGTAAGAAAACCATCAGAAACCAAAGCTTTATCAACTGAGGAGCACCACAGTACTAAACACATTGACTTACATCTAAGGAACTGAAAAGACATCACCAAAGTTCTCAAAAAGGATCAATTTTGCTACAACTTTTAGCCCTCACTTAGTACTACTGTATTACTTAAGTACTCTGCATTTATGTGTCTTGTGCCTGTTGATTACAGTCTTATTTATCTGGGTTGTAAAATATCAAAAGAGACATAATTTAATTTAGAAGAAAAATGACAAAACCAACCATGAATCCTTTTAATGGGGGATTTTCTCTTGAACTTCTGTATGGTGTGTTTGTGAGGTATAAAGTCTCAGGTGTCTTTGGCCTATTCTATTCTATTTTCTATTAACCATCTGATTATCTGTTTTCTGTGTCTTACCCTCAGGTTAAAGTGATGGTGCGCGTGTGCCCAGTGTCCCAGTCGGATGCAGCTGAGTCCAGTTCATTCCTTAAAGTGGATCCCAGGAAGAAACAAGTCACCATCATGGACCCCTCAGCCAATCAGACAGCAAGCACAGCCACCCAGAAAAGGGTGGGAACCAATCAGGTCCCTCCAAAGATGTTCACTTTTGATGCTGCGTTCCCTTCTGATGCATCACAGGTAGGACAAAATAATGAGTTTAGAAATAAAGGACTTGGATGCTATTTTGATATAAAACCTTTCTTGACATTACACTGAAAGATAAAGTTTTAGTAAAAGAAAAATAGTTCAATGGACTTATGCCACATCCATTCATCATAGTGAGTGGCTGAGTAGATCAGCCTGCAAGTAATTCCAAGTTATTAAATTTCTGAGGGCTAAAATATCTCACTTGGCTAATCTACAGTGTTCAACAGATTGGTGACTAACTGGTAGCGAAGCCCCAATTGCAGGCATTAACATCTAAATAAAATCTAATACAAAAGGAATAGTTTGACATTTGGGGAAATACACATAATCACTTTCTTGTTGAGAGTTGAATGAGAAGATCAGTACCACTTCAGCCAGTTAGCTTAGCAAGTGAACAGCTAGGTAGCTCTTTCCAAAGAAAGCTTGTGTGTTTTTGAACTTTGGACAGAGCCAGACAATCTGATGTTTCCCCCTGCTTTCTGTTAAGCTAAACTAAGCTAAGCTAACTGTCTCTCTACATATTGTTGCTTGGTAGTATCCCCTTCTGACTGTCTGACAGACACAGAACCCCATTTGGGACTGTATAGATGGGTCAAGGCGTGGAAAAAGTGAAAGTAACTGAAAACACTTGTGATCAGACATAAATGTCACCATAAACCCACACAAATGTCAACTCTAGCACCTCTGATAAAGGTCAGCTCACAGTCCCAAACAGAGCAAGTTTGCACCTCCCTGAGATTTCAGAGCGAGAATTTTAACGAGCGTAATTTCCCCTAAGAATACGTTGCAGTCACTGCAGCTGATTCGCGGTGGACAGCTGATACCATCTACTGCACAGATACATAGGGGTCAGGTTTTAAAATACCAAAATTATCCTTTAATTATCTTGGAATAATGCAAAAGCATTCCCAAGTTGGAATAACAGGATGCTTTCCCATTCATCCTGTTCTGCTGCCATAGTGTGTGGATGAAAGACCTAGTGACACACTGATGAACACACCCCATCATCTATAGTACTTGTTTTTAATCTTTATCTTTTGTCTGTCACTCAAATGTAAACCCTGTTTATGTCTACCACAAAGTAATATTCGAGGCAACATTCAATATGTGGGCTACCTGTAACTTCTGTCAACAGATTTTAAAATAGAAAGAATTTTTTTAACACTAAAAATCGCAAAGAAAACATCAGTGTTCAAATGGATTCAAGTGCATCTAAAAATTCAGGTATTAATGCTTTTCCTGACCTTCTTCTTATACCTCTCTTTATTCCTCTGTCTCTGTCTGCCTGTTGCTAGGCGGAGGTGTGCGCAGGAACGGTTGCAGAGGTGATTCAGTCAGTGGTGAATGGAGCAGATGGATGTGTCTTCTGCTTTGGACACTCCAAGCTGGGTAACACTCACACACACATGCACACAGACTACAAAATTAGAGCAAGTGTGGCTTGT